>JAZKJV010003163.1:592500-1192500 GCA_037367405.1 Ottelia alismoides | reverse complement strand
TTCAATCAAAGCTCTAAGGGGACATCTCCCAAGAAACGGTTCACAAAGAAAGATCCTAGACAACTTTTTAATCATAACCAAGTTGTTACCATCAGCCACCGACGCAACCAAAATCGATGAATGTTGATTCATTGACACGTGCCCACTCCCCCTTACGGTAGTGGACTCTTGTGGTTGCCACACCCGGCGAAGTTTGCACTCACGATGTCGATGACCCCACTCAACATATCTGAAACAACGGTAGTTGGCGAGCAGGGGAGCACAAGCATCAAGGCGAGAGCTCCTGCGAGACCTACGCTGCATTAAGCAACACACCATCTCTACGAGAGCCCACATGTGGAGTTCTAGCAGCGACAGACGGCCAAGACAGTTGCCCGACAACTCTGAGCGATGCCCAAGTCCCACCAAGCAAAGCAGTAGTGCCACAGGAGCCCACAGACAAAGCTCCTGTAGCGAGAACAGGCTTGGGCGGTGGCCCAAAAGCTCCAGGAGGAGCCCTAGATCTACTGTGCAGAGCCCCAGGCCAAATCCCTGGAGCAAAATACCATAGCGAAGAGGTCATGCGACCCGACCAGTGACATTAACCCTCTCTTCGACTCTCTTGCAACTCTATTGCCTCCTTGAAGATCAACAATGCCCCCGAACTACCGCTCAGCTCCCCCTCTATCAGTATCTCTCATTTCCGACCCCCAAGTTAAAACCCATCATCGGCTTTGTGTCATCATCAACTATCCTCAAAGCCAACAACTAGTTCTATGATCCTTATTGCACATGCAACATCCCAAAAATCCACACTATTGATCAAGGATCTTGTGCTTCTATCTTGATATCTTCACACATCGGAATCTCAAACCACTCACACGAACAACAATTCTTTAACCTCATCTTCCTTTGTTGTATGATTTGCAACACTATAAAATTGGTTCCAAATCTAGTGATCTCGAGCCTCACAATTTTTGCCCCTGCATATGCTCCTCATCAACTCTATGACTCTTGAATGGTTGTGTGCCTGATCAAACACGTTCATGATGGTCATCCCTTTCTGAAATCCTTCAAGATAAGGTTGATGCAAGTGAAGCACAACGGGCCTAAAAAAATACCATAATTCTAGAATTTCATTATCACTCACCGGCATTCTTGAAGTCGCTATCGTGTCGGTTACCACCTGCACTATATTCTCCGACCCAACTTCCTTGACGGCATCATCCAAGAGCTTGTGGATTTACTTGTGATCCTTTACATTCAGATACATCCACATACTTGACAAACATTGTCTTCCCATCACAATGTACAAGGAACCTATTGATTTTCTTACTTGTATAACTTGTCCACCCATCGTACATGCAGGTCACCCCATACTCTGACCAATTCTTCAACTCGACAATGTATTCTCCAATCTCCATGTTCTCCATGTTCTCCATGTGGAGATATTTTTCATGATCTCACAAGGGGTTGGAGCTTTCCCACGCCCTTCTGTAGCTACAATCTCATCAATTGTGGGTTGTGAAAATGGTCATCCGGCCAGGTTCACCACATTCACCGAAATGTTTTCTTGGATCAAAAATCTTAGGTGATCTTTCTTTGAATTTGTAATAACTTAATATTTTCATTCTTGAAATGTAAATAAAGTAAAATGCCACATGTATAAACCCACATCATCCCTCAAGAACTCAACTCTCGAATTGACTAATGCGAACTAGCGTCAAGTATTCATAGGTTATATGGACATTGATAAAGAATCAATAACCCATCTAATCTAATCCATCTCTCAAAGTGGATAATATTGTGTGTGCTTGTTCCATGAAAACATAAACGAGTTCCTCAACACCATTAGGTCTAAGAGGCACCCAGTTGGACTAGACAAAAAAATAAGAGATTGTTCCAATCATGAAAAGACAATACCATGCAGTAGACATGATTACCCTCCCACCAAAATTTACCATTGATGCCACTATTAGGGGTGTTCCTGGTAAGGGGGTTGAATGGGTGCCTACTCTGAATCATGAAGAACGACCCTGCACTTTGGAATATCCATTCAAATCAGATTTGAACGGGTACCCAATCCGATCAAACAGATTTCTCATAAATGATCTGAATGGATTTTTATCGCGGGTACCAATGGATACCCAAATAAGTCTAAGAGAGGTATATGTTATCAAAAATTACAAGAATTGTGACACCTGGATCCGAATGAACTGAACCCGGCCCGATCGCATATCGAATCTCGTTCGGACGTAAAAAATTGACCAAAAGCCGATTGCATCATAATGCATGCGTGCCATCGGAAAAAGCCACGACGCAAAAACCGAATCGTAAAAATAATCCGAGACTATCCGAAAATTTGTCTCAATAAAATAAGACCAGCACAATCAACTGTTCGTAAATCGGACATCGTTTGATCATTTAAATCACAAATTTTTGATCAAAAATCAAGACATTGTCAATTTATGTATCGATCTTGGATCAGAAAAGTATGAAATTAATATTGTTTGAACAACAAGTATAGACGCCAGTCCGCCGGGTTACTGATAGACCGGCCCCCGGAGGTGCAAGGCTAACACAAAGAACTAGGCGAGCCCGAGTGGACGTCGGATTGACCTTCTGAGTCCTCTTTCTTTCCCTCATTCTCTGAGGTCCTCCCGCGAACAAGGCAGAGTCCTCTGGCTATAGAACTCCTCCCGTCTCGCTTGCTGGAATCCGATCCAGTCAGCTAGAACCCGGGCCGGGGGGATATTAGTATAAGAGAACTGGTTAAATACCTCTTTTTCTCACAGGGATAGGAGAGGTTACTGACCTCTTTCTCAGGAATTTGTGATCAAAAATCAAGACATTGTCAATTTATGTATCGATCTTGGATCAGAAAAGTATGAAATTAATATTGTTTGAACAACAAGTATAGACGATCAAAAAAACTATTGTACATCAGAATCTGAGACAAGTTGTGAATGCCGATGACTTTGGTATTCTAGAGAAGAGAGAGATAAAATTTCAAAAAATTAAAAAATGTTCAATTCCAGAACAGCAGCAACTGCTATCCCTCCATTTGGTTATTCCTCTTCTTTCCATTTGGCTCTTATTCTCCTCCCACTTGTCAAGATCAAGAGTCCCTTCTCCCCTTATTTATATCAACGTTTCTCCTCTTTTCTTTCTTTCTAAATTTCTATCTTTTCTTCTCTATTCTCTCTGAACTCCAACAGAAAGAGAGAGAGAGAGCTCCAGCCCTCTCTTTCTTGCTCCAAATAGCAGCTGAGCTACAGCTCCTCCAAGGTACTACAACCTGCTGCTACAAGGCATGGAGAATCTCCGGCCTTCTTCTCATGGACTGCTGCTGCTCCAAGCAGCAGCTTCCAACTGCTCGACATTTATGCATCAATTGGTTTGGCTGCTGAAATTCCAGAAATTTCAGCCAAATAATGGAGCAGCAGGGAGCTGCTTCAGCTCCTGCTAACCCCCTCTCAAATCAAGCTCCTGCTGCTGCATCTGAGAGTAATTCCAGGCCGTCGAAGATGTTGTTGCACCCTCATTTTTGCTACTGCTACTTCAATCAGCAGCTGGAAGAGGCCATAGGTACTGTTGCTGCTATAGCAGCAGCCAGCTACTGTATGCAGAAGATTTGATCTCCAATTTTTGGAGATTTTAACGTACAATCTTCCCCCTCTCTTGTTGCCTTCAATGCATGTTTTTAGATTCAATTTCAAACCAATGCTATACTTCGATTCCAAGATAAAATGTGATAAAATTAGGGCTGAATTTCATATAATTAGATCTAACTTCAAACCATATCATATGCCCTTACTTTCATGATAAGAATCGAGAGATTTGGGAGTGTATTACGTGAAATTTGATTGAAATTCAGACCAATGATAAGTTGTATTCCTAAAAAGATGGGAGATTGAAGGTGTTTTAGTATGCCATTAAACTAAATTTCATATCATGACAAGCTAAAGTTTTCATGCTTGAATTGGGGAAGAATTGAGGATGAATTTCATGTATTAAAACCTAATTTCATACCATTGTTTATACATTAATCTTGTGTTTGAATTGTAAAAGATTGGGGATAAATTGCATGTTGAGTCAAAAATCAAATCACAAATAACTACAGATTTAGGCCTGAAAAAGGAAGAATTTGGGAATGTTTGGCATGCATTTAACATAAAATTCAGACCACAATTGTGATCTGATTTTATGTCAAAAATGTGAAGGATTTGGGAGTGATTTGCATATAATTGAAGCTTAATTTCATAGCATTGGTAGTCTTAGATTTTATACTCAAAATATTGTGATTTGGGAATGAATTAACATGCAATTTGAATTTAAACTTCAAATCAATAAGCCACAGATTTCCATGTTCGAACTATGACCCAATTTGAGGGTTTTGTATGGAGGATTTACTCTCTAAAAGTTACTAAATTACGAATCATAGATCTGAATTTAAGATCAGAATATAGCCAAATCTTGAATTTTAAAAGATGAAAAATAGAGGATGAATTTCATGCATTAAGATCTGACAATCAGACCACTATTTACGATCTAACTTCATGATAAAATGTAAGGATTTGATGGTGATTTCCATGCTTGAGTTGATAGATTTTGGGTAACCAGCAAAAAAAATTAGACCCAACTTAAAATTACTAATTTAGCTACTAAGTTCATGAATAAAGACTTAAAAGATTTGGTAATTTTGTAGCATTGAATTTAAATCCGGATTTAATAAGTAGATCTAAATCTCATGATTTAAAGATAAGAATATTTAGGAGAAATTACATAAAATTGAACTTAAATTCAAATCTAATGAGTAGCTGTAAATACTATTAATTAAAAATGAAGAAGTTAGGTGACTTGGCATGAAATAAACTCATATTCAGATCACCAATTAGTTCTAAAATCCAGATGTAATAAATAAGCTTCTACTCTCACGATTTGAGAAAAAAAAGAGAACATTGGGGTATCTTCATACAAGTTATAAAATTTAGATCAATAATCGAGCCACTAAATTACAAGTTAAATAAGAAAAGAGGAATTTCTGCATTGAATCGAACTTAGATCTAGATCCAATGAATAGTGGCTAATCTTATGATTTTAGAAGAGATTACCTATGACCACAATGATCGATCATATTCATGAATTATTCCTTTAGGTATACTCTACTAACTATAATTCACTATTGTCAGAAATATTGATAACAGATCTTAGATCTGTACAGTCAACCACAGAAAGGATTGATAAAGGATGGAGAATCAAGTTTGTGATGGTGTTTCAGTGATGACTGATAATTAAGAGCGACAGTCATGGTGACCCTTACACGTGATTGTATGAGGGTACGGTTATCCTCAGTTGGGCGGGAGATCGGAAGCTCAGTTAGGGCAACGGCCGCTTAGTGCACGGGTATCGGATCCCAATCTTTTTTCTCGGTTTTTCGTGAGCGCTCGCAATTTTACGCCTTTTTGGGATCCAAAGGTTTTCTTTTAGACCATTTCCGTTGGCCTTTTCTTCAAGGTGCCTAGGCTGGAGAACCCTCGATTTTGGCTTCCTTTACGAGCTCGTTCGCTCGTACCTGCCGGATCCTTTTTTGGAGTGACTTGTTCAGGAAAGTCTTGCCCCATCTTGGGGGCATAGTTTTGGACTAGGCCTAGCCCTCTTTTGGATCGCACTTCAACTGGGAGGGCGAGACAGAATGGTCTCTTCGGAGGCTTCCTCACCGCTTGAGTTTTGGTCATTGTTCTTGAGAGTTGATTACAGTTTGAGTTCGTTACAGTTAAGAGTTGGTTACAGTTGAGCTTGGTTATAGTTGAGTGTGGTTACAGTTGAGCTTGGTTTCAGTTCAGCTAATTACAGCTTGGTTTTAGTTCAGCTAATTACTGTTCCACCAGTAGGTCCTAACGAAGAGAAAAGATCATAGTATGAAAATCATCCTTATCAGACTAAGAGATACTAACACGGTTGTCTGAGAAGTTAATGGGCGTGTTGAGAACTTAGTTAGGATGCATTTCGCTCCACAACATGCCTACGGAGGCACCCCAACCCTCAGGCTTCCTTACTGCCTTAGAGTCATAGTGTGAGGTCTCGCCCACACCAAGACCACAGCTATCCAGTGACAGTAAGCTTGAGAAATTTAACAAGAAAAGAATCAGAACACGAGACACATAATCTATACTTACTAAGATCCATCCACATGATTCACAAACGTCGAAAAGAGATATGGATCACCTCGATTATAAAAAAGCATTTGATAAATCAAAGAAATAATGAATCATTGAGACTTGAAATGGGATGGGGAAGAATGGAAATCTTATACAGCTGAAAATTACAATTGTTAGATGGAGCTAGTGAACGTGTTGGGAACTTAGTTAGGATGCATTACACTCCATTGCATGCCTATGGGGGCCCCCAACACTAAGGCTTTCTTTATGCCTTAGAGTCATAGTGTGAGGTCACACTCAGACCAAGATCACATATTATCCACTAAGCTTGAGAGATTAAACAACAATAAAGATCAGAACAGCGACTCATCATCCACATTACCAAGATCCATCAAACATGAATTATAAATAATAAAAAGGCGATTGCTTAAATATGGTTCATATAATCAATATATGAAATTATTAAATATGGGTAATTGAGGTAGGATGAGTAAGTCGGGAGATTCATATACAGAACAACTTGAAAATCAATTCCATGCAAGTAGCTCGTTAATTTAATTCTCAAACCCTATCTACTTGCTTTCTTTGGGGGACACTAAATTACATGTTATTTTTAATTGATTAAATTGCGCTCAACTTTTGTTGATATTCTTTTCCTCCCTAAAACATGGATTGCATGTAAAGCACATGCATCGTAGTAGTCCGTCGGCCAGACCATGAGCTTACGTAGTTACTCTTGTAAGGTACACGTGTTACAGTTTATCTTCATGATAATATAAATGCTTTTCTATCTCTTCTGTTACATTTTGGGATACATTTACATAATGCAGTTTCTTTTGTTACATGCAAATTTATATGGAAGTTAATGCAAAATAAATTAGTGACACATTGTTGTTCTGTGGCTTGTTAGTTGTGAATGTTATTTCAAATCGAGAAAAATTTTCCCTAAATTTCAGTAACCTAATGCGATCAATAGCAAACATGATACTGCGAGTTTTGTGTAAAAGAGTATCCCGGATCCGCACGGAGCATCACAAGAACCAATAGGTGTATCTCTTAATTATCAACCCTTTTCTGATCACCTCGACAATCCAACCTCTCTTCCATGGCTCGTAGAAACCTCTCCACCTTACTCGATATTTCCTTCCATACCCGATTCATCAACACAAACATCTTTGCTCGATACCTCAATCCCCTCCTTTGATATTATGAACTCTCGAACGGCTGTGCCATTGTCTCGAGCCACTTCTCTGATGTCGCAAACTCTCAAGTAGTTGTATCACGACCTCAAGTTCCACATCTGATGCTACAAACTTTCAAGTAGTTGTGTAATGTCTCGAATTTCTCCTTTTATGCATCTTCTCCGCCTAACCTTCAACACCATCTTATAAGGATCATGTCTTTACAAAATCATAATTTTGTTCGATTATGTCAATTGACAACGAAGGTGCCAATTTCATCTTTAGCTATTCCAATGCGGATAGGGCTGTCAAAAAATCTCAAGTTTGATATTCACTCAGGTTTGATTCTATAAGAATCCGATTCGAATTCTTCGAATATAAACGAACCAAACCTTAACATAGGTCTGGGCTCATTTACATAAACGAACCGAACCTTGAAATGGTAGGTTGACTCACGTTCGGTTCGTTAATAGTTTGATATAAATAAATAATATATAAATATATAATATTATGACTTAGGAACTTATACAATGGTAACAAAGCCCACAACCTTTTATCATGTTTTAATTTCATTTTCCAAAATAACCAGGGGCTATTTAAATTTTTTTCAATTTTATGGATAGACGGAATATAAAATTTTACCAATTTCCAAAGAGACTAATTCATAAACCATAAATGTCATTGCTAATCAAGCTTTAAACGAAACAAACCGAACCCTAAATGAACCGATAACACATATTATAGTTATTGAGTGATTGTGGCATGTTTTCACTGCTAATCGAACCTTAAACGAACCGAACCTTCACGAATCATGGTCAAGCCGAACCGAACCTAAACAATATTTTCATTTTATCGAACCAAATCCAGCACGAATCCTTAAATGCTAAAAAACCAAAACCTGGATAGAATTTAAGAAATAACCCATTACTATTATATCAAGGGTCTTTTATCAAAAAAAACTATTATATCAAGGGCTTCAAATATATGGACTCCATGGTTGACATCATATGTGAGAAGATCAGAAGTTTCTATATTTGTTCTTTTTACTTTTAATTCATAATTATTTTCTAAAACAAGAAGGGAAACCGGGAACAGGTGCTTGCCCCAAGATTTGATGCTTAGTTTTTTGGATGGTAGACACGTTGCACTACCAACAAACCATTAAGAGGGTTCAAATATTTTTACATGAACTTATTTTTCAACTCGTGATATTTATGATTGTTAAGAGAACAAACAGAATTATAATTAACTCATTCATTAATAAGTTGATTAGATCGTTATAGTCAATTTTATACAGCAACAACAACAAAGCCTTTTCCCACATGAAATAGGGTCAACTACATGGATTCGTTGCCTCCATTCAGATCTATCTTGGGTCATTCTCGAGCATAGATCCAAAAAACTATGATCTCTTCAAATAGTCTCATTCCAACACTTCGTGGGCCTTCTGCACCCTCTCTTAGCCATCTCAACATCTCAAAACTTGCATCTCCTAACAGGTACGTCAGCCGACATCCTTTGCAAACGGTCAAACCATCTTAAGTGATTTTCTCTCATCTTATCCTCTATCAGAGCTACACCAATTTTCCTTCTGATGACATCATTTTGAATCTGATCTTTTCGTGTATGATCGCACATTACCCTAAGCATTTTCTCTGCTACCGTCATTCTCTGCACATGTTTATAGTTCACATGCCAACATTTATAATCCATAGAGCATAGCAGGTCTCACGGCTGCTTTGTAAAACTTTCCTTGATTTTCAAAGGGGCTTTCTTATCACATAGAACAATAGAGGCTCCTCTCAACTTTAGCCAACCTGCATTCTATAAATAACATCTCCGTTGATTTCCCCATAATGTACTTTTATTAATTGACTAGTCTACCATGCTTTATTAACGGATACCCATGTGGGTAATTTGTGATCCATTTCATACAAAGAATTCCCAATCCAACAGAGAACCACTTCGATTAGAGTGGATCAGCCTGTTGACCCAGCGATATGGTTGATCGGGTTACATACAAATGGAGTAGGTACTGACCCCATTAACAACCCTAACCACCACTTAATCCTTTCTAATTATTTGAACTTCTATAAAGAGTAAAACTGCATCACATCTTATTTAACTTTACCTTTTCCGCTCTGTTTAAAATATAGATGGGCACCATAATGTTATGGGCTGTGCCTTATTTGTATGATAAAAAGGCAAAGTGGAAGCGTCCGTCATCTGTAAGCAAGAGAATTGGCAAGCGACCAGCAGGTGCAGCATATGCCAAAGACATGCAATCCTTGAATCTGGATCTTGAACTTCAATGCAGAAAATCAAGAACAGTGGTAGTAACTCAATAAGAAGAGAAAACTCAAACTCGGATCATAAATAACAACAATTAAATTGTGGAATAGTTTGAATATTAGGATAGAATATTTTGGGAAACAGGTTAGATATGGAACTTGAACCATCATGAGGTATAACCCAAAAACCACACTCTAAACGCACAGTGTCAAGAATGAATGATTACAAAATCAGCACGATACTGATAATGCAAAATAATAAAATAATAAATACAAGGACTCTTGGAATTCAAGAACAACACCTATATTCAGAGGTTCAATGAGGCGATAAGCCAAGTTAATGCACCTAAGAGACAACAATGGTTAAAAATTTTCGTCTTTCCTCTCAAGATAAAACAACAAATCGACATATATCAGTTTAAGACTTCACATGTTGAGTAACATGGCACCATGGGCCTTAGCATGAAAGCAGGTGTCGCGAATCCTCGGGATGATCCAGTAACCCAGGCATATAGCAAGCATTTTCCAAAAAATAATACAACATTGTTACCTGATAAGTTCATCAGGCGATGATAGCCCAATTGTGCGAAGAAGGTTCTCTGTAAGAATAGTTTGAGGGCCGCGCCCATCATAAGCTCTGATTACTGCAGTCAATGCTTGTTGAGCAATTCCATAGCCGCTGCAAAGTACAAAAAGTTTTTGTTCAAAAGTTTTCAATATAGGCAGGGTCAACGGAGCATCTTCTTTCAGCTTATCATAAATAATAAAATATGCTAAAGCACCATTAACGATAAACAGAAATATCTAGATTGAGATCTCATGCGCGAATTAAAATCAGAACTCCCATAGCAATTAGGTTCACAGCTTCAGAAAAGATGGGGATCTAAGATATTTGAAAAGAGAATACTGTAAAAAAAGATTGAATACGGGAATTTTACATGTGGCAGCAAAAATAGTCATATTTACGCATATACCCCGCAAATGTCATTTTTTATATATACCCTGCAAAGTTGGGAGAAGACAATAAAGTGGGGAAAGAAAATCACATAAGCTGATGTCATTTTTTTCGACTTCTTTTTTTCAGCTATTTCATCTTTTTTAATAGCTGTCTTTCTCTTTTTAAAAAATAGTCGTTCCTCAACTTTTTTACGGCTTTTCTCTCAAAAAAATGTACGATTTTTTAAGGTTGCAGAAAGCGGTAGTCGGTACTCGGTCGCATGGCATCAAATTTCAGCGAAATTCAGTCGATTTTCTGTCAAATATCGATATCCAGTCGAAATCGAAATTCGACCGAAATGACCGAAATGACCGAAATATGGGGGTCCTAGTACAAAAAATAACCGAAATGACCGAAATTCCGGTACAAATTCCACCGAAATTCCATCGAAATTCTGTTTTGGTTGATACCGAAATGATGACCGAAACCGACATTTAGGGCCTTGCTCGGTCGGCGGGGTCACCTACTAAGGATTAGTCAGCAGTCGGGCGACTAGTCGGTCATTAGTCGGTTTTGAATTTTTAATTATTTTAAATATACAAATCAGTTTTGTATACATATATTTGTATGTATATACATATATTTGTACATTTTATATGACATCATGATGAAACAAAAGAAGTAATTGACTTTAAATATAACATTAAGCATATCAGAATATGTTTGCTTTAAAAAAAGTGAAAAAAAATAATAAAAAAGGTTGTTGTAAAAGTTGGCCGCGTTGTCGGCCGACTAGTCGGGTGGACCGACTAAGGGCCGACTAGGCCTAGTCGAGTCGGCTACCCCCCCCCCCCCCCCGACTCGACTAGTCGGCTGACTTTTGCAAGCTTGGATTTTTTGTACGATCCTCTTTTTTTGAACGAATTCATCTGGCCCTAAAAAAGGCCGACAAACTGCAGCAGCTCAACAGGGTTTTTTTGTAAAGTCGCAGGTCGGCCCACTTGGGGGCCTGGGGCCTGCTTTCAATGAAAGGAATCAAAATATTTTTTTGGAAATGCAGCCCACATAGGGATGCTATTTAGGGTTCCCAATGTGCCAGTGGAATCCCTTCGCTTTGAAAGATATGTTGCCCCTGCTGGGGCTTTGCTTTATTTCCACCATCGTTGGAAGGAGCTCACGCTGAAGGTAGCATCGCCTAAGGCTTCGGCTAGAGGGTGTGCGGCGATGGGGGCTATGCACTTAGTAAAGGAGGGAGGAACGATCGGGTCCGGTAGCTCTTCTCTGCCGCTGTTGTTGGAAGGAGCCCACGCTGGAGATGTTGAGGATGAGTCAAATTCCTAAGTAGTATCTGGGATTTACATAAATACCCAGTTTCTACGTAATGTTTTTTTTTACTCGAAAACTACAGAGGTGTCGCATGTTGAACATGCGACACCCCTTAAGTTTTTTTTTTACCCAGGAACTGCGTTAGTGTCGCATGTTGGATGTGCGCTATAGATAACGCATATTCAACATGCGACATATATCCAGGGAATTCCTATCGAAATGGTCTGTACAGGTATCGCAGGTCTGGAAATGTTCTGTATAGGTATCGCATGTTGAACATGCGTTATCCTTACAGGAAATTTTCCTCGAAATGGCTGGGGCAGGTGTGGGCTTTGAAAGTTGAACATATGACGCATGTTCAAAATGCGTCATCTTTACAGTAATTTTTCGGCGAAAATGGCTGTCCAAGTGTGGGCTTTGGAATTTCAAGTTTTTATAAACCCTTGAAAAGGCATGCCAATCCCATGTTTTTAATGTAAATAGACATTTTTGTAAACATTCCAGACAATGCAAACATTGTAGACATTCCAAACATCAAAGAAGACATTTCAATATAGACTTGTTCATGAATACACTTTACATTTTTTGCATCATATTAAAAATTACATTGATTACAATTCAACGTTTTTTCCTCCGCTGGTATGTAATCGTAGAATCTGGAGGATGGAACGGTAATAGACGGTTCGCTTCGTCTATCAGGTGGATTTGAGAGGGTCCTGGGGCATCTTCCTCGAATGTAGGCATGGACGGCGGCGTTAGTGTGCAGTAAGTTGGTCGTGTCTGGCTGGGGTCCAATCCGTGCCTCAACGGTGCTTGAGGCGTTGGCAAGTCCTCTCTTGGTCGCTCGGTGGCAGGTGTGAAGTAGTCTCCTTGCGCAATGTTATCATCCTCCGCAGCGGCCTCTTCAAAGTCCATGGGTTCCGCGACTTGTTCACGCGCCCTACCTCGACCTCTTCCTCGTCCCCGTCCTCTTGCCCTTCCTCGCCTTGCCTCCTCCCTGGCCACATCTGCACGCTCGTCATGTAACGTGACTGCATCTGCAAATTGTAATGACAGCCACTCCGTCATTTCCGCCTTCGCTTGTGCCGCAATCTCACGGCATTCCTCGTGTCCAATGTCGTAGACACGGCTCCACAGAGCGAGCTGCATCCAAGGAAAATACGTAGATGTGAATTTGAAACAGTTTTGATAATTAATTTATCAAAAAAATTATAGTTCGAGTACTTACGTTGCTTGCCAGAGTTGCACCCAAACGTCCGGCAAATCTTCGAGTAATGGTCGGATACCATTGCTCGTATGCGGGCGTCGCGAGTACCCCTCTGGACCGATCGATGCGAATAGTTCTAACTTCCCGCTCATCCCAGCGGGCAATATACACGCTGTGTTTTGCCCTCCAATCCACATGTACTTTCCCCCTCAAATCGATAGCGTGGAGTTCTGGAAATGTGGAGCAACGACGTGGGATATCTTGAAGACCCCCAAATTGTCTCTTGAACCGACCTGGGTAGTAATACTCCACAATGTGGAAGTATATCAAAGGCACTTCAGCTATCCAAATGTGTTCGCCCTCAAGAGAGTTGGCTGGGAGATGGACGCGGATCTCATCCCTATAGGGAGTCCAAAATACCTGAATGCAAAAATTGTATTACGATTACTATTTGTTTTGTTGATATAGGAAAAATTTGTAAATGTAAAATTACCTGCTCGGGTGATTGCATGTCAAAAGCATCCCTGTAGGGTCTCACCACGTGTGTGGGCTGTCTACGATGGGCAAACGCCGTTGCCCAGCGGACTCCTAACGGGCGCCCGTACCATTCTCTGCCGTCCCTAACAACTGGAGCAATGTGGGGGAAATGCTCCCAAGCCCAGAGCTGAAGTAGTATGACCGAGCCTCCAATCTCCTCGGTCGCCATGTCCGCTACCAAACATAGGTGTCTGTAAAGATATGCAAGCACGGCCGATCCCCAGCTCAATGTCCCAGAGAACTCAAAATCCTGTAGATGTGGTAGAGCTATAAGTGAAACCAAGGAACCAGACTTGTCCGTGAAAAGTACTCCACCAAGCAACTGCAAAATGTACGCTCGAGCGTGTCTCTGTACGACTAGCTCGTCTGCATCCTCAGCCAACTCTGAAAAATTGCTGGACAGCCAGCTTGCTGACACCCTGCTGCCAACTATGTCTGCGGGCAGTGGCCTAACACCCAACAATTCCTCGCATGTATCTGCCCATGTCGCTCCAGGTGTTGTCTCCCCGGTAACCGCGGGCCCATCAATTCGCAGCCCCAAGATGAATGCCACATCCTGCAAGGTGATAGTAATCTCCCCACTAGGCATGTGGAAGGTGTGTGTCTCGGGTCTCCACCTTTCAACTAAAGCCGTCACCAGATGCCAATCCAGGGTAATGAACTCGAGCTCTGAGATGCATCCAAATCCTGCTTCGACTACGTAAGGCAGTAGCCGGTCATCCAAAGGGATCCGACGTACATGTGTCTCTCGTCGTCGGCAACGCAACCACGAAGATTCCTACAAGAAAATTGTTAGGTAAAAAAATTGAAGGAAGGAAGAAATTATAATTACTTACATCGCCATCCCAAACTCGACGTGAACGATGTCGCTCCTGAAGGTGCAAAACTGAAGGATCAACTGGGCCGGGATCCATCTGAAAAATACAATATTCAATGTTAGACAATACAATTAAGACAATTAAAAACAATACACGAAAGAAACTGAAAGTACTTAAGACAATGAAAATCCTTAATATACGAGGGTAACAAACTTACTCGAATTTGGACATTTACGTCGGTTGTGACCTTGACCACCACAATTTCCACATTTATTCTTATTCCTGCTCGCCGTCGGCGCATTTGATGTGGATGCTTGAGAATTGCTTGTGGCTTTGTTTGGACAACCACGGTGTGTGTGACCCAATATTCCACAATAGGAACAAGTATTTTGCCGAATCACGTCCCTAACATCCATTTCATTATGTATTCTTGTTGTACGTGGACGACCTTTACCGCGTTTACGCTTTGGGTCCGGTCGTAACTCAGGATATTCGAACAACCATTTGCTCTCTGCGAACAAAAAATCGACCATATCAAGCTGGTGGATTCCTTGACAATGAAGTCAAAATGTGATAGAATGTGGAACTTCTTCACAGCGTAAACCAAATCCTCCCTACATTTGAACGTCCTACCCTTGCGGATTTCGTCAGCAACACCATCAAGTCTAGACTTGCTTCGAATGTCGTCTTCATATGTTGAACGAGTATTAGACCCTCTAAGCCCAAAAAAGGGAATACGGGGTGTAATAGTATGCGCGGTTTGTTCATCAGTTGGGAGCTCCTCGTCCATCAGATCATCTTCGACATCTTCGCTACCTTCTTCCAGGTCATCATCGGTCCCCCAAGGGATGAAATCATGATCCATCCGGTTAACCTCTCGCTGCAACGGCTCACTCAAGCCCAAATCCTGAACCGTGCTTGGCTGCGTTACAGGCGCATCCGTATCAAAGTAGGGTCCCATGGTTGGGACAATTCTTGGTGGCGTGCTGCGGACAACTGCTGCTTGTGTGCTCGGGACTCCAGACGGTCCCTTGTTAGTCATAACAGTTGGGACTTCGCTCACAGATACATCTTCAACATAAATATCGGTAGGCATTGATTTCCCAATGGTCCGAGCATAGACAAGAACTGCCTGCACATCATCATCATCGACAATAGATGAAAATGACGGTTCCTCCCCTGGGCCTCGAGGGATGCGATGTAATAATCGGATGTTTTGAATGTCAATATCCAAGTTGAACTTACGGTAAACCAAGTTCAACATCTCATCGAACGTCATATTAGGAGTCAACACAAACCCCCTCACGTTGGTTGACGATCCGGACATGAGTGTACTACCCAAATGACACATACAATACAACTGCTCCATTCTAACCTAATACGTGAGACAACGTACAAGCAAACGTCATACATTCGAGAAATGAAAATAACATGCATATGATACAAAAAAATTAAAGAAAACGTTTTACCAAGTCCAATTCTTCGCAACAAGTGATTAGCCCTAATGAGAAGCGGGGACGGCTAGAACGGTGCCAATCACTGAAACCACGGAAAAGGAGTGTTCCGCGGGGCTAGGAGTGACCAAAAAGGGTGTTGTTGAGAGAGGAGGAGATCAGAAGATGCGGGTGGAGAGGAGGGCGTCGGGGGCGGCTGGGTTGCTGGAAAGGAAGGAGATGTCGGGCAAGGTCGGGAAATGAGAAGGCCGCTGGGCGCGGGGCTTAATTAGGGGCGATATCGCATGTTGAATATGCGTTATCTATAGCGCACATCCAACATGCGACACTAACGCAGTTCCTGGGTAAAAAAAAACTTAAGGGGTGTCGCATGTTCAACATGCGACACCTATGTAGTTTTGGAGTAAAAAAACATTACGTAGAACCTGGGTATTTATGTAATTCCCAGGTACTACTTAGGAATTTGACTCTGTTGAGGATTGTTGCTGCCGATGGTACCCTCGCAAAGGGCTTTGGAGGTGGCGACCATCGCGTCTGGAGGTGGAGCTCATTGCCGCACACTTTTGGAGGAATCATGTGCCAGTCGTGATCCACGTATATGCAGTCATCGAGAGATTGAGAATGCTTGGAACTGGGAATAGGCCTTCAGTCGCCAGGAGGGCGGGAGCGGCTCCGCCTGGGGTTCGATCTCATGCCGCTTGTACGAGATCCGAGAGAGGAGATGCCACCCCCTAGGGTTTCCCTATTGGGAATCCCTTCTAGGTGGCGCTGTCAGAGCAGTGAAGCTGCCTGGGTGTTTCAATCTGCCGCCGCCAAGTGGCAGGAAGCAGTTGTTGTTCTACGGAGATCGACTGGAAGATGTTGCAGCTTGCGTGCACGGAGATCTGAAGGGGCTCTGCCTAGAGCATGTATAGCACCTCCACAAAACCAGACGTAGGGTTTCACAACGAAACCCTAGTTACTTTTGACGAGTGGAGTGCAAAACAAGTTAGGGTTCTTAGATATTGAACACTTATAACAGATGAATCATACAGATCTTCGAACAACAGACGAGTATGAATAATCCAAAATCGAATCTCGAATCAAAAAAATTAAAGAACATAAACTTATGGAGAATCGAACCCACTCTGATATCATGTTAGAAAATATAATGTGGAAGCGTATCAGAGAAATAGAAAATAAATATTGAAGAACACGAGAATTTAACATGCAACCCTACTCCCTAAGGAGCGGAATGAAACCATGGGAGAACGCCTCAAAGAGCCGATGTGTCTATTAACTTTCTCACCAGATACAGAGGGTGAGGGGCTTCCTATATAGCCCTTACTGAGTCTCCATATCCCAAAATTAGTAGATATGAGACTAAACAATCTGGATGTAATAAATGGATCCTGAAGTGGTCCATTTACCCATCTACACCATAAGTGGCGCATGTCGCATAATACAAATACTCCAATAGTATCAAATGCTAATATGATAATGAGATAGGAATAGCAATCCTGATATAAATTCACAAAGTAATTGGATTGCGATTCATAACTTTTTTTAACATGAGAACGTCCGAGAGCTTAACCTTTTTTTAAAGAAGAATGTGAGTGCTTCAATTGCCAATGCAAGAGGACATTACCCAGTATGATTTGGAAATGAAGACTTCATAAACTCTAGCATCATTTTTTATTGTAAAAAAGGGTGATCTCCCAAAATGGAAGTCACCGCAAGTAATTATATCCCTAAAGAGTTAAAGTACAATATCAGAACTTCATAAACTCTAGCATCATTTTTTACATTCAAAAAAATAAACTCTAGCATCATTTAAATCAAAGAGGTCATGCAATACACATAATACAACAAATAAATGCCATGAAGCGTAATAAAGCGAAGCACAAGCAGCATCTTTTTACATACAGGTAGAAGACGAACAACATATTACCATATAGAAGTATCCGCTTACTTTTAAGACAATAACTAGTGCCAGTAATAAAGAATAGTATACAAACCTCCCCCAATCACCCAATATTGGACCAGCTCCTGCTGCTCGTGCTTCCCTTCCATCTTCAGTAAATCCATAAGCAATGGAACCAGTGCCAGCAATAAGAACACAACCATGAAGCTTTCCCATGGTTCCACTTGCCAAGGCGGCAACAGCATCATTTTCTACGAAAAAATCGACATGTCCCGGAAAGATATCTCTGGAAAACCAAGGTGAAGAAAATAGATGACAAATAAAATAAAATACCAGCGACGATGTTGCAAAAAGCAGCAGTCCACGTCTTGAATAATTCAGATTCTTTATCATACAAGAAAAGAAAAGACAGTAATGCAAAAAAACAGAACATATAGTAGTAAAGAATCTTTCCCGGTGTTACAAAAATCCGACCAAACCAGCTGGAATGAAGCAAGAACCCCAACAGAATATACTAATGGGTTAGTTTGCTGGAGGGTGCTACCAACATGAGACAAGCGATTAAAATTTTGTTGCAATACAGATAATGCTGAAAAAGTACGCAACCACAATATATCCAACTGGAATAAAGACAATCACCATCATAATTTTTTCCCACTTTAAGTGGGTCGGACACACTAATCGGTTGCCTCCGAACCCTCTAATTTGGAACAAACCGATATTTAGATATACAAGGCCCTAACTTTCTTGATAATTTCAATGCATCATTTATCTGGCGATGCAAGAAAAGTGCACCAAGAACGGAGGAAAAAACATCGTGGTGTCTTTTTACAAGAATAAAAGAGATATTCAAAATTATTCGAATTACAGAGATATTAAATGGATGGGTCATGCTGTGAAAATTTGGAAATGTGTGTTCGAAAGAAGAATGAGGCAAGTTTCCAAAGTAATAGAAAATCAATTCGGATTTACGTCAGATCGCTCCACTAATGAAGTTATCCACCTATTTAGGAGAACAATGATGATTTATAAAGCAAAAAGAAAGAACCTCTATATGATTTTTATTGATTTAGATAAGGCTTATGATTCAATTCCATAAGAGATCTTGTGAAGAGTTTTGGAGAAGAGACAGGTACATGTTGTGTACGTTAACCTTATAAAGGATATGTATGATGGGTTTCATCTTGTGTAAGGATCTAGTCTGGGATCAATGTTCAGTTTTGAGTCCATTCCTTTTTACTTTGATTATGGACGAGTTGACTAGTCACATTCAGGATATGATATGATACCTTGGTGTATATCATTTTTCGATGATATTGTGGTGGTTGATGAGACTAGAGATGGAGTATTCGTATAAGTAGCGATGACGGAACCAAACTGAAAATTGGATTCATGCGGCCATATATTATATATTAGATAACATAAATTTTCTCTACGTATATTTAATCGCACTTTTAATTACAACAATATTTCAAAGATAGATATGTATTGTTTAATTCTTTCACAACATTTATAGACAATGAGTTATTCTTTGATTGGAAGAAAATATGTAGAAAGGGATATTATATTGTTGTATCTTCTATTCTGGTATTCTTATCTCTATTATTTCATCATATTTTATAATGTCAAGTATTATATATTGGGCAAAGAACATATAATTCCATTGTCATATATATAATTATGGTTTTCTGCATATTTTTCTCTATAAACTGAGCCTTACGCCTCGACCGCCTCGGGTCTACGTCTCGTCTCAATTCCAAGGAAAACATCTCGTTCCGCCTTTCATTTTTTCAAACAGTGCTACCAGCCACCGTCGCTACTACTGCTACCAGTGGCAACAACAACAGCAAACGTCACCATCCGTTGTTGTCCACCTCCAGCCATTATTGTTACCGATTTGAATACTCTTTCTTTATCTTAAGATTGTTGCAGATATTTCTTTGATGATTGTGTGGTTGATACTTAAAGAGATTATCATGACCTAGAGTGCATGGTTTGAGTTCTTTTTATTGTGATCTATTATGGTTGCTTCTGTTGTGACTATCTGGTTGGTCCCTTAATACGTTGTCAAATATATCCGACGCAGATTGCCTTCAAGAATCAATTGATGGTTGGACTCTTTCTTGGAGTGTTAGATCCCATATATGCCACCACCAGATCACAGATGATCATTGCATCTGAGATTCCGTCCATGAAAGAGTCCTTCACCAGGCTTAGCAGGTTTTCTATATATCTTCTCGCAAAGACTCGTGTTAAGACCCAATCGGCTATGGTCGTACCCTCAGGCAAAGGCTGAGGGACTTTCTTTAGAGGCAGAGGATGGGGTCGTGATGTCGAGCGTGGAAAGCCCCCTTGCATTTTATGTGGCCACATGGGCTGCACTGAGGATCATTGTTGGGGGAAGCATGGAAGAACCTTGATGACTCATCAGGACAGCTCCATACAGGACGATATCTCGTTGAGTATATCCAGAGCAGAATATGAAGATATGATGCAGAGGCTGAGCCAACATGGGGTTGCATCGCAACCGTCTTCGTCAGGAGCAGGAACTATTGTGGGCACTACCTCTATCGATACTACTGTTTTTATTGATCCCTCAGCTATGCCTATATTGAGATGCATGTAGGGGTTCATCTAATTCTTCCGATAGTTTGGTAGACTTGGGTGCATCACGACACATTAGTGATAACAAAATCAACTCTCTACAATTAAAGAGGTTGCACCATGTCGTATCCTCGTGATAGTAGATGGTAGGTAATCCTCTATTACTGGACAGGGGCAGGTTCAAGTGGCTCCAAATATTCGACTTAATAATGTTCTTATAGCTCCTGAATTTCCTATAAGTCTTTTATCTATGTCCAAAATTACTAAGGAGCTTTATTGTCGAGCCATTTTTGATCCAGTGTCTCTTGTCTTTTAGGATACACTGACGGACCAGGTGATTGGTTGTGGTCATGAAGAAGGGGATGTGTACCACTTGATACAGTTTCCTTTTACGGGCCATGTTTCTACATCTATTGGGGAGTCGTCTGCTTACATATTGCACTTGTGTCTTGGTCATTTGACTCTACCAAAATTAAGAAGAATCCTTTCTCAAATTCCTGTATGCATCTCTCTAGTGTAAAGCATGTCAACTGGGAAAGCAACATAGGAGTTATTTTCTAAGTCGTCATGGTCATGTTAGCAAGTCAATTTTTGATTTAGTATATTTTTACGTATGAAGGCCAAGTCAGGTTACAGATCATTCATGACATAGATTTTATCTGGCTGATGTTGATGATTTTAACCGTGTTCCGTGGATTTTTCTTTTGAAGTCAAAATATGTAGCAAGTATGAAAAATTCTTTATGGAAATGGAAAATGTGTTTGGTTTTCATGTCAAGCCTATTCATACTTACAATGCGTTTCATTTCTGCAATTAATACCTTTCTTCTTTTCTGACTGAACATGGGATCATCCATCAAATATCATATGCACATATACATCCCAACAGAATTGTGTGGCTGAAAGAAAGCACTGTCATATCCTTGATGTGGCTCGCACCTTTCTTGTTGAAAGTACGACCCCTCTCACCTTTTGCGGTGAAAAAATTCTCATAGCTACGTAACTAACAAATCGTATGCCATCTACCATGTTGGAAGAGAAGACATTGTATTCTCTGTTCTTCCCCACAAGAATCTATTCCATGTTCGACCTAAAACTATTGGGCACACATCTTTTGTTCACATTCAGTTTGTCAGTCGTCACAAACTCTCTCCTTGTGCTGTGAAATGTGTCTTTGTAGGCTACTCCAAACCTCAGAAGAGGTATCGATATTATGATTTAGTACATCATCATTACCATGTTAGTGCAGATGTGACCTTTGAGTCTACATCGTACTATTCCATCTCTGGTTCTCGAGTTGTCATTCTTGATGACATAGAAATTGATAGTCTCCTTATGCTATCTCCTCAAAGTGGTTCCTCATCTCAAGGCACTGGTGTCGTTGATAATCAATTGTTTCGATTAATATATACTCATCGAATGGCACCCCCTGCTATCACATCAGCATATGATCCCAAGGAATGTCAAGATAAGAACACTCATGAGATTGTATTTGAAGAAAATATGTATACATGCGAGCAGGCTGCTAGGAGGAGATTCAAGATTTACAAGATCATTCAGATCTACCCATAGCTCTTCGAAAAGGAAAACGTACTTATACATTACATCCCATCTCCCGCTAAGTGTCGACAAGTAGACTGTCTGCGAAATACAAGTCTTTTTCGGTTGATGTGTCGGTTATTATAGTTCCTTCCACTTATCAACATGCATTATTGGTTCATGAATGGAACACTGCCATGAAGGAAGAAGTGCAGACTCTTCTGTCCAGATGTATGTAACAGCTAGTTGATCCTCCAAAGGATGTAGTTGTGGTTAGCAGCCAATGGGTATTTACCACTAAACATCTTCCTGATCGTTCTGTGGAACGGTACAAGGTTCAACTTGTTGCTAAGGGATACACTTAAACCTATGGTCTAGATTATCTCTACATTTCCACCAATGGCTCATCTCCCTATGATGAGGATTCTTATTTCTGTTGCAATCTAGCCCTTTTGACCACGTTACCAGCTTGATGTGAAAAATGCATTTCTTATGGCGGTTTGAATGAGGAGGGGTATATGCAACAACCACCAGATTTTGAGACCAATGGGGAGCATCAGAAGGTGTGCAGACTCTACAAAGCTATATACAGTCCTAAACAAAGCCTTGGACATGCTTTCAAGAATATTCTGACATTGTGTTCAAGGTTGGTTTTATTCGCTCTACGGATGATCATAATTCTCAATTCTTCACGAAAATAGAGAAAGGAAGGGTTGCTATGCTGGTATATGTTGATGACATAATCCTAACTAGGGATAATACTAGTAGCATAATAGGTACTAAAAGGTATCTTGTGGAACATTTTGTTACTAAAAACTTAAGAGAACTTCATTATTTCTTGAGCATCGAAGTTGCAAGAAATGCAAGTAGCTTGACTCGCTCACAGAGAAAATATGTTATGGATCTTCTACAAGATAGGAATGTTAGGGGCCTGATCAGCATCTATTCCTACGGACCCCAGTGCACAAATGTATGAAGGCTCTCCTGTATATGTTGATGCAAAATAATACAAGTGCCTGGTGGGAAAACCCATGTATATTACCATTACGAGGCATGATATCTCATTTGTTGTGAATCAAGCAAGTCAGTTCCTGGCTAAAGCGTGCCAAGTGCATTGGAGGTACTTTTGATGAATCAAAGATACTTGACATCTGCTCCATGGAAAGGCCTCTGGTTTACTTGCAGAAAGACACTTGATATTATGGCCTAATCCGATGTCGACCATGCAGGGTGCCCTAATGATAAAAAGTCCACTACTGATTGTCGCACCTATCTTGGTGGTAGTCCGGTCACATAGAAAAGCAAGAAGCAAGCAGTAGTTGCCAAATCTAGTGCAGAATCTGAATACAAAGCAATGGCCCAAGGCACCACTAAACTAATGTGGATAAAGTTGATTCTGAAGGATTTACACTTTCCAGATCCAAGCCCTATGGTAATGCGTTGTGACAATGTTGCTGCAATGTTCATTGCAAATAATCCTATCTTCCATGAATGCACCAAACATGTGTAGGTAGATTTCCACTATACAAGAAATATGATTCAGCAAGGAAACATCAAGACAGAGTCGGCTACTTCTTCCACCAAACCTCTCACCCGGTCTGTATTCACCAAATGTATCTCCAAGCTGAGCATGATGGACATCTATGTTCCATCTTGAGGGGGAGTGTTGAAGTATTTTGGGTGTATGGATATTATTTTGTAATCTACATGTGTGTCTATAATTATTTCACTAAGCCCTAGATTCCCTTCTATATAAGGGAGTCCCATTCAAAGGGAAACACAAGTTCATTTTTCTTAATCCTGGTAAAATCCAATAGATCTCAATGTTGGCATGTGAATCATAGACATGTGCAGAGAATAATTGTAGCAGAAATAACAATGTTACAAATAACAATGCTACAGTGGATATATGGGCATATATGAAAAAAATCAGATCCAGGGTGTTATGATTAAAAGAAAGTTGATGTAGCTCCGATAAAGGATAAGATGAGAGAGAATTGTGTATGGTGGTTGGGGCGTGTTGAGAGAATTCTATATCTTTGTCTTTATTTATATTTCCCTAGTTTTCCCATCTTCTTTATCTAATTTCCCCCTAGAGCCTTTCTCCTATATAAGAGGGTTATAGGGCTACGTGGAATACAACTTTCTTTTTCACCTTTCACATGGTATCAAAGCGACGGTTCTAGACCAAAGCTTGTGACCTAACCCTAGCCCCTCTCAACCAAAAACCGCGCCGCCTCTCGTGGGCCTTGCTATTGCCGTCGCCGCCCCTCTCGGGTTGTCGTCGCCATTCCTTGCAGGTCGCCGTCCCTCGTGGGGTTTCTCCTGCCCTTGCTGTTGTCGTTCATCTCGGTTTAGGTCCGCTCTTGGGCCTCTAGGTTGTGACGTGATCTTCTAAAACACCCGAGACACTTAAAGGCGCCTTCAAAGAATGGAAGAGGTTGTGGTATGAGTCTACACACACAATCATCTCCCCATATATCAGTGTAGACTCAAGTTTTATTTATTGTAGTCCCAGACTTCGAGATAGTTGTTATCATGGTTGACAACAAATATGATGTTCCATCCCTAGGGGCCTTCAAAGGTCCAGCCCCCATCGTCAAGATGGATGGAACAAACTACGAACTATGGGTCATGCAACTCATGAATTTGATGCAGTGTGATGGTAAGAAGCACATCCTCACGGTGGAGGAGCCAAGTGACAAGACTGGGATAAATGCCTCATGGGATGCAGACGATGCCTACGCACGCGTATGGCTATCTGAGACTGTGTCTACAGAGATAACAAATGATATACTGAGCTAGCCTACTGCAACGGCTATGTGGGACATTCTCGCTGTGACATACTATCCAGCGAAGAATGAGTCGAAGATACTGCAGCTCCAGCATGATATCTTTACGTCGAAGCAGAACGGTCAACCCCTCCATACCCTCTACACTTCTTTGAGGGGCATGTTTGAGAAGCTACACGACAACATTCCCTTGACTGCTACGCCAAAGTAGCTCAAGGCTTACAGAGACTCTGTGATGACTGGGGTCTTTCTAGCGGCACTTGATCCTGAATATGACTCAGCTTGTTTCCAGATTCTTACAGATGCTAACATACCTTCAATGGAGGAGCCATATCACAGACTGAGTAGGCTATCTATATCCTTTAATGGTAATGTGCAGTTTTAGTCATCATAAGCCATGGTTACATCCATGGTTTCAGATTTCGCGAAATTTCGAAGAAATTTCGGTGAAATTTCGATTTCAACAAGTAACCGAAATCTCGAGCGAAATGGTGATATGAAGGCAATTTCCAGTCATTTCTTCGTAAATGGTGGTCAATATGGGCGAATTGCCGTCGAAATTTCGTATCGACAGGGTATCGATACGATACCCGAAATCGATATTTAAACCCTTGGTTACATCTCGTGGTAGGGGGAACCCTACTCCGTATCGTGGTAGGAGAGGATCTCACTGTGGCAGAGGAGGGGTGGCCGACTCCGTCAGTCGTGCATCTTCTGTCACAGCACTAGCCACTCTGAGGAAACCTTCTATTCTAAGCATGGGTTTCCTGCTTCCGCTAGAGTTGCATAACAGACTCAACAAGTTGGGAATCCTTCTCCTGTTGCTGATCAGAGATTTGACAAAGTTGTGGCCAGACTCAGGGCGATCATGCCTACTCTTGGACCATCCAGCTCTCCCTCAGGATCCTCAGAGGTAGCTACCTTTATTGATGCATCTTCATCAAGTATAGCATATGGTTTTACTAGTTGTTACAGGGCAGATTTGTCAGAATGGATTATGAACTCAGGTGCATCCCAACACCTCTGTGGTGATAGAAGTCAATTTAGTGCTTTCAGTCCAACCCAGGTCGGACGATTTGTTGTGATTGTAGATGGAACGCATTCTCTCATTACTGGTTAGAGGGAAGTGCAGTTAACTCCTGCAATGAGACTTCAGAATGTTCTTTATGATTCGGAGTTTTCAATGAATTCATTATCTACTAGTTAAATCACCAAGGACTTGTATTGTCGAGCCATTTTTGATCTGCATGCTCTTATGTTTCAGGATATTCTAACGGACAGGATGATTAGTTCTGGTAGTGAGCAAGGTCACAGACTAGTGCAATCCCCTTATGCAGGTGCTTCTTCCATTCGCATTGGGTCTGTGTCTCCTTACATGTGGCATCTTTGTTTTGGTCATCTTCCTCTATAAAAGTCGTGTCATGTTCGATCACAGATTTCCTCTCGCTCTACCTTTCAGTGCGAGGCCTGCCAACTTGGGAAGCATCATCAGTCTACGTTATAGAGTCATCAGGGATGAAGTAGTCATGGTCTGTTTAAGTTAGTTCATTTTGATATTTGGGGTCCCAGTCGTGTCCCTGATCATCAGGGGCATAATTTTATCTCGTTGTTGTTGACGAGTTTTCAAGGTTATCATGGTTTTTCTTCTTAAAAACAAGTCTGATGCTGGTCTTGAATATTCAGTTCTTCATTAATGAAATAAAGAACATTTTTCAACAAAAATCAAGTATATACGTTCTGACAATTCCCTGGAGTTTTGTAGTAACCAACTTGCCATATTTCTTGCGTCTCATGGTATTGTTCATCAAACATCTTGTGTGTATACTTCCCAACAGAACGGGGTAGCCGAAAGAAAACACCGCCATCTTCTTGGCATTACAAGGACCTTTTTGATTCAGAGCTATGCTCCTCATTCATACTGGGGGATGTGGTTCTAACTACTTGTTACCTTGTTAATTGTATGCCCTCTTCAATTCTGGGAGAAAAAATCTCGTTCTTGGTTGCGTTTCCCAAGATGGCTCCTTTCTCCCTCACACCTCGAGTATTTGGTTCAGTAGCTTTTGTTCATCAGATGTCCCATGGTCTTGACAAGCTCTCTCCTAGATCTGTCAAATGTGTGTTTGTTGGGTACTCCAAGACCCAAAAGGGATATCGTTGCTTCGATCCTGTTCGACGAAGGTACTATGTTAGTGCTTATGTAACCTTTTTTGAGTTTATTATATACTTCTCTCCTACAAGTGACAAGCTCATTTCTTCTGAAGATGGGGAAGAGGCCTATATGCATCTACATCCGATCTCTACTCTACCATCATCATCAACACCTCCTCCTACACCAACTCCTACGTCTCCTCCACCACTGCCGCTACCTCCATTCTTTCCCCAGGTTTATTAGTGTCGACCTCGTGCTCATGTTCCTTGCCAATCATCCAACACGCCTGAGGTATGTTCTGAACATTTGAGTTCTTCTAATGGCAATGGTGATTTGAATGTACAACGTGAGGTGCAGGATGACCAAGATGCTACATCTCTTGTGAATACTGAAGATCTAGATGTGCATATTGCTCTACGAAAGCAAAAGCGTGCAAACGCTATGCATCTTATTGCTTCGCATGTGTCATTAGATCACCTTTCTGCAGACTTTTAGGGCCTGTTTGGTTGCAGGGTTGGGCAGGGTTGGGTTGGGCTGGGTTGGGTTGGGTGAATAGTAATCTGTGAGGAGGAAGTACCCTTGTGAATAGTAACCAGGGTTGGGCCAACCCTGCAACCAAACAGGCCCTTAGAATTTCATTCTTGGGTTGTCAGCAGTGGAAATACCACGTTCATATCAGGAGGCGCTGTAGAGTAGTCAGTGGCATCTAGTTATGGAAGAGGAGATGGTCGCTTTAAAGTCTTGAGGTATGTGGAGTTTTGTGCAGGCTCCTCCAGGTGCGTCTATTTTCGGCAACAATTGGGTGTTCACTGTGAAACACCATGCTGATGGTACAGTTGGCAGATATAAGGTCAGGTTGGTTGCTCGTGGGTTCACCAAAACATATGGGGTGGACTATCAAGATACGTTTTCACCAGTTGCACGTCACTCCACGTTGCGGATTCTTATTACAGTTGTTGCGGTACGTAACTGGCCGCTTTTCCAGTTGGATCTGAAAAAGGCTTTCTTATATGGTGATCTGCAGGAATAAGTTTACATGCAGCAACCACCAGGGTTTGCTGCTGAGGGGGGGCCTAGCATGGTGTGTCGACTTCACAAGGCCATATATGGCCTCAAGCAAAGTCCTAGGGCTTGGTTTCAGAAGCTCTCAGAGTTGATTGAACAAAATAGTTTTGTTAGATCTATTGCAGATCATTCTCTTTTTGTTAAGAGAACTCAGGGAGGTACGATTGTTGTTCTAGTTTATGTTGATGACATTGTTGTTACCAGTAGCGATGAACAAGGTATTCAGGCAGCTAAAGATTTCCTTGGATGACAGTCTGTGACCAAGGATCTTGGCAAGTTACGTTATTTTCTTGGCTTGGAGTTTGCATGCAGTCAGCAGGGTATGATTATGATGCAAAGGAAGTATGTTACTGATCTTCTGGTTGATACAGGTATGACGGATGCAGACATGCTACTACACCAATGGATCCTAATGCTAGACTCTATGAAGATGATTCTGAGGAGATAGATAAGAGACAGTAGAGGGAGATGGTAAAAAAGTTGTTATATATTACTATTATCAAGCCTGACATATCATTTCTTGTGAGCAGAGTTAGCCAGTTCATAGAGCAACCTAGACAAGTTCATACGAATGCAGTTTGTATGATGTTAAGATATATGAAATCTTCTCCAGGTGTAGGTCTACTTTTCAGAAGTGACATGTCACTCTCAGTTACTGGATATGCAGACGCAGATTATGTTGGGTGTCCCAAGGATAGGAAATCCACTTCAAGCTTCACTGTGTTCGTTGGTAGCTCATTGGTCTCATGGAAGAATAGAAAACAGACTGTAGTTGCCCGATCCAGAGCTGAATCAGAATATAGGGCTATGGCCCAAGGGAGTACGGAATTGAAGTGGGTCAAGTCTGTTCTGACTGATCTAGCAATTGAGGTGCCTCTTCCGATGCACCTCAAATGAGATAATCAAGCAGCTCTATTCATAGCTAATAATCCAGCCTCATGAGAGAACAAAGCACATCGAAGTTGATTGTCATTATACCCATGACTTGATCCAAAAGGGGTTTAATTCCACCTCTCATGTTGCTTCAGGAGAACAGATTGCAAACATGTTTACCAAGGCTCTCGCAAGGAGTCCTTTTCACCGTTATTGTTTTAAGTAGAGCATGATAGACATATATGCTCCAGCATGAGGGGGAGCATTGAGAGAATTCTATATCTTTGTCTTTAATTATATTTCTCTAGTTTTCCTGTTTTCTTCATGTAATTTCTCCCTAGAGCCTTTCTCCTATATAAGAGGGTTCTAGGGGTACGTGGAATACAACTTTCTTTTCACCTTTGACATGTTGTTTACAAGGAGGTCAGTTGATGCACCGATTAGAAGATGCGAGATTTGGGATATTGAGCCGGCTAAGAGATGACGAGGAAGGCCCAAGAAGTGTTGGAAGAAGACTATCCGAAGGGGCCTTACTTATTTGGATATAAGTCTGAGAATGACCCAAATAGAACTTAATGGAGGCAAAGAATCCATGTACATGACCTTACTTAACGTGAGAGAAGGCTTTGTTATTGTTGTTGTATTTAGTCGGTTTCCCTTCCTTGAAAGTTCTTATTTATTCCAACTTTTCACATCTCCAGCTTCATTGCATAACCCAAACCTCCTTTAACACGTATTCCACGTTTTGATTTATATTAGCACCATGTCAACTTCAGCAGCATGTTCCATCATTTATCTTGCCATATCTTTAATTTCTTTCTCATTCCATATACAACATTTTTATTCTACTTAGTCAAAACTCATGCACTACAAAACATCCTTCCACTGCTCACGCTTCCTATTGACTTCATCCATTATCTGACCACTAAAATAATGCCATCTGCAAACAACGTTCACCAAGACACCTCTTCTTAAGTGTAATACTTTCAATTCGACCTTAATCGCGGAAAAATTGTCAAGGTTAATCTGTGGTGCAAATAGAATTAGATATTCAATTCAATTGGAGTCCTCATAAACACAATCTATTGTGTGGTCATGCATATTCTTTTTTTCTAAAAATCAAATGACAATAACGGAAGATTAGTGGTCGACTATTAATTCAATGAAAAACAAAGAAATTCACAACACAAATCCCTTCAATCCCATGACGTCTCTTTTCTAGAATTCTCCACAAGCACCCCTCTCTTCTGTATAATTATCTATGTACATCTCTCTTCTATGGAATCTCAACATGGCATCTTTTCGCATACTATCATAAGTCTTTTCTAAATCAATAAACACAATATTTTACATCAATAATAACATTTTGAAGGTCATTTCTAATAAATTATGGCACTTTTTTTCAAATACTAAAAAACAAAATAATGCCACTTTAGAATCCATAAATAATATTAATTAATTCCGTGCCTTCTTCATGACCCCCAACCTCCCAACATGGCCAGCCATATCATCCATCCCACACTTTCAACAACCCATGTCGCCCACTCCAAGGATAGATCCCCATCACCCCTCCAATCAGCACAATCACAAGTAAAAGGAAACCCTCCTCCCACTAATTTTCCTTTTTTATCCAAAAATGGAGAAACACTCCAGAGGTGTCCACCCAATAAATATATCAACCAGGATCGTGGCAATGGAGTGTAGAAGCTCCTCCATTGGCCCGAACTGGTTGGCCGTCAGTGCGCTCCAAAAGATGGTGTGGGAAGAGAGATCTAACCCCGAATACAAGTGCAAGAGTAGAAAAGATGAAACAGATCCTCAATGATGTTGCCGTACATAGAGCAGGCGGTGGTGTTCCCCTACACAAAGCTAGATCTTCTGACCTCAGTAAGTACCCACTCGAGCCTGTGCAGCCACAGGAAAATTTTTATCTTCAATGGGACCTTGAGGGTTCAGATAAGACCGCAATCTCGCTCCAAAATGCCTAGATCAAAGATTGAGCTAGAAGTAAGCACCTTGTAGGCCTTCTTCACAAAAAAACACCCATCACGCCGAACCTAATGGTCACGGCCCTCAGAAGGGGCTGAGCAATCGGTGATTGCCCCATACATCCGCAGGAAATCATCGAAGCGTTGCTCAGATAGAGGGAAGGAGAAACATGGCATCCACTAACCATCCACCCAGGCCGCCTTTTTTAACAAGCACACAATCCTCCATCAGCGAGAAGAGGTGTGAGAGTCGATCCTAAGGTGGCCCACCTCCGACCAATTATCCTTTCAGAATAGAAAAGATACTCCATTACTTAAAACCGAACAAATCTACAAGGGAACCTCACAAACAATCACGAAGATCCCTTTCCAGAAAGTCGATGGGATATATAAGGAATCCTCCCTCCGAGTGGCCATTGATCAGGACAAAGTATTTTGAAGATGTTCAAAATATTTATTTTTTGTTGCTATTTATTTGTAATTTTATATTTTAAAAAATAACCAAAAGTCGCAACCACTGGAAGTGCTTTTTAAATTTGAATGTGCATGTCTGTTGCGCTCCTGGCTCGCCTAGGAGCGTTTCTTGTATTTATTTTTGCCTTCTTTAGTTTTTAATATATCTTTGGGGTGAACATCTACGAGTGTCTCCCCCTTTCTTGGCTTCAAAAAAAATTTGAATGTGCCTTTTGGATGAAAGGTTGCATCTTTTAATGGGTTAAATCCATATATAAAGCAATCTACTCATTTATAATAGGAACATGAAATGAAGTTGAAATAGACTGGCCATTGCTTATTCTCCTTTCCCCTTTAAATTTCTTTATCTTCTCAAATCCTACAATCCAGTTCTTCTCACTTATTTTCTTCCCTTTCCACGCAGCTCGGTGTGCTCCGCCTTACCCCTCTCACCCCAATTTCTTCTCTTCTCACCCCTCAACAATTATTCCATAAATTATCCACAACAATTGGTATCCGAGAAAGAAAGTCGAATCATTTGCAAGATTCAACGATCCCGTTGAGTATTGGCGGATGAAGTTTGAGTTGAACCGTCTCAACCACGGTTCACATTCATGTCAGAAGAAATTCAAAGATTGCCTCCTATCAAGCATCAAAGTGTGATTATGGCTAGATTCATGGCTAGAAAAGACACAATCAATCACAATGAAGATTTGCATAATACAACACTAGTTTAATGAAAATATATTCATCCAAAATGAAGATTTCAATGTTCTAATTGTCGTACAAGAAAACAATGAAGATAAGGAGCCCATCTTCGATGAATGCCTAGTTAATGAAGAGTTTGAAGTTCTCGACTTATTTGCATATGAAGTTACTGTACAAAGGACCACTGCTTCATTGGCACTTTCTTCCTCGCAGAAATCCAATCCAGTATTGCCAATCCCATTGAGGCACCAGACTCACCACCACTACTGCAGTCTGCCCTCGCCATTATTGGTTGCTTCGCAACCCCCGTTGGCAATGCCAGCAGCACTCTATCGATCCGCCAATACCTCTTGTGACATCCAGATTTGAATAACTTGAACCCGACCCAATTATGGTTCATTTAATCCGATAAAACTATTAATCATTATTAAATGATCTTAATCAATCCACGTATCGTAAATCAAATTTTGTTTGGAATCAATCGATCGAAAATCGATTGCAACATAAAACATGTCATCAAAAAAGCCATGACGCAAATTTGAATCCAAAAAATAATCCGAGACCATCATAAAATTCATCTCGACAAAATAAGACAAACAAAATCGATCGTTCGTAAATCGGAGGTCGATTGAAAATTTAAAATCGTTAAATTTAATCGCAAATCAAAACCGTAACTCGACAATCTCTGAATTCATCTCATATCAGAAGCCTATCAATATTATACTCACTTTGATCGTCATTCCAAGATGGTCAAAACGAGCTATTGAGAACCTAAATCGGAGATTCGAGGGGTAACTGAGGATAAGTTTGGTATTCTTAAGAAGAGAGAGTTAAAGGTTTTTAAAAAAAATAAATATGTTTGTCAAATAACAGCTGCCCACCACGTGTCCCTTTTCATTCTCCCACTTGTAAAGACCTAAATCTACCCCTTCCCTTATTTATAACAACCTAAAACCCTCTTCATTCTCCTTACATTTCCCCAAAACTCCTCTATTTCTTCCAACGAAGGGAGCCCCAGCTCCCTTCCCTCTTGAGATGTTTCCCTTCCAAAGGGAGCTACTGCTCCTTGTTCTGGACCAACTGTGCTGCTGCAGTATCCCATCGAGCTACTGCAGCTATTGCCTTCAATCGATCACCTTCATTGTTGCTTTTTCCAGCATCTGTTGTTGTTTCCTCAGCAGCTGCAAGCCGTTGCCAAGCAGCTGGAAGTGTTGCTGCTTCCAAGCAGCTAGAGGAGTTGTTGTACCTTGCTACTGTGCATGCAATATCAAGATCTAATCCTTCAATAAGGATACAAAGGTACAATTCATCCCTCTTCTTGCTGCCATCAATGTCTCCTAAAAACTCAATTCAAATTTGCCATTGTTTACACAAATTCCAGATCATTAAATATCTGTGGATCTCATGTTCAAGGATGGAAAATTGGGAGTAAATTGCATGCCAATAGACCTAACTTCGGACCATATAAACTACTATTCATGTCTTAAAATTTGAAGAAATGTGGGGGATTTATATGCATGCTTTGCCAGTGTTTGATAATTTATTTGGCTCAAAACTTGGGGTTCAAATTACCTATTTTCTGCTAAAAAATTATTGACTTATGAAATTAGACCTATTTTAAGATCAAATATTTCTCACTATTTACTGAGATTGAAAGGGAAAATAGGGGATTATTTGATTTTAAATTGTTACTAATTAAATGAACTAAATTCTCTGCCATTGAAAAACTAAAATTAGGAAGTTATATATTTAGTTTTAAATCTCTTGTAATTAAATAAAAAAATGAATTCATGTACTACTCTTAAATGATAATTTAAATTTAAGATTATGTTATTGTTTACTTATTAATCTTTGAATATAATATGAAAGGAATTGAGTTCCTCTTCTTAAATTTTAACTTAATTTAAGATTATGTACTATTTATTTATTAAACAAATTGAGAAAAACGTGCATGAGAATGTGAAGCATGACTTAAAAAATGAAGACTATACATTTATTTAGCTGATCTAAATTTGATATCTGATTTAAGTTTTGTTTACAAGTAGATGACTCGGTGTTCATGAAATCGGTCGTACGGGCTGCATATACGGCCACATATGCCTGTGCGGCATGCAGACCGCATCGATTTCATGAATCAATGCATTATGCACCCTCCCAACATATACGGCCCACATATGTCCCGCATATCCCGCGTATGCCCCGCATAATGCTCCAGCGGCTCCAACTCTTCAATATTCTCATTCAGGTCCTTAATTCCATAGCCATGTCTCTTCCTTCATTCTATTGTAAGAATATGACATGCATTTGTATACAATTGAAATGCATTATACCATTATGTATATACAATGTTTTATGTTTTTCTCATGTATTGTTTTCACGAGTATATGCAATGTATCGTCGAATATTTTTATATATGTCGATTGAGGTTTTGCTCATGTAGTGCATGTATGCATATCGAAGTTTTGTTATTATGGATCATCTAATATGTGAAGTTTTTATGGTAAATGTTTTTTTGAGATTAAATACGAGGCAATTAAAATCACATGCACACCCATATAACATGAACCATTTTTCTTAAATCATCTTTAACTCCGCTTAGATACATAAATTCAGTGGCAATGTTATTCATACATATTTATTTTTAAATTAAAAATTAAAAAACCGCATATGCCCCCGCATATCGCTTATTCAGTATTCGGTGACTTGTCTGAACGCATACCGCTTTCCTGAACCTTCCGATGACTACCTGAGATCTATACCCTTTCAAATGTCCTAACTTACAAATAGATGACTTTAGATTCCACAAACAACACCTTGATCTTATTCTTCTCATTAGCAGGCAATCATTGTAGCAATATGGCCTTCCTAACGGACAGTATATAGTTATCTATCATATATCTGTACAGTGGTAATAGAAACTCCTATTCTTACATTTTCCTAAAACAAACCAGACATGTACAACTGTCAAATGACAGAACAATTTTTTATATATCTGTATCTATTTTGTGTTCCCTCAAAAGCAGAGAAAAAGGCATTTTTAAGTTTGTTATCCTTCAAAAAGGCCAAGATAATTAATATACATAAGTGATCATCCAAAAACACATGTTCCAATAGAGACGTCGCAATTAGAAATTTCAAGTTTCCTATCCCATAACTATGGTAATTGGACTCTGTTGGCATCATATGTTCAATATAAGATCCAAATCTAATGAGTAGCTTTAACTCTCATGATTTAAAGATGAGAAGAATCGGAAAATCTTGCATTAATTTGAGCTTAGATCCGGATCCAATGAACAACTTCTAATCTCATGACCTTACTGAAAAGATTTGAAATATTAATATTTGAATATTAATACTCTTCTCTTATGAAGTCAACAAATGATTTTCTAAGATCACTACGAATAGTGATCCTCAATTACTTGATCCTTGAATATAATCAACTATTTATATATCACTAAAGATAAATTGTGACAAATACCTAGATCTGTAGGTCAGCCATAGAAGAGATTGAGAAATGATTAAGTAGACAAATAAGTTAAATTGATGGTGAATCAGTGACATCAGTTAACAGTAGCGGTTATGGTGACTCTTACACCTGACCGTACGAAGGCGCGGTGACCCTCAGCTATGCTGGAGATAGGAAGTCCAGTAAGGGCAGCGACTGCCTAGTGTGCGGGGCTAGGATCCCAATCCTTTTTACAATTTTTACGTGAACTCGCAATGTTTTTACGCTTCGTTGGGATCCAGGTTTTTGACCGATTCTACTGACCCTGTTTCAGTAGGACGCCTAGGCAGGAGGACCCTTGGTTTTGGTTTTTAGCGTTCATTTTGTCTGTATCAGGCGGGCTAGTTTTCTGGACTTAGTCCGGAAAGTCTCTCCCACCCGTCTCAAGAGCGTAGTTTGAAAGTGTGCCTAGCCCTCTCCTGGACCGCACTTCCACTGAAAGGGCGAGACGAAAGAGTCTCTTATGAGGCTTCCTCATCCATTGAGTTTTGGTTATTGTTCCGCCAGTAGGTCCTGATGAAGATGAGATCGTCGTCAGTTGCAGTTGAGATTGGTTACAATTGGATTTGGCTATAGTTGAGCTTGATTACAATTGAATTTAGTTTCAGCTAAGTTGGTATTGTTCTTGAGATTATTTACTGTTCCGCCAATAATTCCTGGCTAGGAAAAGATCATGAGACAGAATCATCAATCACCGTTCATCGGCATTTGATCGAAATTTAGAACTACTACTAAGGATGTTAGGAAAAGCCAATGGACGTGTTGGGAACTTAGTTAGGATGCATTATACTCCACATGCCTACAGAGGCACTCCAACCCTAAGGTATTCTTCACACCTTAGAATCATATTGTGAGGTCACACTCAGACCAAGACCACAAACTGTCCACTAGGCTTGAGAAAGTATACAAAGACAAAGATCATATCAAGGATTCATCATCTACAATTCCAAGAACCATCAACTGAGTTATACGTGCTAAAAGATGACAATTTATACATGGATCATATGATCAATAATTGAAAATGTTTTTTTATAAAGAGACGATGGGTAATCTCCCAAGTTGGGAGATACCGCTACTTTGATTTCATTTAAAAGAAGTTAGGTTACATTATCCAGAAGCCCAAAAATTGTAAAGGGCTTTACAATGTGAGATCACATTTTCGGAGTAGAATCTCTGGTTGTTGAAAATAAGGTCATTCCGGCCTATAGCCAAATCGCCCATAGAGTCGCGAAGGCGAGGGATACATCGTCAGTGGAGGCACCCCCCACCGCACGAACAAATCTCCAAAAGGCAGCCGTCTCATCTGTCTTGAGCCAGTCTATCCCCAACTCCCTCCAAATCCGTATCAAAAACGCGCATTTGAAGAAAATATGTTCTACGTCCTCATGTTGGTGCTGGCATCTATCACAAGTCGAGTCCTGCAAGCCAAAATAGTGTGCCCTCCTTGTCTTATCACACAAGCGGTCTCTTCTCAAGCACCACAGAAAAATCTTGACTCTACACGGAACCTTAGCTGCCCACATCACTTTATATTTGTTGGAGTATTTGGTAGTGCGCCCATTGAGTTGTAACAGGGTAAATGGATCCTGGAGAAGATCCATTTACCCCATCCAGTGTTTAGTCCCACATGGACCAGTGGTGGGACTTGGAGGCTTCGGGAAGGCTATATAAGGAGCCCCAGACCTCCTGTACTCATTGAGAAAGTGAATAGAAAAACACGCCCCTTAGAGGGCTTCTCCCGTGGTTTCATCCCGCTCCTCACGGAATAGGGTTCCACGTTAAAATCCCGCGTTCTTATCGTGTTCTTTATCTTTTTCCATGTTCGCTTCCGCATTCTTCATATTTTATAACATGGTATCAGAGTGGGTCGATTCTCGAGGAATTGTTTTTCATTAGTTTTATCCGAGACTCGATTGTCGATTGTTCTTATTTGTTCAAGTCTTGTTATTTCTAGGGTTTCCATTGAAACCCTAATTACTGGAGTTTTGGTCATGCTTGTTCAAGATTCATGGGGTTGGAAGCCGCGCAACCCCATTGCAGATCTCTCCTGTTCAGGCAAAGCGGCCCAGACGCGCAAAAGCCATTCGCAGGCTTCAAGGCCGCATCTTCCTTCCAGGCGCCAAGCTCTATCAGCCCTCTACTCCAGACCCTCGCGGCGCACCAGAAGCAGGTGGCGCGAGGCGTCTCTATCTATGGTGCGAGTGGTAGCGTAGGTGATGGCGTTCTGTCGCGAAGATCTTTTGCCGCCACTCCTCCAGCCCATGCTTTAGCCGCCCTGCCCCCCGGCCGCAGAAGGCACTATTGGGCGGGAGACAACCTTGTCAAAAGGAGAAAAGGACAAGGGAAAAAGCCAATGACTGATAGATGGTCGACTTCCTAGCTTAAGTCACTATCCTCAACCCTCTTGCCAAAGGGCGTTTGAATCAATAGAGAACCTTTTCCTCTGTATGAATCGATATTATTACATTCCAATTTCTTCTCGAAAATCCCGAATTGGATCCAAAATGAACCCACCCTTAAGCTATTTCGCTTTCTCTTTGACGCTCACCCTAACTCTAAACGACCGGTGCGTGCAAGCTACCTTTGTGCTACGCGAGCTAGTTAGCTCGTACCCGCATCGAAAGTGAACAACCCGTCACAGATCAAGCCTATGTTAAGGAAGCCCTATTGCTGGGTGTCTTGAGACCTCCGTTCTAGAAGGAGAGCCAGAGGATGAGTTTGTTCACCGGTTATGGAGAAACTAGATGTCCCAGGACTGTTCGAGCCTAATCAGCCTATTTGAACCTACTATGAGAACTGGAAATGGCTAATCTTGCGACTCTGGGCATCCAGCCTGGGAACCCAGAGGAAGCGAAGGGGAGGAAGGACAGCGAGGTTCCACGACCGCGGCACCATGGAAGGAAGTTTTTGCGCAGTAGGGTGAGAAGGGGTCAAAGGGTTGGAGCTAGGAGTGAAGAAGGGGAAGGCTTCAAAGATGAAAGGTGGGACGATCCCGCGCGATCTCTATCTTCTCCGGATGGGCCCAAGTGCACCACGCAGGCGGCGCACGAATCCCTCCATGCGTCGCTCGTCCTCCATCCGCACGCCTTCCCTCCGACAACTACCCAGGCCCTAGCTCCAGATCCCAAGCGATGCCGCGGTCCCCAGGCGGCGCGCGATGCAGCCCAAGGCGGCGCATCGCACTTCTGATCCAAGGCGGCGCCCCAGGCGCGATTCCTCCTCGCGCGCACATCCTTCCAGGCGCGCACCTCTTCCCCAGGCGACCTCCAGGCGTCCTTCATCGCGCATCAGGCGCATCATCTCCGCGCACCCTCCTTCAGCCCCAGCAAACCCGCAGGCGGCGACATCAACAGCACAAGGCGGCGCCGCTCCGCACTCCAGTGCTCCTCCTTGCAAGCTGGCAAAGCTTCTGGCGCATATCCAAGGTCTCCATCGTACGGCGGCGTCGTTTCTCCAAGGGGTTCCCAATCGTGGGAACCCTAAGGGGAATCAGCGGTATTTAAAAAAAAGGGGGGCGAAAGTTACAACCTGCAGAGAGAGGCAGCCTATTTAAAAAAAATAAAAGGGAGTGGAGGGCTCGTGCGTTAAAAAAAAGGGAGGCAGCAACATGTACGGGCCTAGTTTTTTAAAAAAACGAGAAAAGAAAGAAAGAGAGGCAGCGAGTTTTGCGGAAAAAAAGAGGGGAGGTTTGTTACAAAAATAACGAAAAAAAAGGGCGCGTACAAGAAATAAAAAAAACCGTACGCATAAAAAAAAGTTTTGGGAAAGCCGTAAAAAAAGGAAGAGTTTGAACGGCATAAAAAAATTGCAAAAAAAAATGATAACGGCTTAAAAAAAAGCCGCAAGTTTAATGTTCTTGTTGTTTACCCCTATTTATCTTGTCTTCTCCCAACTTTGTCGATGTTCATGTTCCGACAAGTATGGGAGAAAGGGGGAGTATATGTAGAGTCACAGGTCTTGTGTTCCAGATTCAGATATCAGTCTCCAGACCAGCCAGATGATCAGACTCTACAGTTCGGTTTCAGACTCGACGATTGTCTTCCAAGTCCAGTTTCAAACACGCACGAGTGTGCGGTCATTTTCAGATGAGCATATGTTGCCACCATTTGTCCGTAGTCCCCATCATTATTCTTGTTTTGTAGGCCAGAGTTTTCATATGAGCCATAGGGACTCCAGAGTAGAGGACCATTCCTTATGCCATGTTGGCAAGGGTTTTCATGTAGTATCATAGGTACACCAGAGCAGTGCACCATTCTCTGAGCCAGATGGGAGAGACCCAGTTCTCCGACGAGGAGACTTATTTCAGACTCCATTCTCCAGCGACCGTGGACTCCGACGAGGATTGCACAGCCACAACCTTTTTCAGTTCGGCCCTTTTCAGAGATGGAGCAGTTGTCCACATTATTGTGGCGGGCCAGAGTACTCCGACGAGGAGACTCATTTCCAGTTGCAGCGACTCTGACAGGCGCGGTTCAGAGCGCATGCTCTCCGACGAGGAGATTCAGCCAGGGATCGCCATATCGCGATATATCGGCGATATATTGGCGATATATCGATATCGACAGGTCACCGATATATCGCCGACATGGACGATATCGGGTATCGACAGGAGAAAATGCCTAATGGATACCGGGTTTCGGCGATATGCGTCGATATATCGCCGATATATCAGCGATATATCGGTATCGACATTGTATCGAAACGATATCGATATCGATATCTCCTTCCTTGGGTTCAGCAGACTCACACTCCAACCCGTTCGTCCTCCTCACCTGCACGGCATGAGAAGCAACGTCCTCGACTGCAGCAATGTGCGTGTTGGGTTGATATTGTCCGTAGTGTCCTGTAGCGTGAGTTGAGTTTCTTTCTGTTTATTTGTCCAAGCTGAGCATTGCATGCTCCAGTTTGAGGGGGAGTGTTGGAGTATTTGGTAGTACGCCCATTGAGTTGTAGCAGGGTAAATGGATCCTGGAGAAGATCCATTTACCCCATCCAGTGTTTAGTCCCACATGGACCAGTGGTGGGACTTGGAGGCTCTGGAAAGGCTATATAACCCCAGACCTCCTGTACTCATTGAGAAAGTGAATAGAAAAACACGCCCCTTAGAGGGCTTCTCCCGTGGTTTCATCCCGCTCCTCACAGAATAGGGTTCCACGTTAAAATCCCGCGTTCTTATCATGTTCTTTATCTTTTTCCATGTTCGCTTCCGCATTCTTCATATTTTATAACAATATTGAATGTGAATGTCATGGCAAGAAGTGAAGTTTTTTTCCCCAGATTTTCGATAACTTAATGCGATCATATGTGAATGTAATGTCGCGAATACATCGTAAACGGGTGTCTGGATCCAAGGACGTCACAGTTTAGTATCAGAGCAGTGGTACCCCGCTACACGCAATCGCAGTATTACAATTCCGATCATATTAAGTTCTCGAATAATGACAGTCTTCTGACTTGTCGTAAGTCTGAGAAGAGAACTATGACATTCAAATTCAATAACCACGGGATGTCACCAATTTCATTAATTTTCATACTATATCTCAAGAAGTGAAAAGGCATATATGATAAGTATTTGTGAATGATACTTTTTACAACTAAAAATGTTCTTATACAGAGCCATGATGTCCAAAGCCATCCAAGATATGACTGATGTCTGGAGCGCATCATGACCGCTCTCACCGACCTACAGCAGTAGCAGGCTGCTATGCGAGGTTAGTAGGATCAGATACTAGCTCAGCAGACTGAGATTGCGAACCGACAGACCGATATGGAGATGAATTCGAGGAGTTGTCAGATTTCACCTATCATCCATCTCAGGATGGGATCAGACAGGACCAGCCTCAATCAGTCAAGGTACAACAGCCCCATTTCAATGATCCACATGAGATGCCAGAGCATGGAGCAGATGATGGAGATTATGACAGGGAGCAAGACCCTGTAGACTTTGCAAATGAGGATGCACATGAGTACTCAGCTATTCACAGGCACCAGTCAGTGTTCACTTCTTACCAGCAGGACAATGTGCCCATATTCGAGGGCACAGGGACATCAGATGTGCAGAGTAGTGGCTCAAGAGGACATGAAGGTGTTGAGGATGATTCGCACGTCACGAGACACGTGGTTATCTTTCATGGAGTCTTCACTAACAGATTTCGCAGAGAGATAGTGGGATGCAGTAGTTTCTGAGTTGTGTCGTGAACCTACATAGGATGATTTTGAGACACGATTCAGATCCCACTTCTTTTCTGCTAAGTGGAAGGAGTCCCAGCGCAAACTTTTTGCAAAGCTTCGTCAGGAACGAATGACGGCCAGAGATTACTTCGTCTCATATACCGAACTGTCATGACACACTCCGGCAGCTGTCGCATTTACAGATGAAGATCTGGAAAAGTTCATCAGAGGTATGCGAGAGGAGGTACAGGAGAAGTTGGTCGGATTGCATGTCACTTCTATCTTCGAGGCTACCGACGCAGCGGAGAAGTTTGAGAACATCATAGAGAGATGCTTTGGGAGCTTGTCTGGAGCGACATCTAGACCACAACGATCATTTGGGCCGATGTGTTGACCATTCCAGTAGCAGAGATCAGCCAGACGATTCCGTCCTACATATTCAGCATTTTCAAGCGGTACTCGCTCATCTCCATCGACTACTTTAGGAGGAGCACTAGTTGGATGTTGCACAGATTTCGCTCGACCATCTGGATCACAACAAGCAGACATACCCCCAGCAGGACTGACTCGGAGTACAGACATGACCACTCCATCTACCCAGTCAGTCCTATGTTACTTGTGTCATGAGTGGGGACATTACCAGCATCAGTGTCCCCAGAGGTCTGGTGAGCCTCGCCCACAGCTACAGTCGTCACAACCACATGCACAGTATACAGAGGGAGTTCTCGTGGCAGGAACTCCAATTTCAGGAGGCAGCAGCAAAGATAGACAAAGAGTGTGGCAGGTTCCAGTACCGCACCAGTCAGACAAGGTTAACTACATGCAATGACCGAGGAACAGGCCCGTTCAGCAACTACTGTGGTAAAAGGTACGGTCTCAGTCTTGGGCCAACCTTTCCATGTTTTGTTTGATTCTGGAGCGATAAATTCCTTCCTTGCATCGAGATTACTAGCTTCATTAGGAAGAGCGGCAGAGGCTCTATTTTCTCCAAATCACATATGTGGGCCAGGTGGCCAGTTGTTCGTCATTTTACTGATAGTCAGGTAATTGCCAGTACTGATTGGCGGTCACGAGATGATCGCAGATTTTTTGCTACTACAACTTGATGAATTTGACTTGATTCTAGGCATGGATTGGTTATCAGCTCATCATGCTCTTGTTGAAGTTTTAGGAAGACAGTTGTTTTCAGGATTCCAGATGTACCTGAGTTCACTTTTGAGGGTACATTACATGACTTCAAAATGGAGTACATTTCAGTATTGCGAGCTCAGAGACTTGTTGATCAGGGATGTGATTCTTATCTACCATTTGTTCGAGAGGTATCTGATCATGAGCTAATGACACGGGACATCAGAGTAGTATCAAAATATCCAGATGTTTTTTTCCTGAAGAGTTTCCAGGATTACCTCCATAGAGAGAGATAGAATTGGAGATCACATTACTACCGGATACATAGCCGATCTCGATGGCTCCTTACCGTAAGGTACCAGCTGAGTTGAGAGAGCTGAAGATGGAGTGATAATAGTTGCTTGACTTGGGATTCGTGAGTCCGAGCACTTCACCTTGGGGTGCTCCGGTTCTATTTGTCAAGAAGAAGGATGGATCCATGAGATTATGCATCGATTATCAGCAACTGAACAAGAGACCAGTGAAGAACTGTTATACATTGTCGGGTATTGATTATTTGTTCGACCAGCTTCAGGGATCTTCGGTGTTTTCGAAGATCGACCTTCGACCAGGCTATCATTAGTTGAGGATTCGAGAGTCTGATATTCCGAAAACCGTCTTCAGTACTTGTTATGGACACTACGAGTTTGTGGTGATGCTGTTTGGGCTCACTAATGCATATGCAGCTTTCATGGATATGAATCCTCATGGAAGGTTGTATCGATATTGATATCATGACAATACGATAATAGATAATATATCCGATGATATATCGTCAAAATATTGCCCATATCGACGCACTTTTGCGAAGGAGATGCTTGAAAAGGGGATATATCGGCATATCGATACCAATATTGGTCTCGTCTCGATATTGATATATAGGCGATATATCATCGATATATCACGATATTTCCTTCCATGGATATGATGAAAAGGATTTTCAGTCCATATTTGAATAAATTTGTGGTGGTGTTCATTGATAATGTGTTCATATATTCTCGGAATGAATGGGATCATGCAAATAATCTAAGGATTGTTTTGGACACACTGCGTGAGCACAAGCTATATGTCAAGCTAAGCAAGTGTGAGTTCTAGTTATCCCAGGTCTCATTTCTGGGGCATGTCATTTCTGGAGCTGGCATCGCAGTTGATCCTGCGAAGATTGAGGTAGTTATGTCTTGGGAGCAGCCCAAGACTGTCACGCAGATTCGAAGCTTCCTTGGGATAGTGGATTATTATAGACGCTTTATCAGTGGATTTTCACATATTGTTCGCCTTCTGACACGATTAACGCAGAAGGGAGTTCCATTCATTTGGGATGATGCGTGCGAGCAGGCCTTCCGGATACTGAAGGAGAGATTGACTACAGCGTCCATTCTTGCTCTTCCTTCAAGCACTCAGGACTATGCAGTATACATTGATGCATATGGAGAAGGTCTAGGAGCAATATTGATGCAGAGAGGTCATGTGATTACTTACACATCACGTCAGTTGAGACTGCATGAGCGGAACTACCCCACACATGACTTGGAGTTGGTGGCAATTGTCTTCGCCTTGAAAATCTGGCGCCAGTATCTATATGGGATGAATTTTGATATTTTCAAGGACCACAAGAACCTAAAATATATATTTGACCAGAAAGAGTTGAACATGAGACAGCGCAGGTGGCTCGAACTACTGAAGGATTACGACTGATCTCTTACCATCTCGATAAGGGAAATGTGGTAGCAGATGCGCTTAGCAGGAGAGCTCATATAAAGGGTACAACAAACTGGCTATATACATGGGATACACTTGCAGCTTTGACCAATTAGCATCCTCAGGAGAATGCATCCATATCCACTGTCGTACCTTCATGATTTAGCAGTTTGTGGGATCGCATTATCGAAGGCCAGAAGACAGATCCTTGGATTCGAGATAGATACATGTGTGCCGTCGAAGACAAGGTTGATGATTTTGTTGTGACGGAGTCTATTTTATGGACGGTAGGCCAAGTAGTTGTGCCCAACAATGAGCAGTTACGCTGCGACATTCTTGATGAGGCATATAGTTCATGGTTGTCCATTCATCCCGATAGCACCAAGATGTATCGTGATCTACGTCAACATTTCTGGTAGGACAGAATAAAGCACGATGTGGTTCAGCATGTTAGCAGATGCATGATCTGTCAGATGGTCAAGGCTAAGCACAGGAGACCACCAGGGTTATTACAATCTCTCCCCATTCCGGAGTGGAAGTAGGAGAGTATCTGTATGGATTTCGTGACAGGATTGTCTAAGATACCAAGTGGTCATGATTCTATTTGAGTTGTTGTTGATAGGTTGACCAAGTCATCCTATTTCATACCTGTCAGCATGACTTACACTCCATCCAGATTGGTCAGGTTTTATATGCAGAATATTATCAAACTTCATGGTATACCACGCGAGGTAGTGTCTGACAGAGACTCAAGGTTTACGATGCACTATTGGCACCAGTTCATGTCAGTACTACAGACAGAGCTGAAGATGAGTTCTACATACCATCCACAGACTGATAGGGGGAGTGAGTGCATCATACAAACACTTGATGATTTACTTCGCACATGCACTTTGGAGTAGAAGAGGTCCTGGAAGGACTATCTGCCATTAGTTGAATTCACATACAACAACAGCTGCCATTCGAAGCCCTTATACGAGTGGAGATGTCTCACACCTCTCAGTTGGCATGAGGTAGGTGATCATGCTCTATATTCTGTGGATCTCTTGGAGGAGACTGTGAGAATTGTTGATCTTCTGAAGAGGCTTCTGACAGCACAACGCTGTCAGAAGAGGTATGCAGATCGTCGAAGAAGAGATTTGGAGTTTGAGGAATCCAATTCTCTTCTTTTACTCCTTTTGCAAATATGACTTAATCTGAACACATTTCTGTAATTGCAGGTGGGAGATTGGGTATTTCTTCGTGTATCCCCCCTGAAGGGAATATAAAGATTTGGCGTTCGTGGCAAGTTGGCACCATGATATGTTGGCTCATTCGAGGTTTTAGCTAGAGTGGGGAAGGTGGCCTATCGAGTAGCCCTTCCTCCACATCTTTCTGCTATCCACGACGTCTTCCATGTATCTAACTTAAGGAAGTATGTGCATGACCCTCGACACGTTATCAGCTACGAGAATTTAAACATGGAGCCAGATTTGACATATGAGGAGAAGCCAGTGCAGATCCTAATATGTACTATGAAGAAGATTCGCAGCAAGGAAATTCCATTGGTCAAGGTGTTGTGGCACCGACGCGGCGTCTAAAAGGTGACGTGGGAGACCAAAGCCGACATGCGGGCACGATACCCGCAACTCTTCTCAGGTAATCATCAAAACAAACTTTTATAATTATATACATGTCAAAAGGATATGACTTGTTTTCCCTTTGAGGTTTTATTGGTTCAAAACCCTTTGAGTTTTTATGGCCATATGAAATCCAAACAAGACACCTAATGACCTTGACTCGAGTCTCGAGGACGAGATTCCCTTTGAGGTTTTTATATTTGTAACATCCAGGTTCCAATTAAACTTGAACCTGATTTGATTTGTACCTGATTAATCCAATAAAGTTGTTGATCAATGCTACATAACTTAAATCGATCAATTGATCATGAATCAAAAGTCGTTCGGGCGAAATCGAAAGGCCGAGCGCATCGCAATGCATGCTCGAAAAAGCCGCAATGCGAATTCTGAAACCATGAAGCAAATCGAGACCATTTAAAAATCCGATTCGATAAAATAAGACTAACGGAATCGATCGTTCATCAATCGGAGATCGTTTGATATTTTAAAATCATAAAATTTAACCTTAAATCAAAGCCGTATCTCGAAAAGTTCGGGGATACAAACACGATCAAAAGTATATCAATATTATTCTCATCTTAACCATCGTTCAGAGGCGATCAAAAAAGATACTGCGCGTCAAAATCGGAGGCTCGAGGTGCGATTACGGTCAATTTTTACGCATATCAAATAAAAAGAATTTTGGTTTTAAAAAATAAATAAATAAAATTTTAATTTCAAAGCAGCAGACAACAGTCTGTTTTGTTTTTCTGTTTAAAAAATGAAATGAAAGAAAAAAATTATAAATGTAGAATAAAAAAATGTGTTATATATACAATGACATCAGTCGCTGATGTCATGGAAATGACATAAGATTCCACTACAATGGAGTAAGCTTCCTTCCTCCCTCCATTGCCTCTCTCCCCCTTCTCTCTTTCTATCCCTCTTTTAATTCGCAATTTCCAACGATAAGAGTATGTGTCTATCCCCTTTATTCCCTTTTCTTCATAACATCACTTCCCCCATTTTATCTTTAAAATCCCAGCCGTAAGAAACAGCCTGGAGATGCTGTTCTTGACTCCAGATTCCAGCCTGCATGCCATTTTGGAGATCTAACTTTAAAAGGTGCATTTCTATTCCCTAACTATTGCTGTCATGCATGCATAATTCATTTCCACCTCTCGATGCCATCTATGTATTTAGAGCTTTCTAATAAATGTTAGGTGTTACCGTCTATTTCCTATAAAATATCAAAACTAAGGAAATAATCTAGGGTTATAGTTGCAGTACAGTTCTGCAACATTGCATGTATTATTGTGTTGATTTTAAATTTTTGCATGATCATATACTATTGAGGTTGTGAACTAATATAGATTACTTGGGAGTGTTGTATTTATCAATGCTTAAATTAGTTTTAAAAAGAAGGGGGAAAAATTTAGACATTCCCTGTTGCTGTATACTGAGTAAAAGAAATCTTATAAATCAAAAATATGAATATACTTTTAGATAACAAAATCAGTCACTCGATAAAGTTGTATTGTAAGAAATAACTGCAAAACACACCTTGAGTTCCTGATTACATATACATTCTAATTAAATGAGGAATTCATGTATACCTTTAAATTTTGGATGTAATCTAAATATATGCTATAAAAATTAGATGTAATCTAAATATAGGCTGCAGCATTTAAACGAAAACTACAGAACCACAAAGCTCAAAATGCATATACATGCTCCACTTCAATATAAAAAAAATCATGAGATCATCATTAAATATATACTATGACAACAACATTTATTTCATGAAACACTGCTATGATAACAACATTTATTTCATGAAACACTGCTGCATCTTTTCCACCTTCACCTCACCGATTCTTCAAAAGCTCTCCCTTAATGCTATTACATCAAAGCAATAAGGTCATGTCCTGCTGGTATTCAAAAAATAAAATACCATCATTTCGTCCTGTATTTCAATCCAAAACACGTTGCAATAATGGGCTTAAGCTTTCTCGGCTGTGTTAGAGAATGATCAATGTTACATTTCCTTCCTTAGTTTGAAATACCGGTGTGCTTTAGAGGTGGAGGGTTACCCCTTGACAACTTAGACTTATGGGGCGGAGATCCATGTCCTTCCCCGGGCTAAATGTTGCATCTAATCATACAATCAGGAAAGCGATTTATGGAGGAAATGCACACATCTAGAAAATGTATGTCCACTGTGATGTGCAAGACTTCAGACTGAGAATCATTCTTTACTGTATCAACCAATCCTAGAAGAGAGTCCATTGTGGAATCAAGGTTTTAGATACTATAGTAACAAGGGGATTTACTTAATAATCACAAGCATCCATAAGACTCTTTTATAGGTATAAGCTTGATGGGAAAGTTAATTGGAGGACCAAGGTGAAACAGCTATTGGCAAAGAAGACTAAGATCATTAGAAATAATAATCTTCAATCAATCGATCCTTGTGTATAACCTACTGTTTATATAAAGATAAGTTGTGATAAAATACCAAGATCGGTAAAGTCAATCACAGAAGAGATTGAAAAGTTAAATAAGTGAAATTGATGGTAAATAAGCAAGATCAATTAAAAAGTGCCGATCATGGTGATTTACACCTGACCATGGGAGGGTGCGGTGACCCTTAACTGGGAGGAAGATAGGAATGCCCAGTTAGGGCAGCGGCCGTCAAGTGCGCGGATCTAGGATCCCAATCCTTTTCACGATTTTTATGCGAGCTCGCAGTGCTTTTACGCCTCGTTGGATCCCGACTTTTGACCAGCTCCACTGACCCTTTTTGTTTTAGGATGCCCATATGGGGGATCCTCGGTTTTAGTTTTTCGTACGAGCTCATTAGCCCATACTAGTCGGGTCGATTTCTAGAGCGACTTTTCCGGAGAGTCTCTCTTACCCGTCTCTGGGGCGTAGTTTTGGAGTAGACATTTCCCTCTATTGGACCGCACTTCCAATTAGAGGTGAGATGGAAGAGTCTGTTAGTAGACTACTTCATCGCTTGAGTTTTGGTTACTTTTCCGCCAATAGGCTTGGTGATACTACATCTGAATTTTTAAGGTTACATCTGAAATAGTTGTAGCTGGAGGTTGGAGGAGTTTACAATCAAAGTTGAATGGGTGATAATGTATCTTGGTTAAGAGATGAAATCAATGATAAGATGTGTTAGTTAGAATTGACTATAATTAAGTTGGATTCAGAATCTCTACAAGTGACGTGTTGGGAACTTAGTTAAGATGCATTACACAACATTGCATGCCAACGGAGGCATCCCAACCCTAAGGCATTATTCATACCTTAGAGTCATAGTGTGAGGTCATACATAGACCAAGATCACAGACTATCCACATGACTTGAAAAGAAGATTAGAATATTATCATTTCCATCATCAAGAAACCAAGAGTCAAATCAATCATCATCTCATTGTCCAAAAATCCATACTTATGATTTTTAAATAACAAGGGAGTAATATATACATGGACATCAACTATGAAAATATTATAATATTGGATAATGAGTGAACAGGGTAAATAACTACATAACTTTTGGAAACCATTCTCTATGGAGGTAGTTCTTAAAATGGAATATCATGCATTTCTACTTGTTTCTTTTGTAACCACTTTAAATGCATGTCTACTTTAATAAATTTTTGGAAAGTACCAACGCTCGTTGATGTCTCTTCTACCTTTCATGTGTGGCAGGTAAACAACCTGCATCTCAGTAGCTTGTTAATGATTTCTGGCACGTGGGTATATACTAGACGGTACAGTTTTTTTGTTACAGTTTTTTATCAGTTTTGATGTAAATGCTTCTTTATTCTCTTCAGTCAGATTGTTGGGATACATGTATGTACGGTCAGCCGGTGTTGTCAAAAGCCCTCCGGGCGCTCGCCTAGGCTCCCAGGCGAGGCGAGGCGAGGCCCTAGCGCCTTAGCTCCTTCCAGGCGAGGCATTTTGCCTCAGTCGCCGCTCAGGCGAGCGCCTGGCTTGAGGCTCTCTGCGCTCGCCTTGGGCGCCTAAGGCAAAAGTAAGGCATTTACCGACTTTATGTGATTTTTATCCATGTTTAGTTTTTTATATTAGATATATATTAGTTCTAAGTATCATTAACACACATACTTATACATATGCACATACATATATATGTAATTTACACACACTTCTATTTCATATACATATACATGTACATTCATGTTTTAGCTCTAATTACATATACTTTTTTACTAAAAAGTATATATTCTTCTCTCTCTCTCTCTCTCTATATATATATATATATATTAGCTTGAAGTATTATAAATACATATATATATATACATATAAATAGACAAAACACACATGTATACATAGGCATGTACGCATACTTATACATAAACACATGCATGTGTATGCAAATATATACTCGTACAGATACACATACATACAAATACACACATAAACACAAATATTTAATACATATACATACATATGCAAGTACATGCATACATTATACATATGCATATTAATAAATAGTGGATTGATCGTAAAATATATTTTGGCGATAGCATATACATACATATACATAGACATGTACATGCGCACATTTATATACACGCTTATAAACACACCCACAAATATGTCGTATTGGTTTTAAATTGAAATATAAGGCTATAAGCTACATGCATATATTTACAACTATACATACATACACACACATGCATAAGTACACATTTATATACGTGCGTGTAAACACACCCATAAATATATTGGATTGGTCTTATATTGAAATATAAGTTATACATACATATATTTACAATTACACATACATACATATGCGTGTATGTGCATATATTACATAGACTCATGCATAATTTATTTATCTTTATATATGGCGCCTTTCTTTTCTCAGGCAAGCACCTAGGGAGCGCCTAGCGCCTCGAGCGTTTTGCACCCCCTAGTGCCTTGGAGCGCCTCTCGCTTTTAACAACACTGCGGTCAGCCCTTTTGTACATGTATATATTTATGAAAGTTAATGAAATAGAATTTTGGTGGCACTGGTCGTTGTTGATTATGTGGTTGTTAGATTGAATGTGGATGTCATGGCAAGAAGCGAAAATTTTTTCCCTTGACTTTCGATAACTTAATGCGATCACTTGTGAATGTAATGTCGCGGATACAGCGTAAACGAGTGCTCGGATCCGAGGGCGTCACACACCTCTCCTCAGATTGGTCAACTACGATAGCCACAGTCTCCTACTCACCATGAAATCGATCCTCTTCTACTGAGGGAGAGTGAATGAGATTCCTACATAGACTCTACTAACCATAACATGAATGAAACAAGTGTTTGCATCCCCTTCCCTCATCAAAGACTATATCGACCTCTATCTTTACACCATCTACCTATTTTTATCATCTTCCATAATGACCTTCAATTGCTCAACCCTGTCTAGGATTTCTTCACTCCTCAACTCCTGACATCATCTAACCATCCAAATGAACAAACTCAACATGAGTCACATCTACACACTCGCCTCGAATTAAGCAAAGCCCCCTCCTGATAGCATCGTTCCCACTACCAAGAGCTTCAAATCCACCTATATCATTATTGATCCCACCACTGATGATCTAATGGATACCCATCCACCCTCTCCTAAAAGTCCTTCAATACCTAAGATTGTTCAAAACAAAAGAAATATCTATAGCAACTATCCTTCCTAGATATCTGACAATGTGATATACGAAGCACGTGGGATATGGGCAACATACAAATTAATGAAACCCAAAACATCTTCATGGGCTCCATAAACGTGAGAATACGATAAATGTGAGACCCAGGAGAGGAGTCCAAGTGTGTTATGAAGTCTAAAGATCAACTCTCTCATATCTATACTTAGATATTGTCCTTCCAATGGAACTCATTTCATGTCAATCAAAGGTCATTACAAATTTTTATGAATTTTGGAAGCAATGGCAATTGACGGTAGTTAAGATGTCATTAACCCTTAATCATCACCATTAACGCTAAACAATCATGGTTAAAGACATTAATAATGATTAAGGACTAATCATGATTAGGGAATATCAATCCAGGATTAGTAAATGTTAATCACAATTAAGAATAACTATCGTGATTAGCATTAATTGTCATTAGCAAAACTACGACCTTTGGGATAGATGCAGGCAAAATCATGGGCTAGATGTCCATGGTTTTAACGATGACATGGCGATTGGCTAGGAATGTTCTGCACAACTAGTGAAGGGTGATTCGATGGCCATGTTGACTGAGATCACGTCGGCCTGGTGGAAGCTAATAAATACCCATATCCCTTCATTCTTCACCCATACATTCCACGCACCATCCTCCCAAGGGCGAAGGTTGAGAGGTTGTGAGGTTGAGAGGAGGAGGAGGCGGGGAAGAAGTGCAAGCAAGATGCCGAAAATAAGCAGAGGAGGAGGAAGGTGTGATCCTTTCCTAGTCGACTCAGCGTTGGAGGTAAGTAGATCCAACTTGATCTAGCATTTCTAATTCTTCTCCTTATGTGTATTACTATAAGCATATAAGGAAGAAACCCGAGCATAACCCTGCTTGGGTGAGGACAGCTCAGTCATCGATAAACATGTGATTCTTCATATGCTTCACCCACTTGTTATGAGACGATGCAGCATAGGAACTTCATGATTTTATTTCATTTATTTTGAGTTAGTTTTTATTATTATTAGTCAAGTAATTAGGATAAAAAGTTTAATTTAATTGAATATAAAAGGCCCATTATAAAAGGCATTGCTCTATTTCTTTTGTTTATTTTAGAGTCTTAATTTTGTGGTTTAATTTGGTGGGAACAAGCCTATATAAAGGACCCACCCTTTGGAAAAGATAATTAAATGTGAATTATTTTTTCTCACTTATCTCTCTATCTTTCTCTTCCTCTTTCTCCCTTCCCCCTTTTTTCTCTCCCCTAAGAAACCCTAACCCCTCTCCTTTCTCCTTCACCACCCCCTTCCCTTCTCTCCTTATCGCCACCAACACCAACACCATCCATCCTCTTCTGTCAACGCCTCTCCTCTCCGCCTCGCCACCAGTCCCACATCCACCATCACCTTTTCCTCGATGCCCTCCCAACTCCATTACCACTACAAAGGCTTGTTGCTCCACGCACCACTATCGGTTTCACGTACTACCTTTACTGCTCCTAGTTGTCGTTGTCAATTCGGGTCTGAAGCATGAACCTTGCTCCCTGTTGGTATTGGTACAACTACCATCTCCACCTTTCTTCGCTTGTTCTTCGATGGTGGGTTGTTCTACAACAATTCATTTGGTGATCTATTGAGATTCCATTCCTGACAACCATTATTGTGAATTTCCTTAGGTTCTTAACTAATTCGAATTGCACATGGATGATAGTCGCGTTGCAAGACTTATATTTCCGGTCGTGATTGTTCCGGACTTAGTAGTAACAAGTGGTAAGCACTAGAATAAGAATTGCAAGGGTGAGGCAAAGGTGTGGTAGATCGAGTAGTAAGCTTTCAAAGAGATAGAATGAGGAGTCGGTTGGATCGGGTTGAAATGAAGACAGCAATAAGTCCTTGAAGAAAGAGGCATCATCGGGTCCAGATGGTCTAGCTAACCTTTTCCTCAAAGAATTCTGATTGGTGAGACATGATGTTATGCACATAATCCCAAAGTTAGTGGAGAGAAACTCAAGTTTCAAGAGATTGAATTGATTTTTTTTCTTTTTCTTAGTGAAGTGTGACTTGCCGGAGAGAGTGGACTACATAATGTTCATGTTATCCAACCTAGTGTACATGATTGTAGCGAAGGTCCCAGCCATAAAGATGTTGGATTCTCTAGTGAATCTTGTTCAATTTGTTTTTGTTAGAAAAATAATGAAAACGTAGTTTACTTCTTGAACCCTAGGCTCTCTTATAAAGGGGAGAGATCTATGGGTAAATTTCATATGATAGACAGGAGAACAGAAAAATAAGAAAATTGTACAAAGACATAAATATAACTCTACATTCCCCCTCAAGATGGAGCATAGATGTCAATCATGCTCAACTTAGATGAGCATTTCTGGAACGGTCCTCTGAGCAAAGCCTTAGTGAAGACATATGTAGTTTGATCCCCTGAGATGACATGAGAGGTATAGATAAACCCTTTCTGAATCATATCCCTCGTATAGTGGAAGTCCCCTTCAATATGCTTGGTTCTCTCATGAAATGCTAGATTGTTTGCAATAAACAGGTTTGCTTAGTTATCACATTATAGCTGCATAGGAATAGGTATATCTATATGTAAATCTGCTAATACAGTTTGAACACACATCATTTTTGTACTAGCATGTGCCATTGCCCTATATTCAAACTTAGCACTGGACCTGGCAACTACAGTTTGTTTCTTACTCTTCCAAGAGACGAGAAAACTACCAACAAAAATTACAAAGTTCAAAGTGGACTTTCTATCATTTAGACATCCTGAATAATCAGCATCAGCGCATGCGGAAATGGTAAGTGTTGCCCCCCTTTTGAATAATAATCCTGTACCTAGAGAAGACTTTTAGGTATCTTAAAATCATATATACAGCATCCATGTGTACCTGTCGGGGTTATTTTATGAACTGACTCACCCGGTTGACAGCAAATGAGATATCCAATATGGTTATAGTAACATAAAGAAGCTTCCCCACTATTTTTCTGTATCATCTCATGTCCACCTCCTCTGTATCATCATCATATAACCTCATATTAGGGTCCATAGGAGTGGTAGTTGGCCGACAGCCAATCATTCCTGTCTTAGCTAGCATATATGTCACATACTTCCATTGGGTCATCACAAGACCTCTTACTGATTTCTAGCAAAATCTAATCCCAAGAAATATCGTAAGGTGCCAAGATCCTTGGTAACAAACTGTCGGTCCAGAAATTCTTTATCCCTTTTTATCCCTTGCACGTAATCACATGTGACTAATATGTCATCAATATATATCATGATAACCACCGTACCTTTAGGGGTTCTCTGTAATGAATGATCCGCATTCGACCTCTAAAATCCATGCTTCTCAATTAAATCCAAGAGCTTATGAAACCATGCCTTATGATGTTTTAGGCCATATATTGCCTTATGAAGTCTGCAAACCTGCGGATACTCCCCTTCAGTAGCAAACCCAGGAGGTTGTTGCATGTAGACTTCTTCCTGTAGGTCCCCATACAAAAAGGCATTTTTAACATCAAGCTGGAAGCCTGGAAGAGAAACCAGTCACGTACCACAGCAACTGAAAGAAGAATTCGTAGTGTAGAATGACGAGCCACTGGGAGAGTGTGTCTAGGTAGTCCACTCCATATGTTTTAGTAAAGCCACGTGCAACCAGTCTGGCTTTGTACCGATCCAGACTCCCATATGCATGGTGTTTAACAGTAAACACCCACTTGCAACTGACAACAAAAGCTCCATCAGGAACAGGAACCAAGCTCAAGGTACCACGTGATTGTAAGGCAGCCATCTCTTCGTCCATAGTTAATCTCCACCGACTATCCTTCAAAGCCTCCTGATTTCGTAGAATGTCCACATCAGACAATGCAATTGCAAATTTCATTAATTCCCTAATCAAGCAATCAAAGGAGGCCATGGATGCTAAAGGATATGATGCATAACTATGCTTCTACTTTCGAAGCGCAATAAGCAAGTCCAGATCATCAACCTCCATGCCCATTCCATGTAAAGAACCCTTCTCAGGAAGACCATCAGACCCATTGTTAGGAACTATGTATTCAGACCATATCTCATGTGTGCTAGAAAATGAGCAATGACCATGAGGAAAAGCTAGCTGGCGGGTATAGTAATGCGGCAACGGTGGGACAGGAACAATGAGTGTTGAGGATATAGGAGCAGGTGGTGGTGATGGTAGTGAAGGAGGTGGTGAAGGTGGTGATGATGGTGGTGGTGGCATGTAGATTTCATTATCGGAGTCTGAGGAAGTCAACCGATCACCTGTAGGAGAAAAGTACATCACAAACTCGAAAAGATGGCATCAGCACTAACATAATACGTCATGTGCATTGGATCATAACATCTATGCCCTTTTGTGTCCTAGAGTACCTGACAAAGACACACTTAACTGCTCTAGGAGAGAGCTTGTCAATACCTGGAGACAAGTGGTGAACAAAGGCGACCGAGCCAAACATGCAAGGAGTAAGTAAGAACAATTCTTTCTCAGGAAATGCAAGAGAGAAGGGAATTTTCTTACCCAAGATCGACGAGGGCATGCGACTAATAAGATAGCGTGTCGTAAGAACAGCATCGCCCAAAAAGAATTAGTAGTGGCAACGGCAACGGCATCGGCAGCGGCAGCGGCAGTGGCCGTGGTGGTCGTGGTCATCGTGGTGGTCGTGGTGGTCGTGGTGGTCGTGGTGGTGGTGGTGGTCGTGGTCGTGGTCGTGGTAGGGGTAGGGGTAGCGGTACTGGTAGTGGTAGTGGTAGTGGTAGTAGTAGTAGTAGTGGTAGCAGTAGTAGTAGTGTGGTGGTGGTGGTGGTGGTAGTGGTACTAGTGGTAGTGGTACTAGTGGTAGTGGTAGTGGTAGTCGTAGTCGTAGTGGTGGTAGTGGTAGTCGTAGTGGTAGTGGTGGTAGTAGTAGTCGTAGTCGTGGTGGTGGTGGTGGTGGTCGTGGTAGTGGTGGTGGGTAGTGGTGGCGGTGGTGGTCGTGGTTGGTCGCGGTAGCGGTGGCGGTAGCGGTAGCGGTAGCGGTAGCGGTAGCGGTAGTAGTAGTAGTAGTAGTAGTAGTAGTAGTAGTAGTAGTAGTAGTAAGTGCTACGAACTCAGATCGCCCTCTCTATATCCCTCTCCACCCTGCTCCAATGGTCTCGGTCACCAAATCGATGACCGTCCAGAGTGAAATTTCAGTACAGAAAATTAAATTTTGGCATTCAATTTTTCTGTCAATTCTTAAAAAAAAACAATAACACTTTTTTTATAGAGAATGCATAGATAATTTTAAAATTGAAATATTAAATGTCATAATACAAGTTTACAAGATCACATGATACACCAATCACATAATATGTCTGCACTTACTAATACTAACTACTACTAGTATTACATTCTTATTTGGGATAAGAATGAGATTCGACCGAACCACAAATTCCTTGGTGGATTCATGTATTCTTTCTGATTCCTTCCTTGGTGGAATGGATGGAGCTAGACATTAGTTGAATGGATTCATCGTGGCTAAATGCATTGGGCTACTAGATAATAAGTAATAATTTGTGTCTAGATTATGATCTCGATTTAAATAATAAGGTACTCCATGCTAAAATGAATTTCTATGCTGATTAGATAGCCTCTCGGATAAGAGTAGGCAGAATAATTCTTCCCTTTTAAATGGCCCATGTAACACTCTCAATGCTTGTTTGGTCTTTTTATTCAATATGCATGGAATTTGCACCAATGGTCAAGAGACAATTAGAATAATGTCGGTTTATTAGCATTTGTTAGTCATGAGATGCCCAACAAACTCACAGTTTTAATGTAAAGATAAGAGGATGGTTATCTGAAGTTAGCAGTCAAATGGTAAAATCCATATTTGGCTCTCCAAGATGGCCTAGCCAAATATAACAAGATGGTTATATAAATATTTTGAACTCCGAAGATTCTGAAGTTAGTATTCAAAGATGAAAAAAACATATTTGGCATCTCCAAGTATGTTAAAGAAAATGTGTTATGGAAAAAAAGATGGTAAAAAGCCCACCTTTCTTGGAATTTAGAAACTTGGCTCTCCAAGACTTAAGTTGGATTGTAAATTTGTGAGATGGAATGAGAACGTATACATTATATTTATAAGGTTTAAAGAGGACCGCTAATGGTCTTATTTTATTACAATGGTAGTTGGAATGGTGGCCTATAGTGCAATGGTGGTTGAAATAGTGACTTAAAATTTCATTTAGTGGCCAAATAGTGACCTATGAATATCAATTAGTGGCCTAGGCATGACATATAGTGACCTAAAGCAATTTCAGTCGAAATGGACCGAAATGAACCGAAATTTCTTTCATTTCCACTGAAATCTGACCGAAATCTGGGAAATCTATGAGCAAAATGGACCGAAATGGACCGAAACGATCGAAATGACCGAAACTCAGTCGAAATTTCGGCCGAAATCCTGAAAAGCGATATTATATATGGTTTCGATATCGGTATCATCACGAAACCGAATTTCGACCGAATTTCGGTCGAAATTCGTCGAATTTAAGGCCATGCTCCATAAGTACCGCCAACAGTTTCTCTAATATTTGATCTGAGAGCTCAGACCTAAATTGGGGAAAAAAAGATTGTACACCCCAAATCTCAGCTATTGAGGCCTCCGTGTTAGTTGCCAATGTTGTTAGCCTTGGGAACCGAACTCTCGATGCTCCATATTCGAACCAATCATCGGTCAATAACTTGAAATCATTGCCATCCCCAACGACATGTCTCAGGAAATGGCGGATCTCCTGCACCACTCCGCAGATGCCCTGCCAAAAATAAGAGGGTGCCACCCCAATCTCCCCGAAACTGGGAAGTAAGCAACCCCGTAGATCTTGCATATAACATTGCATACTAGGTTGTTACAATTGTCCCAGATACATATGATCCATTTGCTAAGCAAAGCCTTGTTTATCTCATCAAGACTACGAACCCCAAGCCCTCCTTCATCCTTTGTGCAAGTTATCGACTTTCAATCAACCAAACAGAGACCATTAGTCTGGCCGGAGGTCCAGAAGAACCTCCTCATGATGCCATCAAGTCTCCTCCTCACCCCCACAAGAAGCGGCCTAGAAGAGAGGGGGAAAACAAGTATTGTTGATAGCACTGACTTCAACAGCACAGGCTCCCCCCCTCTGGACAAGCAAGCCGACTTCCATCCTGCTAGCTTCTGCTCCATCTTCTCAATCATCGGAAGCCAGTCTGTCATGCCCATTTTTCCTGCTACCAATAGAACACCAAGGGAGCGCATTGACAAACTGCCTAGAGGGCAACGTAATGAAGTCGAGCAACTCATGATCTCCTCCTCATTCAAGCTGAAAGTTACGAATTCCGATTTCTCCATGTTAATCTTTAGCCAGAAATGGTCCCAAAGAGGTCAAGAACCGCCGACAGACCTCGGCAACTTAAGGTACCTCCCTTCGCAAAAGGAGTGTATCATCCGCTTATTGAAGAATGGGAACCGAGATTTCCTCCTTTGAATATCCTCTACAAAGCCCCCCTTCGTGACCGCGCATTCAACCATTACTGATAACGCATACGTCGCAAGAACGAGTAGAGGTGACATGGGACATCACTGTCAGATGCCCCGCTGCGGCTAGAAGAAACTCCCCTTGGATAACCATTGACAAGCACCGCACAAGAAGGTGTCGTGATGCACCTCTTCATCTAAGCAATTCACCTATCTAAGAAACAGTGTTTGTGTAACGATGTCCAGAAGAAGCGCCAGTCTACGCAGTCGTATCCCTTGGAAAAGCCCACCTTTCGCATCACCCCTTAGTTTTACACCTACACCAATCAGAGATTATTTCCAATGCTACAACCACACTGTACATTAGTTGTCTGCCCGGGAGGAAAGCACTTTGAACCAGCGACTCAAGCTTTTTCAGCACCCCTCCCCCCATATAGTTTGCCAAAGTCTTCACTACGATCAAATAAATTGCATTTGATAGGGCAATGGGCCGGTATTTCTCAATTTTAGTAGCAACATCTTTCTTGGGAAACAAGAAGAGAAGATATTGATCGAATCTGTCACCATAATTCCCCTCTATAGACTCCGTCAGCACCGCCATTATCTCCTTCGCAATGAGATCCCGGAACTCTCGGTAGAAGAAAATCAGAAATCCGTCCAGACTAGAGCAGCCATCCGGGTTTAGTGTGAATAATGCTTCGCGAAACTCCTGCAACCCAAAAGGTCCCAACAGTTCCTCCGTGCCTTCATTGGAGATGCAGTTGACCCCCAAGTCAAACCACCTCGAACCAATGTACGCCATATGCATGCTCGTGCTCTTGAAATAACTCATAACTTCCCTTGTAACCTCCACTTCCATGTATATTTCCACTCCCCCAATCTCAATCGAGTGGATCAGGTTCCACCTACCATTTGCCACAACATGGAAAAACCGAGTGTTCACATCGCCCTACTTCAGCCATTTTTGCCTTGATCTTTGTCTCCATTATAGTTCATGCTTCCTATCTTCATCCCCATGATTTTTTCAACCAGCCCGCGTCTTAGTATCTCCTCCTCGTCCAAGTCCCTGTCGTCATCCTCCAGTGAGTCAAGTTTCACCGACTCCTCTTGTACATGACTCTTTCTCAGACAACGCTCAGCCATGGTATCCTTCCTAAAATCCACCAGCTTGCAATGCAGCACCGCTACTTTCAATGCCAATCTCATGGTAGTCAAACCCTCCACCTCCAAGCTCGGCCAAAAGGAGACAATCAGATCGCCGAAGCCCTCCTCCAGCATCTCTTAAATCTGAAATACGATAAATTGCCTCTGCCACTGCATAAGTCAAAGCACAAGGATGTATGGTCAGATCTCAATCTTGGTAACGAAGTGACAGCCGCTAAAGTAAACATCTCTGATGCCTCAAGCGAAGGAAGAAATCGATCAATTCGTAATTTGGAGGAGTTTCACAAAGTATACTAGCAGCTCAATGCATCACATACCTCTAGATTCAACTCCTTCGTTGTACTAGCAAAAAGCTTAGAGCTCAGATCATGTGCGCCTCTCCTACCATGCATATCCTTTGCGTATAGCTTGACATGCCACATCAACCCATGCAATCTCCAAGAACCTCTCCCTGGTTCTCCTCGGTACTTCACACAATGCCACATTTGACAGTGCTCCCGAAATGCCGATGTAACAACCAACCAAGGCTGATCTACCTTGCAAGCCAAGAGCGTTGAGACGGAATTTGCCACCTTCACCTCATCATTCAACTCGAACAGGTTTTCATTCCATGCTACCACAACTCCCCCTGAGCTACTGCTTGCTAACACTGCTTTGAAGTATGTGAAGAGGGATCCCAAATTGGTGTTCAACCTCACAGCTTCCCAAGAATCAATCTTTGTTTTCTGAAAACATGCCACGTCAATTCTCTACTCAGCCAGCATTGAGCTTGTTGCCAATCGTTTCTCCTATTGGTCCAACCCCCGCACGTTCCATGAAATTATTTTCATTGGGTAACCAAGGGGAGTGTCCCCACCATCTGAATTCCAACAATCCATGCTACTTCTTCTTCAAAATGCCTTTTTCGAGTCGCCCCCAACATGCACCAAGTTAAGGTTTGATAAAAAGCCCTCCATGGATTTCACAGCTTCAATCTCCCTCCCGCCCTCCATGCATGATGCCAAATGCCTACAACAAACCTTCTTAATGGAAAAGTAACCATCCCGTCAAATCCAATGTTCCTGACCCACAAATGGTCCCCTAAAATCTGAAATGGAATCTGAAAGACTGATAAAATCCTTCACTCGATGCTCAGGAAAACCTGAGCATAAACTAGGCATCAACTGATTGTCTACCCATGTCTCTCGAACAGAGATCTCACGATTTGTCATCAGAAAGAATAACCTAGGGAATTTGGAGCCCGCAGGGCCCTCACCCGTTGAGTTGTCAAGTCAGAATCTGAAAGATGGTCAATCACCAACCACTAGACGGACATAAGAGTGAAGATCAGGAACCATTGTGGCAGAAAAAACCACCTATTGTGGCAGAAAAAACCAACTTTTGGCTTCTCAGTAATCAAGATGGACAAAGAGGTCATAGTAATGCATATTTTCATCCAAGAGATCCACAGGTCTGGAAAATCGTGTTTCGCAGAAGCCGCCAAGAGGAAACGCCAATCAACACAAACATACACCTTTGAAAAGTCATCTTCCATAGTAAACCACGCACCCTTACGCTTCCAATCAGCCACTATTTTTTATCCCATCAAAACATTGCCCATATTAGGAATGAAGGCAATATGGACCTCATCAATAAGCTCATCTACCACTCCTCACAACCGGTTCGTCAGCACCTTGGCAACCACAAGATAAATGGCATTCGACAAAGTAATCGGTTGGTACTCATCAATCCTCTCAGCTACTTCCTTCTTGAGGAGAAGAAAAATAAGAGTGTCGCTCAGCTCCTCGAACTCACAGTTCCTTGTTGAAAACTTGGTCATCACATCCATAACATATGAGCTGACCACCATCCAAAATTCCTTGAAGAATAGGATCGGGAATCCCGTCAGACCCAGGTACGCCATCTGCATTCAGGTCCCAGATCGCAGTTTGTACCTCCACATGGCCAAAATTGTTGACAAGGTCCCTCTTCTGCTTCTCAAATAAAGTGTACACCTCTCTCCCTCTCCAACACCAAACACTTCAGGTACTACACCTAGTAGTTCCAAAGAAAAAGTTGGTCGCCGCCAAACCCAACTCCTTTCCCCCTCCACCCACACATTATCCACCAATAAAGAGTGGATAAAATCCCTTCACCTCCTTGTGCTTGCTATCCATGAAAAAAATCTAGTGTTGGCATCCCCCCACCTTGATCCAACATTGCATGAATCGTCGATGTCATTCAACCTCCTGCTTTTTATCCTCCTAAATAACTCTCCAAATACATCCCTCTCATGCTCAGAGACATCAAGATCATTGTATAACTTTATCATGTCCAGCTTATCGAGGCACATTTGAGACCCGGCTCAACGGTCCCCGCATGCCATACAGACCTTCTTAAAACCATAAAGCTTCAACTGAAGAGCCTCCAACTTGGGAAACATTTTCAATGTGATCGTGCCCTCACAACTAAAAAGGGCAAAAAATCTCCCACCATCTCCTTAAAACCCAGTTCAAGCAATGAGGTCTTCTCGAACCAAAAGGAGTGCAAAACACTTGTTCCCCCACGTCCCAAAGTAATGAGGTATGGTCAGATCCGGACCTGGGTAAACCTGAAACCCAAGACATAGGAAAAATCACTTGATAACTGGCTAGAGCAGGGGAAGCGGTCCAGTCTGGATTTGGTCGAAGAATTATGCCAAGTGAAACAACAATCAGAAGCATCGAGCACCTCCAACTGCAGGTCCGGAATCGTGCACATAAAATCTAACAAACTGTGATCCTGCCCGCCCCGCAGATGAGGGAAGTCAACCACAAATAACATGACATTAAGGTCACCTCCAATCAACCAGAGGACAGAAACATATCTCATATAGGCTTCCCTCAAATGATCCCTCAACTTTGGTCCAAACGATGCATCTGTTGGAACTATAAACACAGGAGACCACTTTAACGTCAACCAGCACTTGTCTTTCAAGAGAACAAAAATCATATATGAGCCAACAAGCTCCGACACCCAATTAAAAAGCAAACTATTCCATGCAACAAGGAACCTCCTGAACAACCCACAGCATCCACAGCTATAAACTCCGAGTACCTAGAACCCCCATCAATTCCCACAGTCAGTTGGACCAGGAATGAATCGTCATTTCCTGAATGAGGAGTATATTACAGGGCTACTCATCAAACAACCTTCTGACAGCCCCCGTCTACTCTAGGTCTCCAAGATCTCTAACATTCGGACATTCAACCTTCATGGACACGTGTGAAGCCCCTGCGAAGGTAGGTATGACCCCACATCCTTGGCAATCGACAGCACAAACTGATTCCTTTCTGTGGAGATTGGCAGGCCACCAGCGGTTGTAGATGAACACCCAAGCGTCGAGAGCTTTCTACTATAGACTCTCATGCCCTTCGTGCAGTGTGGATGAAGCGTGCTTTTTTTATGTGAGGCGTGTATGTCTTCAATTGCTTGCAAAGTCGCTCCCCTAACTCCGAACTCGAAACTGAATCCAGCAACACAAGGTTGACTTCCACATCCCATTGTTTTCTAATAAGAAATTCTCCTTTTACTTTTCTCAGTAATCACATAAACAGAATGACTTCCATTAACATTGAATATTTTCATTGGTTAATGTTTTTTTTTAGAAACTTCATTGGTTAAAGTTTACACAAGGTTCTCTATGTGCGCCCATAAGATGACGCCAAATTGATCACACCATTCACCAGTACAGGAACAATGACATCTTCATTGCACCGTGGTTTGTTTGATGTGCATTTTGACTCCAAAAAAATTGAGCCATGTGTGGAGTGGAAACACCCAACCGAACATTTCTTTGGAGGTAGGGGATGTAAGATGGGAGACTTGGGGGCATGTATCTAATAAATATGAATATTTATCCTGCACAAGAACAGCGAGAACCACTTCTAGTGCCCCAACAAAAGGTTAATGCTCATATTCTTTTATGGATGAGGGATCAAAAAAACCTTTTCTGGATGAATTTTGACTGGAACCCTATTAAAAAATAAAGTATGCCATTATTTATATGCTGTTAATTTTAATTTATTATTCATTTCCTGTGTTCATAACCTATAACTACTCCAAATAGTCCAAAAACTCAGATCTTCAAAGGTGCCGCAAAAGTGCAACCACCCCCTCCCTCCCCCACCCGACCCCACAAGAAAAATAAGGATCTTGATATAGAGTCCCCAAAATGAAGCCATTTATCTAAGTTCAGGTTTTCAACAATATAGTGGAACTTTGAACTGAATTTAAGCTTCCAGTAAACCAGAATGCAAAAACCGCATAACAAGAAATAAAAAACTCAACCAAGGCTTTTAAAGATATGGAAATTGACTACACAAATCTTGACAGAACATTTCACCAAAGAAACCACATAAAGCGACCTAAATTCATTAGAATTTTATAGGACAAAGTTAGAATCTTGATTTTCCATAGGAGTGAAGCACAACTGCACAATTCCAAAAGACGTTTATAGAAATTTTAATTTTCAAGAAAATTAAAACCGGTGCCCCACTTAACATGGTAAAAACACTTAGTTCTTAGTTTAAATTTTCAACAAGGTAAAGGCAGAATGAAAAGGGGTATGACAGGAAATAACAAATTCAACCAAGTTCTTGTTAAAACTACCAGTATGACGAGAAGTGACAAATTCAACCAAGTTCTTGTTAAAAGATTGACTACATAAATCCTAACCTAACATTTCACAATAAAACAATTAAGCCACCTAAATTCATTAAATTAATAAATTTACAAAAAGAAATACGTAGAACATGACTTTTCCATAGGACTAAAGCTTAATGAAAGCACAGTTGTCAAGAAAAAGAAAACCAGTGAACCCGCTTAACAAGGAAAAAGGCTTGGCCTTAAAGTTGACAGGAAACAACTGAAATTAATGGTGAAACTCCATATGTAGGCAAGTCTTAAATTCATTCTCTTTATTCAAATATATGATAAGATATAAGATGAAACCAGAAATTTTTCAGTTGCGATATATTATAAGTTTCAAACTACTCTGTGGCCTATATAGAAAGGATATCACCCGTTTGGTCATGTGTATATCTCAGATTATATATTTTCCAGAACAACCAAATCAAATATAAACACTGACCTTAGCCAGTCCCTAAACCGTTTTTGATCTGATGGATGATTTACCCCTGAAACAGCCAAGCAAACTGCTCGGACAGCAGAATGCCCAACCCCAGATTTCTGCAGTGCTTCAGTCATTACTTGTTCCAAAGTATCTTTCGCTGCAGTTTCTGTAGTCAACAAAAGGTGCAGCCTTAAAACCGAAAAAACAAAAACAAAAGGCACATCATTAAAACAGGTGATTAGTCAAGATGCAAGCACCATCTATTTCATGAATTTTTGAAGTAATAGAACAATATTCATAAATTAATGGATGATAAAAAATATAGATGAATCTTCATATTTAGTTTTAAACTATAAGGTTAATTAAAATATTTGGAACAAGGAAAAGTCATAAAGAATGTAGCAGAAACCAAAATTAGACCCAACCCAAAGCCAAAAGCAAAACTAGATCTTTTTTCCATATTAAGTGGGAACTATTGCATAGATTGGTCACCTCCAGTAGACATATCACGAAGGCTACACCCAAGTTTTAGATTCAAATAGAGGACTAATTCCATTCAAGAAGATTCTTAAACTGTTAAAGTCAAGCTCGGGAAGCCCATAACTTTAAGAACTAGTACAAGATCAAATAAATCATCACAATTGCATATAAGCGTATAAATAAAGATCCAGACATCACCAACTCATTTTTTCCTAAATGGAGCAATTACTAAGATCTATTGATAATAGATGGATAGTTAACATTGACACAAGTTAACAAGGCAAAATAGTACTTAGTGAACTCAAAGAAATTTAGATTTTTTATGGAGTTGTTTGAAGGTGAACCATAGCAGGATGCCAACTAGAGGTCTAAGTGTTAATTTGTGCAAGAAAACTCTCCAAGTTATGTCGAACAAGTTACCATGCTTGAGCACAATCCTCGATCGTTAAAAAGGCAGATCATTCATATAATGCTCAACATCACTCACCAACTCAACAACCTAAACCAATGTAATCTACTTCGGGAAATGTTTTTCCCTCAAATTCCATTCTAGTGGCGCTGTGGTGTGTTGTCTATCCGAATTTAACCGATTTGACAGACAACAAACAAACTCTGCGCTTCCCACACTAAAGACTCTGCCTGGAACGCAAGATTGTATTCCATGTAATTAGATTCCAAAACATAAATTAACATTTGTACGTATTCCAACAACTAGTTAACAAGATTAGTGTCAAATATCTCGACCACTCTCTACGCTTTTATTATTACAGCAACATTTTTGTCCATTCGCGAATATATTACATACCACCCCATTCAGTTAAACTACGGCAATCCAACAAATGGGGCCCAAAGATTACAACTGTACCTCCCACGGAATTGTAATTGGAACACCCAGCAACGGCGCGGCCAAGAACGGGCGGGAGATCTCGAGCGCGCCCCTCGGGCATTGCAGCCGCCATGCATACACACACCGTCGACGTGGTCCCCCCGTCGATCCCAAGCACCACTCCTCCTCCCCCGCCGCCGTCGCCTTTCCAGCGCTCCATGGGAACACCTCCTCCAATCCACGGGTGAAATGACCCAAGATGGCGCCTTTCGACTCGATCTAATCGCCCCCGAATGGGATTTTCTAGGTTAGAGGGAGGGGAATTGGATTCGCGAGAGCGTGAAGAAGGCAGGAAGGTGGGGAATCGTGACAGAGATGCTTCGGCGGAGTGATGCGCGGATTTGACTTTGCGGGACCAGTGTTTGTGGAGCCACTGCTGAGCGAGATGATGTGCAGTGACGTTTAGATTGGATTTTTTTTGGTCTCTTTGACCTCGTTTTTGCTAATGTCGTGGACACAAAGCTATGTAGAAAGGAAGATTTGGGACGGCTAAGGTGATAATATCGTCTCTTTGTCAATGTGGATACTATTTTGGTTGGGATCATTAGATATGTCGCATTTTTTGAACTAACTTAAATATTTTAATAGTTGAGTAAAATATGGTAAGATCATAGCATAGCAAGAGACAAAGCAAGAAGGTCTATCTAGGACTCATCTTTTTTTAGGATTCAATCAAGCAGCCTCGGAACTTTAAGGCTTCGTTTGGTTGCATGGTTGGATTGGGGTACACCGGTATACTCCTTCTTTCAACCCTCTCAACCTTCCTCACAGTTTACTATTCACAGGGATACCTCAATCCAACCCAACCCATCAACCAAACGAAGCCTAAGATGTCTCGGACGTGATTGGTGTGGAGGGGAAGAACCGTTTATTCAATAGAAAAGAAAGACTTGTCCCATTCATGTATATATAATTCGTTCCTTCCACTTATTTGCGGCTTTCAGATGAGACGGGAGAAAGAGGCATAGTCCCAGAGGATCGGACAAGTAGCGCTTTATATGTTTTAAAGAAGAGAGTTTGCCTTGTCGACGTTATTCATAGATGAAAATTTGTTGGTGCTCAAGAAAGATTTAATGTTGGCCCCATGCGATGCCATTTTTTTGTTAAGTATAGAGGTGGATTTGGTCTAAGTACAAGTCGCCTCTAGAAGAAGCGGCTTCAATCCAAGCTCAACTTAGACTGCTTGAAATAACTTATCCATAGCCGTCTTCTCTAGAGGCAACTTTATCTAATACAAGAATTGTCAATAGGAGAGGCGACTTCAACCTTGTAAGGCAAATGCAATAGCTCATTGTTGTTGCTATTACTGCTGCTGCTAAGGGGTTCAACATGGATGCTTCATGTTGTTGTTGTTCAATGCAAGAATATTAACAATTACAAATGCCACTTCATCTCATTCGCATTTTGTGCAATTGGGGCATTACAAAGTATAATTAAAAGAGGAAAGGGAGCCTACTTTGTGAAGTAGGTAACTTACCTACTTCACATTTCATTTTTTGCAATTTTTTCATTTTTTTCAAAAATGCCACCATGAGTTTTCATAATTATATCCCTCTTATATGTCATTCAAATTTCGTCAGAAATAGAGACTCCTATGGCCTCCATCCAGACAGTCATTTTTTAACGGCCACAGATTTGCTGTATTTTACATGTTTTGGATGAAGGCCGTAGGAGTCTCCGTTTCTGATGAAATTTGAATGACATATTAGAGGGATATAATTATGAAAATCCACGGTGGCATTTTTCAAAAAAATAAAAAAATTGCAAAATTTGGATGTGAAGTAGGTAAGGTTACCAACTTCACAAAGTGGGCTCCCTTTCCTTATTAAAAAAAGTAGCTATAGCATTCAACTAAATTCTTGACGTGAAAACACACAGACAAAGAGTTTATCTTTAAATAGGAAAAAGAATGGATCCGTAGGGTCCCAAATGAATTGGCTTATAAAAGAAACCTTGTTCTTTGGAAGATCTACATCATATCTAGTATTGCATGGTTCAACTCTACAAGATCTTTGAATCATTCTTTTGAAGCTCATCCTATTACTGATAAATGATCTGCTTGCCCCGAAAGGACTTGGCTAAATAGGGAAATCTCAATTCATTGGACCTTTCAATATAATTAAATAGATTGTCATAAACATAGCTTATGAAATCAAAATCCCACTGGGGAAAGGTTCAATGACCCATTGGGGAAAGAGGGTCAAGGATACAGAGTAGTATTGTGAGCACGCATGAGACTAACTATCAACCCATGAGGTCAGAATGGAGCTACTAGGCCTAAGAAATGCATCGAGATAGGAAACAACTACCGATGGGAGAGAGACGAAACTACAATAGATACTATTGTGAATCGTGGAAGCAAACACACACAAACACGATCAAACAGGTAAGGCGCAAACACACAGATTTACAAGTTTCACTCGTAACTGAGCTACGTCCTTGGGCGGCGGCGATCGGTTTCACTATATGGAGAAAAGGTAATACAGAGGATACTGAGGAGGTACATATATGGGATGAGAATCAGGATCAGAATGAGGAATGCAGTATATGGTGGCCTTAGGGCCTCTTTTATACTGCAGCAGAAGAATACCATTTGTATTCAGCAATATATATCAACAGCTCTCAACCAATCAGAAGGCAAGATGTATATCAGCCACATCAGCAGTCCAACAAGTGGTTAGGATTAAAATCACATCAACAATCTCTACCTTGATTTGAATCCTCATATAGTAGAATGAACCACTATTATACTCCTACATGAGTTGAATTCTCCACTGTTAGAATTAACCACTGCTAGACTCCACCGAGTTTGAATTCTCATATAGCAGAATTAACCACTACTATACTCCATAATGAGTTGAATTCTCCACTAGAAGAATTAAACCACTGCTAGACTCCACTATGGTTGAATTCTCATATAACAGAATTAACCACTATTATACTTCACCACTTGAAATTCAGATAGTAGGAATCAAGGAATTATAAACAATATTCGCCTTGAATTTTCTCCTTAGATAAGCTTTACCGAGCTTCATCTTGTTGCCGTCAGCCCTTCCTTAGGTCTACTTCCAGCTGTCGATATTGAGCAATTCCAAACAATGCTTGAACTTATTCCTAGGAACTGTAGATCCTTGCAAGACATATAGGATCTTCTGCTTGTTGCTCTTGATGATGACAACCCCAGCTTTGGCAACCTGCTTGACTCCACCTTCAACGTTGTACCTATATCCTTTAGAGTCCAAGTCTTCAAGGGATATTAGGTTCTTCCTCAAATCAGGAACATGTCGTACTTATGTCACAGTCCTCATGATTCCATCATGCATCTTGATCTTCACAAAATTAATGCCTACAATCTTGCACATTGCATTGCTCCATGTGAAGACGTTTACATAATCTATATTCGCGTAGGAACAGAATTGATCTTCATTGGGAGTCATATGGAAAGAATAACATGAATCAAAAATCAATGTGCCACCTGTCGTCTTCTGATCTGTGAGGGTGAGAACAAATCATCTTCAGAATCTCTACCACTTTGAGCCACTGCAGCAATTGTGGTCTTCTTTTAGCAGTCTTTCTTCCAATGTCCAACTTCCTTGCAGTAATTGCAGATGTCTCTAGCATTGTAATTCTTCAACTTGGACTTCTGCTTTCCATTCTTTGTGTAATCATAACCAGCATGACTTTTCTCATGAGTCATAACCAAACCTGCAACATTAGAGTCTTGCATCCTAATAACCATATGTTGAAGTTCACGTGTATGCAGACTCGCGCGAACTTCCTCAAAGGTCATGGATTCTCTTCCCACAATGAATGATTGACCAAAATTCTCAAATGATAATGGAAGAGAAACCAATAAAATCAAGGCAGCATCCACATCTTCAATATTAACATCTATGTTTCTTAAATCCATCAATAATGTATTTAAGCAATCTAGATGTTCTTTAAAAGATGTACCTCCATGCATGCAGAGAGAGAGAGAGAGAGAACAGACATTGCTTCAAGAGCAACTTGTTAGTCAGAGACTTCGTCATGTATATTCTTTTGTGTCTCAACCACAGACCAGTCGTGGAATCCTCATGGGCAACCTCCACAATAATCTCGTCCGTCAAGCACAACATAATCATCGAGTGCACCTTCTCTTCCTGCACTGTCAACTCGGACGGCTCGAGTGCCTTCGTCAACTCCTGATCTAACGGTGTCCAAATGCCATGTTGCTTTAGAAGGGCATGTATCTTGATCTGCCATAGATTGACTTCGTTCCTTCCCGTGAACTACTTGATCTTCAGATTGTGTTATGCCATCTTACTGGATGATCTTTGACGGAACCTGAAGCTCTGATATCAGTTTGTTGTGAATCGCGGAAGCAAACACGATCAAACAAGCAAGATGCAAACACAGATTTACAAGGTTCACCCATAACTGGGCTACATCTTTGGGCGAGAGCGATCGGTTTCACTATATGAAGAAAAGATAATACATAGGATACAGAGAAGGTACATATATGGGATGAGAATCGGGACTGGAATGAGGAGTGCAGTATCTGGTGGCCTCAGAGCCCCTTTTATTCTACAACAGAAGAATACCATTTGTATTCAACAATCTATCCCAACAGCTCTCAACCAATCATAAGGCAAGATGCAGATCAGCCACATCAGCAGTCCAACAAGTGGTTAGGAATCAAGTCATATCAACAGATATCAAGACGGATAATTAACACAAAGATATTATTTCGACCAAAACGAAAATGCCATAAGTCAATTACACCAAAATAGTCAACCTGACATCACAATATGAGCAAAAATAGGTTTCATTGCATATATGAAACAAAAAACATGGTGTCACTTGTTTCTCTTATCTATTGCAGTTTACTGTTTTTTTCGTTTGAAGTGCACGCTATGGGTGATCTTCATTTGAAACTAGTCAATTGATTGGACTAATTTATGTGCCCAATGTGAGAATTGTCTTCGTCATCAATATCCCCCAAAGCCAATGATAGAAGGGGAGAACGACACGATGTGCCAACATATGTCATCATCCTCTCCTTCCATGGTCCAAGATTGTCATAGGAACTCTGGAACGACTGAATTTAGTATTTGGAGTCTTTAAACTACAATCCAAACTGGTTAACTATGTATATTTAGTAACCTCTCCTTGACCACGAGCCTTGCCTACCACCTATCACAGTTGTCGATCTTTTCACCATCCATGAACCCATCTCTACAATGCCACTTCAACACCGATGTCTTCTTAAGTATCTTCCTCCTCTAGTCTATCCCTAGTTGGATGGAATCATCAAATTTTGGCTTGCTTTTTTTACTAGTTAAGAGGGAGGGAGAGGTTGGAACCTTGGTCATTCGAGTGGGAGCTTATTGCTCCAACCACTAGAACATTACAAGGGATTCAACATTTAGCTTGCTTTTGCGACAACTTTTCTATGCTGAATGGAACCATAGTCTGCAAGTCAAACTATCTGGTCAATGTGTGCGACATGTAATAGAACCACTTGTTAGAAAATTGTTTACTTTTCAAACCCAAGATAAATATCGTTACTTAGAACTTACCACGTGCTTGAGTGAGCATAGTGTGTAGATAAATTGTCTAATAATCTGAAGGTACCATGGCATGTAATCATTAGTAACATATTATCCTCTCGGTGGGATGTGTATTGTGGGCACGACGCAGTCCTTCAGATATTCGTAGCCTGACATAAATCGCATGGAATTCTGCCCAATCCATGGAAGTCTTCCCTCGCATATCAATATAGTGCATATGCATCAAAGTGCCACAAGCCATCAGTATACCTTGCATCACACCAAACTATCGAAGGATACAATTCATAGTGTGTAACTCGACGATACAAAAATGAATCAGCTGCATTTGTGTTGCATGCAAGTCATGTGCCTTCAAAAATATGAAGGGGAATTTAGACACCACATAAACGGTATAGGGAATCTACATTGTCTGTATATATTTTTATTAGTAAATAAACGATGATGCTTTTCTCATCCCATTCTTTTAGTTATCCACAGACACATTCCACTTAGTTCGTGTATAGACTTTGTGCACTCTCATCATCATCATCATCCTCAACATCTAATTTCTATGGGCATCATTAAAATTTCTTGCGAACATGACTTAGACAAAAACATCAAAATGTGTAACAATGGTTGAAATTGTTTCTCGAGTCAAAGAATGGCAGCACAAATATTGGGACCGCAATCATATAACATACATATGGACCCATAATCGTGAAATATTTGCAAGCGGGTTCTCTCCAAAAACCATGCCTGACTTTCTTCATTCTCCTCAGGAACTTTGTGGTTTGTCATGTCACATTAGCATGCAATGAGAATCTTATATTTGTAATCTCCATACATGTGTATGCGATGAGAATCTTATTGCTAAGAAAAACCCTAATCATATTCTTGAACCCCAACCCCCATTCTTCAAAACCCTAAACTCATTCTTCAAACCCAAACTCGATCTACATACCATGTCCCCAAAACTATAGGTCATGACATCACCTTATAAATAGAGGATGATGTGAGAGATAGGCTTACGAAGGAGCGGTGGTGGAGGAGACGATGTGATGGGTGGAGACCAGCAAGAGCAAAGGAGGGGGTGCAAGAGTGTGCGTAGACTCTTGCAGGGATACAACCAAGAGCTTCATATCGAGCCAAAGCTGCATCTTTTAGAAGCATCTTATACTTAGATCAAAGTCACCTCAAGCCCCCTCTAAAGGAGGCGGCTTAACTATCGTACTTAAAAAAATGGCCACTACATGGGGCTAATGTTAAGTCTTTCTTGAAGCTCCAACAAAATTTTCTCATTAGTCATATCTCATTAGTTTCTCTTTATTAAAAAAATATGCAAATAACAAATAAAAGATCTTTATATGAGATATCATAAGAAAAGTATATGTAATAGTAGATAAATTATATTTTTAAGAGACAATGACTTCGTAAAAGTTGCTTCAACTTATATAATATGTGTTGCATCATTTAGTATTTAACATCGACATAGAAGGTGCAAAAGCTTATGGAAGCATGCATTTGAGAGAGAAAATAGGATCAAATCTCTCTTTGTTACATTTAAAAGTCGAAGCCTATAACTGGGATTTTGATGTATAGTTGGTATCATTTTTTGTAACTTATAGAAAAATACGGAGAGATTAGCTCGTTGATTTATTTTCCACATTTTAAAACATTGATGGTGATCACATGTCTTCTCTTGTAAATATACCATCTAGAATTCCCATTAATCATTTTACAAAAAAATACCATGATTGCTAAACATAGTCTATCAGGGTATTTCAAAAATTCAAAGTGTCTAAAAATGATTTTATGTTTTTTTCTCAAACTGGTGTAAACTTTATAGATAGTGACATTTGAACATGTTATAAAAGGAGAGCGTGTTAAACTGATTGAGTTAAGCCAGATGTAAAATATGAATGGTTGGTTGATGACAAGATTGTAAAATCCTTTAGATTTGACACGTCATTATTGTGTAATTTAAAATCTTTCTGTAATGTCTCACAAATCCTAATTCATGACATTTGTGAGACATTGAGTTTGATGAATCGAACCAATGCCAACCCATACTTTTGGGCATGTTTGGTAAATGGGTTGAGGTTGGTTGGGTATTCTCTTGTGAATAGTAACTGTTTAGATGGTTGTAAGGATTGGAATGAAGAATGTGATGTGATGTTATGTCACATTGACTTGTGATGGAATTCCAACCCAGAAATACAGAGGGGTAGACCATGTTACCATTTACATGGTAGCTAAATAGGCAATTTGTCATATCAACATATTTACATCAAAAACAACCACACCACCAATATGCGTATACTATTAGAAGCAAATCCCTTAGTTTAGGTTCAATGTGCTAAGAATTTCATTTTGAATGTTGAAAATGATATGGAAGTTGATGGAATGTTATATATGAGAAGGAAAATAATGATGACTATGAGGAATTTCATAATTTTATTACCTTAAGTATGTGTTCGGTTCATGAATAATCATGAATAACGGTGAGGAATAAGTTCGAATAAGGCATTGTTTCTATTTATCTAAAAGATATGAATAATATGGAATAATATGAAACAATGGTAAGTAAGATAGAATAAGAATATGAATAAGGGTAGAGAGATATGTACATGTGGGAATAGCTGCACGAGGAAAGAGAGGGGAGGGGATGTGAACAACATCCTCATTCTTGAGGCTATTCCCCAAATGAACACCTCCTAAAAGTAAAATCACATCATGTAAAAGTCAAGTTCGTGTCGCGGCCTTGATCCAATTTTACAATAACTATGATGATGATGATGTATATATATATATATAGGGCTTATCCAATGAGCCCTGTGCCCATTAACGTTTCAATGAGCACCCATTCTAGGCCATACACATGTATTAGTAATAATTATATTTCTAATTATAGGCTATCACGTATTTAAAAAAATCCTATATTTCCTATTATACAAAGTCCTTAAAAATTGGAAGACGGTTTTGGAAAGAAACTATTCAAATAAATGACTACACGCGGATGATTAAGGATCCAAACGCTATGATAGTAATAAATATAATTCGGTCAAGTAAATGCTTATTGTGAGATCAGTAATATCAAGACAAGGATCAGTAATTTAGTAATATGTATAAAATGGTCAAGTAAATGTGTGTTGTGAGATCAGTAATAACATAACAAATGGTTAGTAATAGCATTGTCGATGTAATGTGCATTGCATGAACAAATAGTTATTTTCTTACTTGAGCAATGCCCACGACTTACTGACCATTACTTTGTTATTACTGATCTCATAGTAGTTATTACTTGAGAATCGTATACATATTACTGAACATGTGATATAAGACATAGATATATACATTACTGAACACAAACAATAATTTACTTGATAACTGTATATATATTACTTGAGTATCATTTCTAAATTACTGAATTCTGTTCAAAGTAATAAAATGTATGGAAATTATTGACCATTTGTTATGATTTTACTGACTTCACAACAAACACTTACTTGTCCATTGTGTATATATTACTGAAATCTGCACCATGTAACAAAATGAATGTATTACTGACCGTTGTTTGGATATTACTGACATCACAACAAGCACTTACTTGTTTATTGTGTATATATTACTGAATTCTGCACCATGTAATAAAATGAATGTAAATTACTGACCGTTGTTTTGGATATTACTGATTTCGTAACAACCATTTACTTGACTATTATATATATATATATTACTGACATGAGCATTTGGATCTCGATTTTCTGCAAGAAATCATCGATTCAAATTTTTTCTTTCCAAAACGATCTTCCTATTTTTTAGGACGCGATATAAATGGAATACCACTTATTGTTAAATCGCTTTGCATATTAATCTCCTTCTAAAAACAACATCCTTCGAAATAGGTAACCACTCAATTAGTAATATACGTGTGTGGCCAACAAATAGTGCTCATCGAAACGATAATGAGCCCTGTGCGCATTGGATAAATATATATATATATATGTATATATATATATATAGAGGAGTGATCCTATGAAAGGAAAAAATTGTGAGAGCATGAGAGGAATGATTCTGGACCACATGATTCTGTTTAATCTCTCCTGATCTTCTCTCTCCTGGGTGAATCATGTGGTCCAGGTTCATCTCTCTCATGCTCTCACAACTTTTTGCTCTCATAGGATCACTCCTCTCTCTCTATATATATATATAAATATAGTATTCAATGATTGTGTGAACTTGAATAATGAACCGAGGAATGTATGGAAGTTTAACTTTGACTTTGTTTTGATGTATTTGTGTAACATTTTCGCATCGAGCATCAATGCAAATTTGTTGTGGAGGAGGTTGATGGCAAAGTTTGAGGAGCCCATTGCACTGAGAAGGAAGGTGGTGTTATATCTATTTATATATAACATGTTTAGTTAGTTTCAATTTATTGTTTATAACTTATAGATTTATATAGAAAATACATAAAATACCTAAAATAAATAACTAAAAATATAAGATGTCAACGTTATTCAAACACCGTGTATATCAAAGATCACAACACCTATAGCATACAAATCCAAGGTATAAGTATCTCATGATAATTACCACTGCATGTTAGTTCCATTTGTATTTTCTGCTGCAATGTAATTAATTTGTTCTTAATCTTTAAAACGAATTTGACATCAGAACTTGCTTATTGCTGCATACTAGATGTATACCTTTGATGCCTGATATGTGTTTGATGTGATTACACTTGTCGCATTAGAACTCGATAGGTACTTTGCATGGGTTGGAGGCATGGAAGGTCATACCGGTATCGGTATTGATATCGGTAGATATCATCGATATATCGGTGCCATATCGCCGATATCGAATCAATTTCGTGAAGAAAATGGGCTTCCTAGGTCAAATATTGGCCATATTGGCAATATATCGGTCACATGTCGATACCGATGTATCGCAAATTTATCGTGATATGACCTTTCATGGTTGGAAGTATTAGAAAAAGCGATCAACATCTGATGCTTTATGTATGACAATTACTAGATCTAGAGATCCTATTCACCAGTTTGTTGTGATTGCTAGTTGAATTCATACAATTTGAGATCGAGACTTTCATCTTGTAGTTGTGCTCCGATAAATGGTGTCCCCCCTCTTTGGATGAGGAGAACATTCCCATGATGAAAGGAGCCAACGAAAGGTGGGGCTCTGTGGGTAGTAGTCACAACGTCCTTTGCCTCAGTGACGAGCCCTTCGAATCGGATCATCCCTAACTAGCATCCTCCCCCGGTGTTATCAGGAGCATCCTGGTCACTGATAGGTACTTTGAAATGCCATTCATCAATGAGAGTGGTTATGTGCTGAAGGAGTTTGAATTGGTTGGCCAACAATAGTACCGGAAGATGCAGCTCCACGATAATGGAAAGAATGTCTGTGTTTGGAGGGGGAAGCTCCTAACAAGATGTTTCCCTCATGAGAAAAAAATGAGTGTTTTTACAGAAGCCCGTGGAACATCTTCATTAACAGGTACCCTTGGGGACAGAGGAGGTCGGGTTTGAGGAGGCATTGGGGAGGTCGGGGGCATAGGAGGAGGTTGGGGGCAGTGGGATAGAGGTTGTTGGAGGTCGAGGGTGAGGAAAAAGGAGGTGGAGGCGGTAGAGGATGAGATAGGAAGGTTAGGGGCAGAGGACGAGGAGGTAGGAGGGGGTTAGGTCTATAGAGAGGAGAGGAGGAAGATGGTGGAGAAGAAAGGTGAAGAAAAGTTACAATTTATACTACGCATTCTTTCTAATTCCCTTTGTATCCAAAAATTAATGATTATTCATGAGGTGCATGGATGACAACTAACTCAAGAGACATAAGTGATAAAATTACAAGAAGTTAGGGTCACAACTGAAATTTATAAAAAGGAAGGGGCATGATTACACTTATTGCATCAGAACTCGATAGGTACTTTGCATGGGTTGGAAGTACGAGTAAAGGGATCAACTGTGACACCCACATGGTCCAAATACTCAGCAATACATATTCACACATACGATTTTACATTCAAAATAGCAAGCTATGACAAACATGCAGGAGAACGGTAAAGAAAGAATAACTGCATTATTTTTCATTCCATTTTCATTCATAACATCATGTCCACCAAAAATTTTGTACAATACCGTAGAAATACAGCAACATGTATAGATGCATCATGTCTCTAAAAAATTGATACAGGTACAACTAAAAAAAGAACAAGAACCCATTGTACTACAAAAGAACCGAAAGCGGTCTACTGCTACGACGGCTGCTTCTGTGTACCTGTTGAATTCACACAATAAGTTTATGAACAAAGCGCTCAGTACAGATATAAAACAACATCTAGATAGGTAAGCAGAAAAGTGTACAAGAAACAGTTATGAAAACCCACAAAGTATGGCTAACTTCCATGTTCCCAACATCCACTAAGAAAGAAATGACATCTAGCAAAGAACAACCATCTCACGCAAAGCGATTTATACAACTCGACTTACAGTTCCACTCCAAATACGAATATGTATTGCACACCAATTCTAAAGTATAAGAAAGAAGGACCGCAATAAAAGATAACTCAAGCTTCGTGAATAGTCTATGGTCTTGGTCTGGGTGAGACATTACACTATGACTCTAAGACAAGAAGGATGCCTTAGGGTTGGGTGCCTCCATAGGCATGCGGTGGAGTACAATACATCCTAACTAATTTCCTAACACGTCTACTATCTTCACTTAACAAACTATAGTTCCGACTCAAAATTCTAATTTCAATCCATGAATCATCGCGAACCACCCAAGTCCACATTCCATTGATAGATTTCCTAATGAAAGGGCGTAATGATTTAATACATTTGATTCTGATTAAAGAATACTAATCACATAATTTTACAATTTTTATTTAATAATCTCAGTGTCTTTCCTCACATGGGTGATCCGAGTACTTATACGTGAGGCCAAAATCTACAAGTACATAAAAGTCATGTCGGTAAGAAAAGATAAGCTTGGATTGTACATTAATGTTCCTTGCGGTTACCAATCACTCCCTCTTTTAGTAACACATATTCTCAAGAGGAGTGACAAAGAGCACGTAGGCCTCATCACCAGACGGAGAACACAAAGAACACATCGCGTATCACAAAGTACAAGGGTGTGCAACCGTGGGTACATAGTCACTCGACATCATGGCGGAAAAATAACTAAAATGCCAAAAGGAGCACTAAGCAGTGCACACAACACGCGATGAGCTAAAGTAGCATTAATCTCTCAACGAGGTTATTTACAGTTGTCCAGACTCTATCCAAGTTTCCAAGGAGGCATGCTACTCCTTAGAGGTTACTTATCCTTATTATTATATAAGATCATGATTTTGACTTCTTCTTTGTCATATAACGTTAGCACTAAGTTATTGAATAACATTTACAACTTTATAATGGTCATTAAGCCAACCCAAGATACAAGGTCATGTAGACCCACCATATATTTGGGCCACTACATATACGTTAATGCTCAAGGCAATGTAAGAATCAAACCTTACCCTTAATTTTTTTGCTTTCAGAAGATAACATGATAGAGTATATTTCTATGCCTGGAAGTAAATGGATGACCCTAAACTATGAACTAATAATTAAGTAAGGAACAAACCTTATTCTTTTAGCTCGAACAAATACCTTTAATCTAAAAAAGAACAAAATTGCAGAGAGATATGAAAGAAACATCTTTCTTGAGTATAATTACATTTATTTAGCAAGCAATACATATCTTATGTTCAACATCAAGATTTCTAAACAAAGAAGTGCCTCTAAGAGGCTACCTATGCTGAATGCCAAGTTGACAAGCAGACCTTCCAAGTTCCAACTCATCAAATTGTTTAGCTAAAGTTAACTATTAACAATATTGACCCAGCATGTATCATATAACATCGGACAAATTTATTGCCATGCCATGTTGATGAATATGTAATTCATAATCTTAATATATTAATATTAGCTTTATCCCCTGAACAAAACATTAAATAAAAGTCTCTAAATTAAATAAATTAAAAATATAATTCTTAATAAAACGGACTAACTATCTTGTAAATACATCCACAAAATAATTCAAATTATAAATCACAAAAAATAAAGTGTTGAAAATTATTGGTAAATAATCTCATGTAAATATCTAAACTTCCTAAAATTTTAATAAATTCATACTAAATCCTTTTTACTTGATTCTTTTTCTAACTTGTACATAAAAATGTATGTAAAAAAATAAAAATACAAAATACTTTCTACCTTAAATAAATACTCTTAGATCTTGAACTGAAAAAAGCTGTAAAATCCAACTCTCAGCTAAATTCCTACTCTGTATGAACTTCAAATTCACCAAACTCCCTTTTAGAGTTTAACTTATAAAATTATCTATCCAATGAAACAATTTCATTAAAATCAGAGCTTATTTGCAAAATGTCAGTTTTGGTACCTAATTATATATTGTATATTGTACATACTTTATTTTTATTGATCTTATTTACCCTTTTCTTTAATTATTAAAAATCCAAAAAACTAAATTAATGTGTAATTATTATTTTATATTTTATCTAATTTTATTTTGATTTTGTACATTATTTAAAAGTTACAAAATAGTAAAATACAAAAAATACAATATTTTATTATCTATATAGTACCTCTAAAAATACTTTTATACACATTATCTTGTTTTTTTATTTTGGTCTCTTCACAAAAGTTGTAGATCTCGTTTAGAGGGGCAACTTTCATGTAGATCATATTTGATTTGACTTCATTTACTATTTCTTATTTATTTTTCTTTTAATTTTATTTCGAATTTTCTAGGAGTGACACGTGACAGCTCATGGAGTCGCCATGTGTCACCCCTATTTTATTTATTATTTATTATTTTCTTATTTTCTTTTATTTGACTTAATTTTCCCCTTTCTTTCTTTTACCCCTTTTCTGTCTTTCTTTTCTCTCTCTCTCTTCTCTCGCTCTCTCTCCTCTCTCTCTTCCAGGCATGTATCGCCCCCTTCCTCTCCAAGCACTTGTGTGACACGTGCCGTCCCTCACTCTCCCAGTCGTTCCCTCTCCATCGACCTTTGCTCCCGCTTCCACCCGCGACAGCCGACCGCCTTTAGTCAACCACCCTCGGCTGTTACCATCTCCTGCCTCATAAGTTGTCGTCCCCCTTCATCACCATGATCCACCACTTTGAGCGCTAGAGCATCAAGCTCCACCTCATTGTTGGTGACAGTAAGGGAAGGAATTCAATGCAGAGCAATGATAGTGCACCTCTGATGAATATGTGATACATCATATTATTTCTTATTTTTTACCCTCCAAAACTAAACAATTCAATAAAATTCACATTTAATTCATTATTATTAACCATTGGTATGTTGTATTTAATTAACTTTAATTTCTAACCCTAATTATTGTATATTTATCGTAGACATTTTTCTTTGTTTTATCTTTCATTAAAAATCTCAAAAAAATAGATAATTGTCGTAGATATTTATTTTGGCTTTAAAAATAAATTAAAGAATAAAAAATAACAAAACCATTAAAATAAAGTGTTTTTAATTCTTTACAAATGCTTCCAAAAAATATTTCTTTGTGTTTTTAACATCTTTTGACTTTGAGGTCAGCATGAAACTTGTAGATCTCCTTGAGATCTCCAACTTTAATATTTTGACTTTTTACCAATTTAGCCTTCTTTTATTTGTTCTTATTTTCTACTCATTTTCCATTTTTGAATAATTTGATTGGGCCATGTGGCCCCCTCTGGACTGTCCACGTGGCCCCTCCTCCACGCGCCCCTCGACCTTCCTCTCTACCCTTGGATCCAACTCTTCCTCTTCCATCGCAACCGCCCACTCCCATTCGATGCTCAACCCTCAAATCTTCTCTCTCTGATGAGCTCACCACCGCCCGCTCCTCTTCCATCTTGGCCATTGGATGGTTCATTATCTAAGGGCCACACAATCTCCACATCACCCTTGCTCTTCCACCATTGGAGTAGACCCCAGAACCCATCTTGGACGCTCTCTAGTGATCCGCTCACCATTGTTGATCAGATCCTTTAATCTTATATAAACCATCCACCCACACCTCAGTATCAATCGTTGGATCACACAATCCAACAGTGGAGACCGCATCTTCCACCTCTACTCATACCTCTCCGGACATCATGTCTTGCAAACTTATCTCCCCCTTCCTATTGTGGCAGCCACCTTAGACACCCTCTCCTCCATCTAAACCCTTGTCAACATAGACATTACTCCAGTCATCCTCACACGACCATCAAAACCTCTAGATCTGCTCTTCACAGCTAACGCCAACCGTCACATTACCTCCCTCACCTTCTAGAAATGGTTGATGCTCCACCTGTAAATTCTTCCCCTCCGCCTCACTTTAGCGTCATCCACCATTCTACACCCAAACCCCTATCCATCACTGATCTTCCTGTGATAGAGGAAAGTAAGGTCGATGCGTGACAATGGGATATCATGTCAGTGTTGACCCATGGTCTTCTCTGACCATGTCACGGCCGCCCTAGGCGTCGTTGAGCACCAAGTCCATGCCGACCTCATCTTGCGATGACCTGAGGGCCACATCAGCCCTCAACACAAGCTCGTCCTCCATTAAAGTCCCTGCTCCAATCAGGTAACCTTCCTCTCCTCTTTTCCCATGTTTTTGTCTTTATTTTTCCGATGCACACAACACCTACCACCTTAACCTTACCATCCTCTGAGCTTTACTACATCACCTGCACCTTTACGACATACTCTGATCACCCTCTCCCTTCTCCATAATCCCACTCACTCCGACCATCTATGGAACCCATCAGGATATTAGACATACAAGCCCGCAACGAGCCACTATGCAATAAATGTTATTGCGAATATCATTCCATGATCTGAAATGAAGAATAACTAATTTGCATAATAGGTCTCTTAGTATAATTAGGGTTATCACCATCTTGATGATCATACAGTTGTTGATTCAATTGTTTAATCATAGAAGCTGGTGCTTGGGTGATATCTAAAGAGTTAGATTGAGGACTCATCATGCACCGTCAAATGATTATTAAGAGAGGATCTCCAACCTAAGTAGGAAATGATAATCCTTTATCTAATGGGTTGATATCTAACTGACCTCTTGATGTAGGTCTTCTGCATAGGAATAGAGATTCGGAGGTGTTAGATAAGTTAGGTCAGAGAGTTAACTTAACGAGATCGAAATAACCAAGACCTATGTCATATGTTGTCGCGATATAGGTACACACACTCTAACCAGAGACAAATGTATTACTATATGTCCGTGTCTGCACATTTAACAGATCGATAGGTTGTCGATCTAATTAAGGTCTATATACCGGTGCACTGGTGTGCATACAAGGGCATATGAGTAATACGATCTCTCAAAAGGTCATACATGTTCATTACTGAACTGGAAGACATGAGCTCACTCATGAGATATTGGGAATTAAATTCTGTGCATTATTGTCTCGCTTTGGAAGCTTGATAAATTTGTAGGTTTGATAAATATTTTGGAAAGTATATGATCAATACCTAGGTATAATACATTCTTTTAGAAAGTATATGATCCAAACCAACTCCCGATAATCAAATGAGAAACTTAATGATAAAACCATGAAGGAGACAATCTAAATTGATCTGAAACTTCGGGTTTATTCGAGGTCTTCCAATATGTATGATGTATATGTATTAGCAATATCTGACGGTGATGTGATCATAAACGATTGTATAATCATGATGCTTCCATTCCGAGGGAGTGATGAAATATGTTTGGATTTTAGTGACTCCTCTCATAGATAAATAATCTAATATTGGTCCAGATGTTGGACATTGATCTGAATATGATTCAGGTGCAATAAGAAGATTAGATTTGAGGTTTTTATATAATCAAACATCTATGGGAGGTCCCCGAGATCTAGATTCGACATATGATCTCAATATCCAAGTCACTATACATGGAATGTATAATCGCCCTATGCTTTTCCCCAAGTATCCGCTGAGAAAGTGCATTGTCCTTGAAAGAGTTCAAGATTAGTTCCATCGTTGAATTAATGTGTCTGAGCATTGAAGAAAATTGATAGTTAAATGTGGTTTAATTATCATAAATAATATGAATTTGATTCATATTATTTGACCAAAAAAGAAGAGTTATCTAAGATAATAAAATATGATTTAATTAAAAAATAGGAATAATGTGAATGTGATTCATATTATTTGGGAACATGAGAATAAGAAATCCAAGATGATTAAATATGTTTTATATATCAAGGATATGATTAATATGGATAACACTATCCATATTATTTATATATATTATAAATGTGATTTATAATATATTAGAAAGAGCTTATTGTAAACAGTATATTCAAATAATTTGTTGGTATGAATTGGATTCACATTGGAAATTAATTGAAAATACAATTTGCATTTTATTTTGGGTTGTGAATATGATTCATAATTATCTAATGGTATGATTGCAATATTCGCAACATTAATTTGGAAATGTTTTTGTGAATTAATTTACAACAAAGTTGTTGTAAATATGTATTAAGGATTGGAGGAGCCAACATCATCCATTTAATGGATGGTGGACGACCACTCCTTGACTTGGTCATAAGGATGGTCATCCCCCCCTTTTTAGGAGGGTGGGTGGCTTTCCTCCTAATCATTTTATGCTAATTAATTTAGTTAAAATTAAATCTTGTTGATTATTAAGTATTTTTAATTTAATATAAATTAATTGTTGTTGTATTTTTATAATAAGTCATGAACATTGAATAGAAACACAAATAATTCTCAACCATTCTTTTTGTGTCACATGGATTGGAATCCATGAACTCCAAAAATACTATAAAAAAAGGCAACCCTGGCTCATCTTTTAAGATATACAACAATGATATGCTCTTTCCCTTCTCTCTCTACATTCTAAGCCTCTCTTTCTCTCCTTCGAGTGGTCGTCCACCCTAAACCCCAAAGAGGGTCGTTGTCGTCACCACATCATTTTGTCGTCACTTCAACCGCTCGTGGATCTCCGTATCCTTCGGTGCACTTCACTCATGAAGAAGACGTCGGATCTCGTGAGACAAGATCAGGAGATTCATCACTTGAAACATTATCATTGATTGCGAAGACTACACATTTCACTGATGCGCTCACAAGCGTCTCCTTCGTTGGATAGGACTTGAGATAGACAATCTCTTCGTTTAGAGACTCGATCGCAACACCCATAGCATACTCCCATGTATATCAAAGACCATGTATATCAATGACCTCAACACCCATAGCATACAAATCCAAGGTATAAGTATCGCATGATGATTAGCACTGCATGTTAGTTCCATTCGTATCTTCTATTGCAATGCAATTGATTTGTGGTTTGTCTTTGAAAACGAATTCGACATCATAACTTGCTTATTGATGCATACTAGATGTATACCTTTGATGCTTGATATGTATTTGATGTGATTACACTTGTCGCATTAGAACTCGATAGGTATTTTGCACGGGTTGGAAGCATGGAAGGCCATACTGGTATCGATATCGGTATTGATGTCGATAGATATCGTCGATATATCGATGCCATATCGCTGATATGAACCAATTTTGTGAAGAAAACTACCTTCCTAGACCAAATATTGGCCATATAGGTGATATGTCGGTCACCTGTCGATACCGATATATTGTGATATGGCCTTCAATGGTTGTAAGTATTAGAAAAAGGGATCAACATCTAATGCTTTATGTATGACAAAATTGATGGATCCAGAGATCTTATTCACTATGGTGTGATTGCTGGTTGGATTCGTATAATTTGATATCGAGACTTTCATCTTGCAGTTGCACTCCGATGAATGGTGTTCCCCCTTTTTGGATGAGGAGAACATTCCCATGATGGAATGATGGGATGAGAGGACCCAATGAAAGGTGGGGTTCTGGGGGTGGTAGCCACGACGTCCTTCGCGGTGGGGAATAGCCCTTCAAACCGGATCCTCCTGAACTAGCATCCTCCCCCGGTGTTATCAAGAGCATCTTGGTCACTGATAGGTACTTCGAAATGTCGTTCACCAATGAGAGTAGTTATGTGTTGAAGGAGTTTGAATTGGTCGACCAACAAGAGTAACAGAAGATGCAACTCCCCGGTAAAAGAAAGAATGTCGTGTTTTGAGGGGGAAGCTCCTAACAAGACGTTGTCCTCATGAGAAAAAAATGAGTTTTTACATAAGCCTGTGAAACACCTTCATTAACAAGTACCCTTGGGGACAAAGGTCGGGTTTGAGAAGGCATTGGGGAGATGGGGGACATAGGAGGAGGTTGGGGCAGTGGGATAGAGGTTGCTGGAGGTCATGGGCGAGGACAAAGGAGGTGGAGGCGGTGGAGGAGGAGACTGGAAGGTTAGGGGCAGAGGACGAGGAGGCATGAGGGGGGTTAGGTCTATAGAAAGAAGAGGAGGAAGATGGTGGAGAAGAAAGGTGAAGAAAAGTTACAATTTATACTACATGTTCTTTCTAATTCCCCCCTATGTCCAAAAGTTAATGTCTATTCACGAGGTGGATGGATGACAACTAACTGAAGATGTATAAGTGATAAAATTGTAAGAAGTTAGGGCCACAACAGGAATTTATAAAAAGGAAGGGGCGTGATTTACACTTATTGCATCAGAAATCGATAGTACTTTGATTGGGTTGGAAGTATTGGTAAAGGGATCAATAGTGACACGCACAGGGTCCAGACACTCGACAATACACATCCACACATATGATTTTACATCCAAAATACCAAGTTATGACAAACATGCAGGAGAACGATAAAGAAAGAATAACTACATTGTTTTTCATTCCATTTTCATTCATGATATCATGTCCACCAAAAAAATTGTTCAATACTGTAGAAATATAGCAACATGTATAGATACATCATGTCTCTCAAAATTTTATACAGGTACAACTAAAAAAATAACATGAATCCATTATACCACAAAAGAACCAAATGAGATCAACCACTGGTTGTCTACTACTGCAGATGTTTCTCCTGCGAACATCATGAATTCACACAAATAAGTTTATGAACAAAGTGCTCAATACTATAAAACAACAAATATAAAGTTTAGCAGAAAAGTGTACAAGAAACAGTTGTGAAAACGCATAAAGTATAACTAACTTCCATGTTCTCACCATCCACTAAGAAACAACACCTAGCAAAGAACAACCATCCCATGCAAAGCGGTTAATAACAACTTGACTTATAGTTCCAATCCAAATATGAATATGTATTGCACACCAATTCTAAACTACAATAAAGTAGGACCACAATAAAAATATAACCCAAGCTTCGTGAATAGTCTGTGGTATTGGTCCGGGTGAGACATCACACGATGACTCTAAGTCAAGAAGGAGGCCTTAGGGTTGGGGTGCCTCCATAGGCATGCGGTGGGGTACAATGCATCCTAACTAAGTTCATAACACGTCCGCTAGCTTCACGTAACAAATTGTAGTTCTTATTCAAAATTTTAATTTCTATCCGTGAATCATCGCGAACCGCCCAAGTCCACATTCCATCGATAGATTTTCTGATGGAAGAGCACGATCTGATTCAATACATTTGATTCTGGATAATCATTACTAATCACATAGTTTTACGATTTTTATTTAATAATCTCAGTGTCTTTCCTCACATGGCTGATCTGGGTACTTATACGTGAGGTCAAACCTTATAAGAACCTAAAAGTCACGTCGATAAGAAAATATGAGCTTGGATTATACTCTAATGTTGCTTAGGGTCACCACTCACACCCTCTTTTAGTAACACATATTCTCAAGAGGAATCACAAAGAGCCCATAGGTCTCATCGCCAGACAGAGAACACAAAGAACACATCGCGCAACACGAAGTACAAGGGTGTGCAACGGTGGGTACATAACCGCTCGACTCCATGGTAGAAAAATCGCAAAAATGTCAAACGGAGCACTAGGCAGTGCACACAACACACGATGAACTAAAGCAACATCAATCTCTCGACCGAGTTATTTACGGTTGTCCAAGTTTCTATCCAAGTTTCCGAGGAGTCATGCTAATCCTCGGAGGTTACTTATCCTTATTATTATATACAATCATAATTTTGACTTCTCCTTTGTCATATGATGTAGCACTATTTTATTGATTAACTTTTACAATATAACGGTCACCAAGCCAACTCAAGATAAAAGGTCCTGTAGACCCACCATATCTTTGGGCCACTAAGGCATAATTGATGTTGGCAGGAGAAGCACTGCATATACGTCAATGCTCATGGCAACATAAGAATCAAAGCTTACCCTTAATTTTTTGCTTTCAGAAGATAACAGGATATAGTATATTTCTATGCACTGGAAACAAATGGATGACCATAAACTAAGAACCCAATAACTAAGTGAGGAACAAATCCTATTCTTTTAGCGTAAACAAATACCTTTAGTCTAAGAAAGAACATAATTGCAGAGAGATATGAAACAAACATATTTCTTGAGTATAATTAGATTTATTAATAAAACAAATACCTTTAGTCTTAGATTTATTTATCTTATGTTCAACATCAAGATTTCTAAACAAAGAAGTGCCTCTAAGAGGCTACCTATGTTAGATTTGAAAAGCAGACCTTCCAAGTTCCAACTCATCAACTTACTTAGTTGCAGTTAACTATTAACAATATTTACCCAACACATGTCATATAACATCGGATAAATTTACTTCCATGTCATGTTGATGAATATGTGATTCATCATCTTAATATATTAACCTTTGTTTTATTCCCTGAACAAACATCAAATAAAAGTATCTAAATTAAAGAAATTTAAAAAATATAATTCTTAATAAAATGGAGTAATTATCTTGTAAATAAGTGCATAAAATAATTTAAATTATAAATCACAATAAATAAATGGTTGAAAATTGTTTGTAAATAATCTCATGTAAATATCCAAATTTGCTTGATTTTTAATAAATTCATAATAACGCTTTTTACTTTACTCTTTTTCTACCTTGTACATAAAAACCTGTGTAAAAAAACAAAATTACAAAATACTTTCTACCTTAAATAAATACTCTTAGATCTTGATGAAAAAAAAGCCGTAAAATCCAACATCTCAGTTAAATTCAATTCACTAAACTCACTTTTATAGTTTAAGTTATAAAATTATCTATCCAATGAAATTGATTTCATAAAATCAGAGCTCGTTTGCAAAATGTCGGTTTGAGACCTAATTATGTATTGTATATTGTACATACTTTATTTTTGTTGATCTTATTTTACCCTTTTTCTTAATTATTAAAAATCCAAACGATAAATTAATATTTAATTTATATTTTATCTATTTTTTATCTTATTTAAAAGTTGCAAAAAATAGTAAAATGTAAAAATACTGTATTTTATTATCTATAGAGTATCTTTAAAAATACTTTTGTACAGATAATATTTTTTTGATTTTGCTCCCTTCACCAAAGTTTCAGAACTCGTCTAGAGGGACAACTTTCATGTAGATCATATTTGATTTGACTTCATTTACTATTTCTTATCGATTTTTTTAATTTTATTTTCAAATTTTCTGGTAGTGACACGTGGCAACTCATGGAGCCTCCATGTATCACCCCTATATTATTTTTTCATTTTTTTATTTAATGTATTTTTTACTTTTCTTTCCCCCCTTTCCCTCTTTCTTTCCTTTCTTTCCTTTCTATCTCTTCTATCTCTTTCCTTACTCTACTCTCTCTCTTACCGGCATGTGCCTCCTTCTCCAAGCACGTGTTTGACACGTGTCATTCCCCATCCTCCCAGTCGTTTCTCCTCCGCCAATCATTGCTCCCCTTCCTCCCGCAATAGCCAATCGCCTTCACTCCACCACACTTGACCATTACCATCTCCTCCATCATATGTCATTGCCCCCTTCATCACCATGATCCACAACTTCAAGCGCCAGAGCATCGAGCTCCACCTCTCTCTTAGGTGACAGTAAGGGAAGGAATTCAATGCAGAGCAATGATCGTGCGCCTCTGATGAATCTATGATACATCATATTATTTCTTATTTATTACCCTCCCAAACTAAACAATTCAATAAAATCCACACTTAATTTATTATTATTAACTATTAGTACATTGTATTTAATTAACTCTAATTGCTAACCTTAATTATTGTATATTTATCACTGACATTTTTCTTTACTTTCTCTTTCATTAAAATATCAAAAAATTAGGTAATTATTGTAAATATTTATTTGGCTTTAAAAAGAAATTAAAGAATACAAAAAATAGTAAAACCATTAAAGCAAGGATTTTTAATTCCTTAAAAATTCTTCCAAAAATATTTCTCTGTATTTTTGACATCTTTTGACTTTGTGGTCAACATGAAACCTGTAGATCTTCTCGAGATATTCAACTTTTATGTTTGACTTTTTGCAATTTTGCTTTCTTTTATTTGTTTCTTATTTTCTATTCTTTTTCCATTTTTTGAATACTTTGATAGGGCCACATGGCATCCTCTGGACCACTCACATGGCCCCTCCTCTGCGTGCGATCTGACCTTCCTCTCTTCCCCTGGATTCAACCCTTCCTCTTCCATCGCAACCTGAAAAGAGAGAAAAGCGAGAGCCGCTAAATAGTGGTATGACAAATCAGACACACTGTCGCTGGAGAGACTACTCAAGCCTTCACGTTCGTCAACAACTAACCTACACAATTAATTAAACAATCAAGAGCAAGGATCAAAATTTATTTTACCCTACAAAAAATGTACAGTGGAAAGCAAGTAGGGGTCGAACACATGAAAACAAGGGTGTAGAGTGTAGACAAAAAGTCAAAGCCTATGTCTAATGAACTACTTAGCCAATATGGAATTTTTTTGTGGGTTTTTGATTTTATATATTTTTCACTCAATTTTTTAGTTTTATATTTTTGTATTTTGATTTTTAATTTACAGATTTTCTATTTTATTTTTTCTTTATATTTTTATATTTTCATTTTTATTAATAAAAACAATATAAGAAGAGAGGAATAGAGTATTTATAAAAATAGTAGAAAATGCTAAAAAATCAGGGAATAAAATGTTTTTGGTATTTCAATATGTTTATAATGTCTTTATGGTTTCTCTAGATTTTTCTAAATTTTTTTTGGTATTTTTAAAGTCAAAAATACTATAAACAGTGAATAAAGGTTGCTGGCCGAAATTAAAATGGGAATGACAAAATTTTCCCAAATTAATTTTAGATCAAAGATAATAAAACAAAGAAAATTTGGAAATAGAGTTTGTATTTTTAGGATTTTTGTAGAATTTTTAATATTTTTAGGAAGATTTTTGGGGTTTTATAATTTTTAGGAGTTTTCTTTTGTATTTTTTAGTGATTTTTGGTCTGGAGATAAAAGACACTAGAATATGCAAAATATATTTTTTTGGGAATTTTCTGAGACATTTTTAGAATTTTTTATGGGTTTTCTAATGCAAACAGTAGCAAAATGGCATGTTTTTGAATTTTGATAAATAACAAAATGCACGAAAAATGCAATGCAAAAATATAACATAAATCTACAACTAAACAAGAGCTTAAGTTGATTTTTGTGGAATTTTCGAGTGTTTAGAGATGCATGCAACAATTAAAGACAACAAAAAGAAACTACAAGCCTGGCAGGGGCATGAATGCAAATGTTAAAAACTACAGCGCAAGCATTGCAAATTCTCCAAAAGACACGTGCAAAGCACGTGTTATGCTGTTCACAGGGGTATATTTGCGAATACATAAAAGTCCAAGGTTTTTAATGCAAAATGCCCAAAATCACGTGTCCCCGTCACGTGAGGTGACGTGGACAGGGACCGAAGTGCAAATAAAAGAAGTCCAGGGTCCTAGTTGCAATTATTACAAATATTTTTAAACTGAAATTTAAAATTTTTAGCTAAAGCATAAATACAAAAGCTCTTGGGTTGAAAGTGCAAAATACCCAAGATAAGGAACGTACGGCCGCGGGCGATCCATTATTCCACGTGTTCTGATCTGGTGGCCTGATGGTGCTTCGCAAGGACGGCCAAGATTAGATCCCCGCGACGAGATCCGATGGTGGAGGATGGTGATGATCTGACGGCTCCTGTGCGTACTGGATGGCGCTCCTGATCCGACGGCGGAGAGAGGTTCACGAAGAACACACTCCCCGGCGAGCTTTGACGACTGATTCCGACCGACACACGGCCTCTCCAGCCCTAGGATCAAGGGCAAAATGATCCTGGGGCCCCTCCACGTCGAACGATGGCCTCAACAGCGGTTGAGACGGCGAGGTGAGGTCAGACGGCGGAGATGACCTGGGGGCTTCGTCCCTGGGCTATCGAGGCTTGATAGAGCCTCCTCTTTGGCTCCGACCTGCAGGGTTAGAAGCACAAAAACCAGGTGAGGCTACAGGGGTTCTAGGACAAAGAAATGGAGGTGATTCGTGGCTCGGGCGTAGAGCTCCGGCGAACGGCAGAGACGAGAGCTTTGATAGCTCGATCTGAGCGAGATCGAGGTGGATGGAAGAGTGGAGCAGAGCAAGGAATGAGGAGAAATATGATGGAGATGAAAGCGTCGGCTATGGATGACGGGGGTGGCCGGAGAGTGGAGGCGGAGCTAAGCTCCGCCGTGGAATGATTTGTGAAATCACAGTGAAGGGATAAACGAAAAGCAAAACTGCTATAATCCTAACCTAGGCTAACCCTAAGCTACAAGAAAATGGAAAAAGAAGAGAGGAAGGCTCACTAGAGATGACGGAGTGAACTCGTGGCGGAGCTCCGGCAGGGGGTTGGATCTACTTCGATTCGACACCAAATGGCGCAAACCCAAGCTCGAATCGCCTCCTGCTGTCACCAGGAGTGCAATGGAGGGGTTTACGGGTGAAAATGGCGGAAGAAGGATCAAATTCAAAATGGAAGTCGGGGGGGGGGGGGGGGGGGGGTTCTAAGAACTTGCTATGGCGTGACTTTTGATGCATGATCACGGGCGAATGGAGAAGATCTTGGAAGATCTGATAGGCCGACGAGAATCATGATGCTATAGGGAATAATTTCCATGAAGGCGTCCTCCTCTCTCGAGCAACGCATTGACGACGAAAAAAATCGAGAAAAGCGGGTCGTGGGACGTTCTGACAAGGCTACTGGAGTAGGACCAGGGAGTTGACCCGAGGACAACTCCCCAGGCCACCTGGTTGGTCCACGTGGCCCAACCAGGAAAATCCCTGGAAAAAGATTTTGTAAAATCATTTTAAAATAGCAAACTATTTTATTAATTTTCGATTATTAAATAAAAATATTTGTTATTTTATAAGTTATTTTATGGTGATTTTTAATTATTTTTATAAGGTATAATTTTATAAGTTACCTTTTATAGCCCTTATAGGTATATATACCTATGTATTTTATTATTTTATTTTTATTTTATGAATTTAATTTATTTATTTTTGTTGATTATTTTATAAATTTGTAGAATATTTTTATACACTTAAATATATTTTTATTTTATTTTTCTGATATGGTTTGTACATTTAATAAAATAGAAATAGTAAAAATATAGGTATAGTTATAGGTATTATACTTATGTATATCATATACAAGTATTTTTATTTTATATTTCTTTTGTGTTTTATTATGATTTTAATACACATAATTATTATAAATAATATTTAAAAAATTATAAAAATATAAAATTATAAAAATAATGAATAAATTATAAAATGAATATTTTAATCAGTACAATTATACATGTAGTGTCCAAAACTCAACTTTAAAACCGTACCTCCAAAAAATACAAAACCACCTCCATTAAATAGATTATTTTAAGCTATATACAATTAAAGATGACTTTGGTACATTTCGAGTTTTTATTTACAAGATATAGGTCTGGGAAGTTGGAGTTCTGGAATCTTATTCAGACCATAACTTTTTATCTGTACATTATTTTTGAATGAAATGAATTTTGTATTTTCTTTATTTAATTATCTACAACTTTCATGTACAAAGTTTCTTTATTTGAGTATAAAAATTGGAATCAAAAATAGGTCCCAAAATGGATAAAGAATGAATAGAAAAACATTGTATTCTGTCCCTTATCTCCCCCTACTTTATTCCTTGTCGACCTATTCATCAAGATGCCTAGGTCTCGGGGATTTGGGTAATAAAATATTTACAATATTTTATTCTTTTCTTTTCTTTTATTTATTCTATAATTTTGGCTTTAATTACAGTATTTTATACACTATTTACATACACATGCATGGATGCTAAGAGCATAAATTACGGGTATTTACACGCATTTGCTAGGGTTTTTGTGGCCAAAATGATAGAATAAAGATGATGAAATGTGGTTTCATCATCCCCCTATACTTTACCTTTGCTAGTCCCTAGCAAACACTTATGCAATAAGTGCAGACAGAAAAAGAAAGAAAAGAAAAAGAAGAAGGTGGTTTAAGTTTAATTATCAAACTTGTCTTCACAAAATCAAAGTTTGGAGCTTAAATCGGATCATTGGAATTTTAGTGCGGGCAGAACCTTAATGAGAACCAGATTTGAAATCCAACATTCCCTGAGAAATCCCAAAACTCTGTTCAAGTCTCCTCAATAGCCAGGTCAGAGATATTTCAACTCATACGCAAACACTTACGACTATGAATCTGACTCGTACAGTGTAAGTGATAGTGGCTCTCCCCAACTGAAATGACAAAGAGACTGACTTCTCCAATATGACAACCCAATGATTCCCCAATCCAACAACTCATTCCTCAAGGAGCAGGGTATTCCCTTCTAAGTTCAAGTGGCAACCAGCTCAAGAGGAGGAGGTGAAGAGAAGAATGGATGGTAGCCAGTGTAGCTACCTATCCTAGGATGCAAGACCAGTGTAGTCAAGTCATCCAGCTGCAGGCTCACATTATTTGACTTTGAAGCTCAAGCTTGCTTATTTGACTTTACAACATATGTACACTCCGGCAGACATTTTTATTTTTATACAGGCCTGTCCACTTTTTTTGAAGTTTTTGCTTTTGCATTTTTTTAATACTATATAAAGCAGCATTTACATAGGGAGTTTTTCCTCTTGAATCATCAGACTATCCCTCTTTTGAAGCTTTATTGCAACCCACAATCTCCTATCCCCGAAACTCATCATCACTGGACGGGTTGGGGCACACTTCCCTCCCTGGAGGAGGACAAATGTTTCCACCTGTGTGCGTCTCATACCGGCAAATCCAACCCCCTCACCACTCCAACTGAGTTGAGCCATGTGAAAGGTGCATGTGTCCAAGTTAGGTCATTATCAACAAGAGTCGTGCGTGTGCTCCGAAATACTCTACTTTGGCAATCAAGAATCCATTGAACCAAGTCCCGTGATCCTCAAAGAATTAAGTCAACTAGACCTGAAGTACCTCAATCCCAGTTCCTATAAGGTTCCTGTTGATTAGGTATATTTTAAGGTCCAAGCAAGCTCCAATCTTCAGATTTTACTTAGACTCGTTCAACTATCAAACTCAATTCAAAAAATGCGAATGCCATGCAAATGCTATGCAGAAAGTGTTTTTGTGATGCAATTTTCAAAGATTTTGAACTTTTTATGGGTTTTTGAAAAGATGATGATGCAAATACATTTTTAGATTTTTCAAAAAGATTTTTTAAATGTTTTTGGATTTTTAAATTTTTCAAATGTTTTTGGGATTTTTGAAGACAAAAGATTCTGGCTAAAAACTAGATACAAATATTTACACGGGGATGCTTCTGATATTTACAAGAAGTGGATTTTAAGATTTTACAAGGGTAAGTTATCAATTTTATAGATATATATAGAATGGATTTTAGATGAGATGTATATATTCCTCAAACTTATTTGACACAGGTTTTTCAAACAATTTTGAAAACTATAGTCCAAAATAGTTTTTACAAACAATTTTACAACATGTACATACATTTGAAAATCATTTTGCAAAGTTTTTCAAACCGTATATATAGTTTTTTCAAATATTTTTGCAACCATTTTTCAAACCATTTGCAAATATTTTTTCAAACATTTTATTTCACACAAAGAAAATAAATTTTGCAAACAAAAATGTTTTTACAAAGGTTGAAAACATGTAACAAAATATTTTCAAAATAATTTTCAAAAGATTTTTCACAAAGATTTTCAAACTATTTTTCAAACATTTTGCAAAAAATATCTTTACCTGATTTATTAATCAGTAAATACAAAAAGAATTTGAGGAATGATAACATCTTTTTATTACGGGTTTTAACGAGTTTTAAAGAATTCTTAGCCATATTTATTAGTAAAAATAAGAAAGTACGAGTTATGGCTAAAGTATATACGCAGTATATACGACCCCCCTATACTTAGCTTGAGCTATGTCCTCATAGATCAGAGAGAAAAGAGAAGACATAACTCGTACTGAGTATAGGAAAATCTAAAGAATAAAGAATAAGAGATGAACGAATGAGAAGTTGACCGTCCCCCCTATACTTAGGATCAAATAATCCTAAGTATAGCAGACTGTACACAAAACAGGGAGGGTCAAGGGTGGGAATGAACAGATCGTACTCAGGTTGTCTCCCCCTATACTTAGGGTAAAATATCCCTAAGTATAGACCAGAAGAGGAGACAGTGGAGAGGATCGAAAGAATGAAAACTCGGGGTGCACATCCCCCCTATACTTAGGACAAAGTATGTCCTAAGTATAGAAGACTGTCTACAAGGGGCGACACCTTTTGATAGATAGAGAGAATAGACAAGGAAAAGAAGAAAAGAAGAAAAGAGATGAAAGTGGTTATAAACAACTCGGGATGTGCATCCCCCCTATACTTAGGATAAAGTACATCCTAAGTGTAGCAGTGATGAAAGGGATGACATCATGTCGGTAGAATAAGATAAAAGAGAAGAAAAGAAGAAAAGTCATTCAAAAATGTTTTGCTCTGCTTGGCCTTCCTCTGCCTCTTTGGAGATATCCGTCTCATCCTTGTAGATTACTTGAATCGAGTCAACAACAACCATGAATGTATCATGTTCAAGGTATGGCTTCAGAAGCTGTCCATTGACTACGAATGGTTGTGCGTCCGCTGACAGAGTGGATATCAATACACTTCCGTTTCACGCACCTGCCTGACCATAAACGGCCCAGTCCATTTACTCTTCAATTTGCCTGGAATGATCTTTAATTTCGCATCAAACAACCACACCTTCTGACCTGGATCGAAGAACTTGCGGCGGATATGCTTGTCATGCCATGTTTTGACCTTCTCCTTGTACATCAGGCTGTTGTCATATGCATAATCTCTGAATTCGAATAATCTGTTCAGATCCAATTTTCTGTTCTTTCCTGCTTTCTTGGAGTCCAAATTGCAGATGTTAATGGCCCATAAGGATTTGTGAATTAGTTCGACGGGCAGATGACATGGCATGCCATACACAAGGCGGTAGGCAGACATTCCCAAGGGTGACTTGTACGCTGTTCTATAAGCCCAAAGAACAGAATCAAGCAGTTGAGACCAGTTCTTGCGATCCGGACGCACAAGCTTCTGTATAATTGTCTTGATCTCCCTGTTTGAACATTCAGCTAAGCCATTGAACTGCAGGTGGTAGGGTGAAGCAACGCGATGTTCAATGCAGAATTCTTGAGTCAGCTTCTTCACCTCTCTGTTTATGAAAAGACTACCCCCGTCTGATATGAGAATCTTGGGGATCCCGAACCGTGCTATGATGTGATCTCTCAAGAATCGACAGACAGTCCTACCGTCGGCGGTTCGGGCGGGAATAGCCTCCACCCAAAGACTTACATAGTCGACAGCAAGCAAAATATATTCATAGCCCCGACTGTTGGGAAATGGGCCCATAAAATTGATGCCCCATGCGTCGAAGACATCTGATATCTGAATGTATTTCAGAGGCATCGTGTCTCTAATTCCTATGGTTCCGCCCATCTTTTGACAGTCAGTGAAGCGTTTGACATAATCATCTGCATCTTTGAATAGTGAAGGCCACCAGAGGCCACTTTGAAGAACTTTTGCTGTCGTTCGTTTGCCTGAATGATGTCCTCCAGAATCTTGTTCATGACATAAGGCGAGGACACTTGTAACTTCCTCCTGAGGAATGCACCTTCTCCAGATACAATCTGCCCCCTCACGAAATAAATACGGATCCTCCCACTGGTAGAAATGGATGTTAGACAAGAATATGTCTACTTTCAACTTCGGCCAATCCTGTGGGATTTTATTGGTCACCAGATAATTCACAATGTCTGCATACCAAGGAAGCGAGGTGACAGACAAAATTCCTCATCTGGAAAGGTCTCTGTGATCGACTGCAGGTTCAGCTCAAGAGATTCTGGCTCAGAAAGCCTAGATAGATGATCGACCACCACAATCTTTACCCCAGGTTTATCTTTAATTTCAAGGTCAAATTCCTGGAGGAGAAGGATCCACCGGATAAGACGGGGTTTGGCGTCCTTCTTCTGCTGTAAATACCGAATGGTCGAGTGATCATTGTAAATGATTACTTTGGACCCAAGGAGGTAGGATCTGAACCTTTTCAGGGCAAAGACTACTGCTAGCAGCTCCTTTTCAGTGACAGTGTAGTTCCTCTGGGCTTCATCGAGCGTTCGACTGGCGTAGTGAATCGCAAATGGTACATTATCTTTTCTCTGTCCAAGTACAGCACCAATGGCATAATCTGACGCATCGGTCATTATCTCGAAAGACTGAGTCCAAATCAGTGGCTGTAAGACAGGGGCTTGCGTGATGAGTTCCTTCAGATGATTAAAGGCAAGGATCACACGGTCATCTACAATAAATTCATTCTCCTTGCCTAGCAATTCAGTCAACGATCTGGCCAGTTTGCTGAAATCTTTGATGAATCGTCGATAAAAACCGACATGGCCCAAGAATGACCTGACTTGTTTGATGGTTGTAGGTGGCTCAAGTTTGGAAATTACCTCCACCTTGGCTGGGTCAACCTCCATACCACGTTTAGAAACTACGTGTCCCAGCATGATTCCTTCGGTCACCATGAAGTTGCTCTTCTCCCATGAGAGCACAAGATTTACTTCGCAGCACCTCCGCAAAACTCGGTCTAAATATTCCAAACATTGATCGAATGAATCCCCATAGACCGAAAAATCATCCATAAAGACCTCGAGAAAGTTGCCCACCATATCGGCAAAAACTGCAAGCATACACCTTTGAAATGTGGCTGGGACATTGCAAAGCCCGAACGACATCTGTCTGAAGGCATATGTACCAAAAGGATAGGTGAACGTGGTCTTCTCTTGATCTTCAGGAGCAATAGCAACTTGATTGTATCCAGAGTAGCCATCCAAGAAGCAGAAGTATTCCTTCACGGCCAATCTCTCCAAGATCTGGTCGATGAAGGGTAAAGGGAAATGGTCCTTCTTGGTGGCGAGGTTAAGTCTTCTGTAGTCAACGCACACTCGCCAAGAAGTGGGTACTCTGATTGCGATCTCCTCTCCTTTGTCATTCTTCACAATGGTGATCCTTGATTTCTTTGGCACAACATGCAGAGGGCTCACCCATTTGCTGTCAGAGATGGGATAAATGAATCCCACATCACCATTTCTGGATCTCTTTCATAACGACCTCCCGCAGATTAGAATTTAATCTTCTCTAAAGCTCTCGAGAGGGCCTGCAATCTTCTTCCAGAAAAATGCGATGCGAGCACAGTGACGGATTGATCCCATGGAGATCCGAAGTTCGCTAGCCTATCGCCTTGCGGCTGCGTTCAAGAACCTCCATCAGACGAGATTCTTGGCCTTCGGTCAGGTGTGTGTTGATAATGACCGGGTACATGTTAGGCTCTCCCGCAAGGAAGGCATATTTCATATTGGAGGGCAAGGGTTTTAACTCTGGCGGGGTTTGAGCTGCTTCAGTGGTGACCTCAACTACTAATGCAGGTGACGATTCTTTCATCTGTTTAGTGTCCACCATAGTATGTTCTGCCTCTTCTCTCAAATCTTGATAGAATGTCTCAATGATTTCCTCTTCCTTATAAGATTCTTCAACAATTTGCTCTTGGTTCTGAAGGCACAACACCTCTGAGGTAGTCTCATTCAGCACATCAGCGAGTTCCTCTTCCTGATCGATAAGGGGAAATTCGACCGCGGTCTCCACTCCCTCCTCGGGGCAGAGGAGTTCATGGATCTCGTTGTCATCCAAGGATAAGTTGGTGTCTTGAATTTCTGGTAGAAAGTCACAGTCGTCAGAATACTCAATCACCCTTCCACATGATGCAGATGTTCGTTTGGTTGGTGCTCCCTTAGGCAGGGTCTCCACTCTGATTGTTTCATTGCCAACGCCAAAAGTGATCTCTCTCGTCCCATAATTCACTACTGTGTTCGACGTCTGCAGGAATGGTCTTCCAGGTATGATTTGGGTAAGGAGCAATGGAGCGGGGACGTCCATATCTAGTATCACAAAATTGGCTGGGAACTGCTTTCCCTGAACCGTCACTATCACGTCCTCCAAGAGGCCCCTAGGCCGCTTAACTGACTTGTCTGCGAACTGCAGAATCATCTTTGTAGGTTTGAGTGGTCCTAGCCTGAACTTTGTAAGCAGTGAGGCTGGCATCAGGTTGACGGAAGACCCGCTGTCGAGAAGTGTTCGTTCAAACTCATGATTAAACATATGACAACGCACAAGAGGTGCTCCCATATCTGACTTTTTATCCGGGAGGTTGCTGATGGCATTAACTGTGGCCATTGTGAGGATATGCTTTTCGGCCTTGCCACTTTTGCTTCTGGAGTTATGGGGGTGTGGCCTGCGCTTGGTTGTGCATGCCTCTTTCAATCCTTTCTTTACAGCTGGCATGTACTCAAGAGCTTTCATCAATGGCATGTTTAATACCAAATTTTGAATGATTTCAATGATAGCAGGATCAAACAAAGCATTTTTCAAATTTTTAATTTTTTTCTGTTTTTTCATTGCTTCTGAGAAAGGAATATTTACAAACTCTTCGCCAATGTCATTCAAAATATTGTCCACAGGTAGATGGCAAAAAGGAATAGAATCATCTACAAGATTTGGACCAAAAACGACAGGCTCAGCTTCAGGTGCTGGCGTTGGACTCGCTGCAGGTGCAAAATCCCTTCTGTCTGTGGCTGGCTCTGTAGCAGGTGCAGACGTCTCCAATGCTGGCCTATCTCCACCGAGGTTGCTGCTATCTTTTTGTGTTTTGTGGTTTTCTTCATTTTTTGTGATTTTCTGATTGATGGTGCTGCTCCCAAAATACTTTCGTGCCTTGGTGTTGGCTTGGCTGACGATTCCCCGTCAGATGCAAGATGTTTCCCCTTCGCTGTTGCTGATGGCTTGAGTGTCCTACCGCTCCTGAGAGTAACAGCATTAGATAGAAAGCAATTTAATTTACCTGATTTTGGTTGGACACTACCGGCTACCTGCTCCTTGCGTCGGAAATTGTTCGGGTTTGCCTCGACTTGAGCAGAGATGGCTATTTTTGCAGCCGTCAAGTCGTCGATCTTCTGGTTCATCTCAACCATATTCTTCATCAACTGTTCAAGGCATGCCAGGGCTGGATTAACCGGTACAATCTCAGAAGAGTCCCCCTACTGGGGCCTAGAGTGCTGGTATGACGACTGAGACTGCACTTGGTACCCCTGAGAGAATTGGTGAGGAGTTGGGTTGGAGGAATACTGTGAGCTCTGGTGATATGTAGCAACCGGTTGCTGATTATACCCTTGTTTGCGGTACCCGGACTGCTGAGGACCATGTTGGTAATTCTGCCTCCATGTATTGCCTTGAGACGGAGGCTGGTACTGATATGAGGGCTGGAAGGGTCTTCCACCCGGCTGCTGCTGGTTATAGGGCCTGTTGCCCATGTTCTGACCCGGAGGATGTCCCTGAGGACGGGTCAGCTGCGCTTCATTGTTCCATACACCATTGATTTCCTGGATCAGTGGTGGGGATGGAGAGAACTGCTCGGAATAGGCTGGTTGGGACTCAGGTTGATATACAACCAACTGCGTCTAAGGCTGCGGGGACTGCTCCGGAACCTGCACGTAATACACGTGCTGAACAGGTTGGGGCTGCAGTGGAGTCGGCTGAGGGTTCTGCTGCATTGTAGGCTCCTTCTTCTCAGCATTTGGCTCGGCAGAAGTCGACACAACATTGCACATGTTGGCATTCAACGCACGAACTAGTTGCTCCAGTTGCTGGGAAATCACATCGAGCTTTTCCAAGCCCTGGGTCCTCTTCTCAATGACTGATAATTTTTCGAGGTCCTGCGACCTCTTCTCAATGATATCCACCTTAGATAGGTGGCTCCCAATAATGCTCAGGTTGGAGCTCTTGTCCTTGTCCTCGGTGTGAGAAGCCATGTTCACAGGCTTGCTGACAGCAGTTGACACCTTCATGTAGATTCGGGACGAGGATTGCACAGCTTCTCCTTCAGCTATTTCCTCGAAGACATTCCACACTACATCCTCTTCCTTGTTGAAATGGGAGCCGCCGCAAGCGGCATCGACAAGTCTTTGGCTCTCAAGTGTAAGCCCACCAAAGAAGTGCTGTACAAGGCTGGTCTTTGGAATTTCGTAGTGGGGACATTTCTCTTGGAGATCCTTGAATCTCTACCACGCTTCATGGACAGTCTCGTGGGGCTACTGGAAAAAACTGGAGATACGGGCACACATCTGATTCAATCGCTCGAGAGGATAGAACTTATGGAGAAATGCAGACTTCATCTCCTCCCAGGTCGTGACTACCTTCCCTAGATGGTCGACCCAATATAGGGCCTTATCTTGCAGGCTGAAGGGAAAGGCGGTCATCTTGACTACCTCTACAGGAATTCCAGGGTAATGAGCGGTAGCACATATGCGGCCAAACTTCTTGAGGTGAATATAAGGCTCTTCAGTGGCATTCTCGTGGAATATGGGAAGCAGAGACAGAAACTGTGGCTTTAGCTCGAAGTGGGCATGAATACGTGGAATCTGAATCCACTCAGTGTTGCGACCCGCTCCCGGATTGTATGTCTCCTTCAGCGTAGGCTTGGGTTGCGGTGGTTCTGCTTCCGCTCGATCGAAGTCTGGTCCTCCCACTGAGAACTCATCTCTAACTCTTCGAAGTTGATCTCTTGATTTGGATCATCCTCCCGTCAGCCATCTCTTGCATCGACCCTCCTCCTCAGATCATTCAACATATCTTGGAAGGCGGTTTGGGCCAGGGCTTGATTAGTCAATTGCTGCTGAATGGCTTGGATGGAAGCCAGCAATTGACTGTTAACCTCATTCTGCGTGGTATACTGCCCTTCCCCCGGATTGGCTTCAGCTTCAGATTGGGGTTGTGGCCCCTTTCCTCTTCCACCGACCATCTCAGATTCTGCTTGATTTGCTGGCTCGGAATCGGGCTCTAAATCTGCACATGGAAGAATGTCCCGATCAGTCTGAATTGCAACACCAGATGGAGAGAACCGTTCTGTGTTTAGGTCAACACAGAACTTTGTTAAGGACGATGATGTGTAAGGAGTGAAATCAATTGCCATCCAAAACGGACAGAATTCGGGACAAGAGTGATCCCGGTTTATTGAAGAAGACGAGGAGTCTGGAGATCGGTCCACGGAGTCTGAACCGGGTTCTCGGGAATCGCCCCGCATTATTAGAGAGGGCGAGCGGATGGAACCGATGTGGGTGTCGATGGAGTCTCGACTAAACTGTCCATTCATCGCCATCTCGAAGATCAAGAGGAAGATCGATGTGGATGAAAGATACGGGGGTCAACAAGAAATAAATGGAGTGTAAAACAATAGAAGGCTCACAATGAGCAAGGGTCAAATGGAAGGAGAGATAAAATGGCGCAAAGGCGCGATGTTTTTGATCTTGACCTTAATTTGACTAATCAACAAACCCAAAGCAATGGATTCACCAACTCAACCCGTGAAGCCGTGAAGGTTCGGCAATTTTCTTTGTGAGTTTTAGATTTGATTTTCAGGCAATTATCTTTTCACGAGTCCTTAGAGCGCTACGCCTATAGGAGCGAGAGTACTGCCGGAAAAGTATCCCGTACTTGTCCTCCTCCTGTGTAACCTATAGTCTGCACTTTTTAAGGTCCTTGTAACCCTTCCTAGATCCCTACTCAGCCAAAGAAATAGAGAGAGGAATCCAATAGGAGAAACCGATACTTCGGAACTCGCTCACAACGGAATCACCCGTGGGCGTGCAAGAACCTACTCGGACGCAAGACGATGAGACAGACACCCCGGTGAAGGCGTGGCCTATGCTCGATACTTCAGACAAGGTCAGTGCTCTACACAATAGAGAGTCACTATTGTCGACAAAGCCCTACTCGTCTACGTACGATAGAAGCGCCAATACTTCGGAAATCCAGGCGATACACAAGGCAGCCGCAGACTGGGATTTGGGCTCTATTCCTTACGATGTCACTCACCTCACTTGGAAGGAGACCTTCCCATGCAACCTGAAAACAAATGAGGGCTTTGCTCACCCCAAGGCAATGAGTCCAATTAATCAATTTTATTAAGGTCGAGTATTTTTATCTGTCTCTTTTTTAATTTTTTTGTGTTATCACTTGTTTTGAGTCAATTCAATACAAGCGCCTAACATTTTTTGTCTTTTCTTTTGATTCCTATTGATCCAAAAACAGAGGGAGAAGGGTCGGAAAAGCCAATGCAAGTTGGCACTAAGATGGAAATCTCACCTTAGTGCCTAAATGATGGATGCTAAGATAGAAGACTTACAATGACTCCCAGCTCTCTCCATGCGGGATGCAAAACGGGAATTTATAAACCTATACTATATGTCGATATGCACACGAAAGTCATCCTAAGCAGGAAATTGCTAGCGTGAAGAACCACAAGTCTGTTATCGATCTTCAATCTAGGATTCCGGTCTAGGCTCACCCCTCCTCTTCTCGACACATCGAGTTCAGGAGTAGCGTTTGACAGGGTGGGCTCGCGGCGCGTAGGTGTGAAGATGATGAGGCGACTGTTTAAATTAAACTAAGTCCAAAACGCACTATAGGAACGTGCAATGGTTATTAGGGGGTTTGGACCTAATTTACTCGATCAAGCAAGCCTAAAGACTAAGGGCTCATTCCACAAAAGAAAGGAAAAATAAATCAAAACCAGAAAATGACAGCGGTGAAAACGCGTCAAAACTGCGGTGAGCCCCCAAGGGAACAGACACTTGGAAATTAGGCCGGAGTGTCCGAAGTTCCAAAGTACCTGTATTATTACAAATTAAGAATGGTCTCTCTCTCACGAAAACTAGAAACCTAACTATCCTCTCTCTCCCTCAAGTTCTCCTGCTCTCTCCTGCCGGCTAGGGTAGAATAGCCGGCTCCTCCTCCCAAGGCTGCTCAGGATCCCCTGGGCGATCATCCTCGGTCAGTGGTCCCTCGCAAGAAAACAATAAAGAGATGTCAGATAGTTCAAAAACAATTATACAATAAAATCAGATAATAAAAAATGGCTAAGCAAGTAAGAAGACACAAGTCTACTCTACAAGCCGATGCTCCCCGGCAACGGCGCCATTTAAAAAGCGAGAAAAGCGAGAGCCGCTAAATAGTGGTCTGACAAATCAGATACACTATCGCTGGAGCGACTACTCAAGCCTTCACGTTCGTCAACAATTAACCCATACAATGAATTAAACAATCAAGAGCAAGGATCAAAATTTATTATAACCTACTAAAAATGTACAGTGGCAAGCAAGTAGGGGTCGAATAAAGGAAACAAGGGTGTAGAGTGTAGATAAAAAGTTAAAGCCTATGTCTGATGAACTACTTAGCCAATATGGAATTTTTTGTGGGTTTTTGATTTTATATATTTTTTATTCAATTTTTTAATTTTATATTTTTGTATTTTGATTTTTAATTTACTGATTTTTTATTTTCTTTTTGTAATTTATATTTTTATATTTTTGTTTTCATTAATGGAAATAATATAAGAAGAGAGGAATAGAGTATTTATAAAAATAGAGGAAAATGCTCAAAAATCAGGGAATAAAATGTTTTTGGTCTTTTTATATGTTTATAATGTCTTTATGGTTTTTCTAGATTTTTCTTAATTTTTTTGGTATTTTTAAAGTCAAAAATACTATAAACAGTGAATAAAGGTTGCTGGCCGAAATTAAAATGGGAATGAAAAATAGTAAACAGTGACAAAATTTTCCCAAATTAATTTTAAATCAAAGATAATAAAACAAAGAAAATTTGAAAACAGAGTTTGTATTTTTAGGATTTTTGTAGAATTTTTAATATTTTTAGGAAGATTTTTGGGGTTTTATAGTTTTTAGGAGTTTTCTTTCATATTTTTTTAGTGATTTTTGGTGTGGAGCTAAAAGACACTAGAATATGCAAAATATATTTTTTTGGGAATTTTCTGAGACGTTTTTATAATTTTTTATGGGTTTTCTAATGCAAATAGTAGCAAAATGGCATGTTTTTGAATTTTGATAAATAACAAAATGCACAAAAAATGCAATGCAAAAATATAGCATGAATCTACAACTAAACATGAGCTTAAGTTGATTTTTGTGGAATTTTTGAGTGTTTAGAGATGCATGCAACAATTAAAGACAACAAAAAGAAACTACAAGCCTAGTAGGGGCATGAATGCAAATGTTAAAAACTACAGCGCAAGCATTGCAAATTCTCCAAAATACACACGCAAATCACGTGTTATGCTGTTCACAGTGGTATATTTGCGAATACATAAAAGTCCAAGGTTTTTAATGCAAAATGCCCAAAATCACGTGTCCCCGTCTCGTGAGGTGACGTGGACAGGGACTGAAGTGCAAATAAAAGAAGTCCAGGATCCTAGTTGCAATTATTACAAATATTTTTGAACTGGAATTTAAAATTTTTAGACTAAAGCATAAATACAAAAGCTCTTGGGTTGAAAGTGCAAAATACCCAAGATAAGGATCGTGCAGCCGCGGGCGATCCACTAATCCACGTGTCCTGATCTGGTGGCCCGATGGCGCTTCGCACGGACGGCCAAGATTAGATCCCCGCGACGAGATCCGACGATGGAGGATAGTGATGATCTGACGGCTCCTGTGCGTACTGGATGACGCTCCTGATCCGACGGCGGAGAGAGGATCACAAAGAACACACTCCCTGGCGAGCTTTGGCGACTGATTCTGGCCGACACACGGCCTCTCCGGCCCTAGGATAAAGGGAAAAATGATCCTGGGGCCCCTCCGCGTCGAACGATGGCCTCAACAGAGGCTGAGATGGCGAGGTGAGGTCGGACGGCGGAGATGACCTGGGGGCTTAGTCCCTTGGCTATCGAGGCTCGATAGAGCCTCCTCTTTGGCTCTAACTTGCAGGGTTAGAAGCACAAAAACCAGGCGAGGCTTAGGGGTTCTTGGACAAAGAAATGGAGGTGATTCGTGGCTCGGGCATAGAGCTCCGACGAACGGCGGAGACAGGTGCTCTGATAGCTCGATCTGAGCGAGATCGAGGTGGATGGAAGGGTGGAGCAGAGTGACGGAATGAGGAGAAAGATGATGGAGGTGAAAGCATCGGCTATGGATGACGGGGGTGGCCGGAGAGTGGAGGCGGAGCTAAGCTCCGCCGTGGAATGATTTGCGAAATCACGGCGAAGGGATGAACGAAAAGCAAAACTGCTATAATCCTAACCTAGGCTAACCCTAAGCTACAAGAAAATGGAAAAAGAAGAGAGGAAAGCTCACCAGAGACAACGGAGTGAACTCGCGGCGGAGCTCCGGCAAGGGGTTGGATCTACTTCGATTCGACACCAAATGGCGCAAACCCAAGCTCGAATCGCCTCCTGCTGTCACCAGGAGTGCAATGGACTAGGGGTTTACGGGTGAAAATGGCGGAAGAAGGATCAAATTCAAAATGGAAGTCGAGGGGGGTTCTTGAATAACTTGCTCTGGCGTGACTTTTGATGCATGATCACGAGCAAACGGAGAAGATCTTGGAAGATCTGATAGGCCGGCGAGAATCATGATGCTACAGGGAACAATTTCCATGAAGGCGTCCTCCTCTCTCGAGCAACACATTGACGGCGAAAAAATCGAGAAAAGCGGGTCGTGGGACGTTCTGACAAGGCTACATGAGTAGGACTAGGGAGTTGACCCGAGGTCAACTCCCCAGGCCATCTGGTTGGTCCACGTGGACCAACCAGGAAAATCCCTGGAAAAAGGTTTTGTAAAATCATTTTAAAATAGTAAACTATTTTATTAATTTTTTATTATTAAATGAAAAATATTTGTTATTTTATAAATTATTTTATGGTGATTTTTAATTATTTTTATAAGGTATAATTTTATAAGTTACCTTTTATAGCCCTTATAGGTATATATACCTATATATTTTATTATTTTATTTTTATTTTGTGAATTTATTTTATTTATTTTTGTTGATTATTTTATAAATTTGTAGAATATTTTTATACACTTAAATATATTTTTATTTTATTTTTCTTATATGTTTTGTACATTTAATAAAATAGAAATAGTAATAATATAGGTATAGTTATAGGTATTATACCTATGTATATCATATACAAGTATTTTTATTTTGTATTTCTTTTGTGTTTTATTATGATTTTAATACACATAATTAATAAAAATAATATTTAAATAATATAAAAATATAAAAGTATAAAAATAATGAATAAATAATAAAATTAATATTTTAATCAGTACAATTATACAAGTAGGGTCCAAAACTCAACTTTCAAATCGTAGCTCCAAAAAAATACAAAACCACCTCCATTTAATAGATTATTTTAAGCTATATACAATTAAAGCGTGAGTTTGGTACATTTCGAGTTTTTATTTACAAGATACAGGTCTGGGAAGTTGGAGTTCTGGAATCTTATTCAGACCATAACTTTTTATCTGTACATTATTTTTGAATAAATCAATTTTGTATTTTTCTTTATTTAATTATCTACAACTTTCATGTACAAAGTTTCTTTATTTGAGGTATAAAAAGTAGAACCAAAAATAGGTCCCAAAATGAATAAAGAATGAATAGAAAAACATTGTATTCTGGCCCTTATCTCCCACTACTTTATTCCTTGTCGACCTATTCATCAAGATGCCTAGGTCTCGGGGGTTTGGGTCATAAAATATTTACAATATTTTATTCTTTTCTTTTCTTTTATTTATTCTATAATTTTATCTTTAATTACAGTATTTTATACACTATTTACATACACATGCATGGATGCTAAGATGTATAAATTAAGGGTATTTACACGCATTTGCTAGGGTTTTTGTGGCAAAAATGATAGAATAAAGATGATGAAATGTGGTTTCATCACAACCATCCACTCCGCTCGCTCCTCAGCTTGCAGATCTTCTCTCCCTGATGAGATCACCATCGCTCGCACCGCTTCCATCTTGGCCATTGTATGGCTCATCATCTGAGGGCCACGCGACCTCCATGTCTCCCTTCCTCTTCCATTGTTGAGTTATGCCCCAGAACCCATCTTGGTCTCTCTTAAGCACCTCGCTCACCACCATTGATCAGATCCTTTGATATGATATAAACCGTCTACCCATGCCTAAGTATCAACTATTAGATCACACGACCCAACGGTGGAGACTTGTTTTTCCACCTCTGCTCATCCCCCGCCGTACATCATGCCTTGTAAACTTATCTCCCCCTTCCTATTCTGGAAGCCACCTTAGCCACCCTCTCCACCAGCTAAACCCTCGCTAATGTAGCCATTACTCCCACCATCCCTGCACGACCATCTAAACCTCTAGATCTACTCTTCACGACTAATGCCAACCGTCACATTACCTCCCTCACCTTCTAGAAACGATTGACGGTCCACCTAAAATTCTTCCCCTCTACCTCACTTCAGCATCGTCCAACATTCTACACCTAAAACCCTAGCCATCCTCGGCTTTCCTGTGATAGAGGAAAGTCAGATCGATGTGCGACAAGGGGATATCAGGTCAGTGTTGACCCATGGTCTTCTCCAACCATGTCACGATCATCCTAGGTGTCGTTGAGCACCAAGGCCCTGCTGACCTTGTTGTGCAACGATCGGAGGGCTACATCAGCCCTTAGCACAAGCTCCTCTTCCATCAAAGTCCCTGCTTCGATTAGGTAACCTTCCTCCTCTTTTTCTATATTTTGTCTTTATTTTTCTGATGCACACAACACCTACCACATTAACCTTACCATCCTCCGAGCTTTACCACATCGCCTGCACCTTCACAACGTACTCCGACCACCCTCTCCCTTCTCCATACTCCCACTCAATCTGGCCATCTTCCTCCTTCTGCAAGGAGGAGAAATCCATTAGGATGTTGGACATGCAATACCACGTCGGGCCATTATGCAATAAATGTTATTGTAAATATCATTCCCTGATCTGAAATGAAGAACAACTAATTTTCATAATAGGTCACTTAGTACAATAGGGTTATGTACCATGGCCATCTTGATGATCATACAGTTGTTGATTCAATTGTTGAATCATAGAGGTCAGTGCTTGGGTGATATCTAAAGAGTTAGATTGAGGACTCATCAAGCACCGCCAAACGATTGTTAAAGAGAGGATCTCCAGCCTAAGTGGGAGAAGGAAATCCTTTCTCTAATGGGTTTATATATAACCGACCTCTTGATGTAGGTCCTCTGCATAGGAACCGAGATTCAGAGGTGTTAGATAAGTTAGGTCAAATTGTTTCCTTAACGAGATCCAGATAACCGAGATCTATGTCACGTGTTGTCACGATAAAGGTGTGTATCCTCTGATCTAAGATAGATGTGTTACTATATATCTGAGCATGTACATTTGGTAGATCGATAGGTTGATCTAATCAAGTTTTATACACCGGTGTGCTGGTATGCATACAAGGGTATATGAGTAATAGGATCTCTAAAAGGTATGATACAGGTTCATTACAGAACTCGAAGACATTAGCTCACTAATGAGATATTGGGAATCAAATTCCATGGTTGATCGTCTCACTTTGGAAGCTTGACTGAATTAGCAGGTTTGATGCATGATTTTGGAAAGTATATGATCAATTAGGTATGATGTATGCTTTTAGAAAGTATTTGATCGATACCAACTCCCAATAATCAAATGGAAAATTTGATGATAAAACCCTAAAGGAGACACTCTAAATTGATCTGAAACTTCAGGTTTATTCGAGGTCTTCCAACATGCAAGATGTACAGGTATTAAGAATACTTGAGGGTGATGTGATCATAAACGATTATATAACCATGATGCTTCCATTCCAAGGGAGTGATGAAATAGGTTTGGATTTTAGTGACTCTTATCACAAAGAAGTAATCTAATCTTAGTCCAAATGTTAGACATTGATCTCATCATGATTCAGATGCAATAAGAAGATTAGATTTATGTTTTTTATTTAATCAAACATCTATGGGAGGTCCCTGAGATCTGGATTTGAGACATGATTTCAATATTCCAAGTCACTATTCGTGGAACGTATAATCGCCATGTCCTTATCTCCAAGTATTCGTTGAGAAAGCGCATTTTTCATGATAGAGTTCAAGAATAAGACCATTGTGGAATTATTGTGTCTGAGCACTGAAGAAATTTAATAGTTAATTGTGGTTTAATTGTCATGTATAGTATGAATTTATTCAGATTATTTGGCTATATATGGAGAGTTATCTAAGATAATTAAATGTAATTTAATTATTAAAAATGTGAATAATGTGAATGTGATTCATGTTATTTGGGCACATGGGAATAAGAAATTCAAGATAATGAAATATGTTTTATATATCAAGGATATGAACAATGTGGATAACACTGTCCATACTATTTGTATATATTATAAACATGATTTATAATTGTTAGAGGTTACCATATATTACTGTTTCTTTATTTACCTCTATTTCCTTATGCACAATTTCCCTTTGTATCACTGTTGCCTTATGCATTGTTTCCCTATGTAAACACAAATTATCGTGGGCCTAAGAAGTATGTCTCACACAAGGCGGAGACAACCGATGTCGATGCGGCGACCCACAATAAAGTGTATTTAATCAACAATTAACCCACACTAAAGATCAATAAATTAGAAATAATGTGGAGTTAAAATTTATTTTTAACTCTTCACAAATGATGTAAAGGGCAAGTATGCAGAGAGTTCGAACACAGGGAGCAAGCAGGGTAATTCAAACAAGTGTGCACAAGTGAGTGTGTGTGATGTCTACACTAAGCAAGCAAGCAAAGAAGTTTTTGTGGGTTTTTAATTTTTATTTTTTTTAATGTAATTTTTATTTTTGTATTTTGATTTTTAATTTTCTGATTTTTATAATTTTATATTTTATATTTTTTTCTTTTCTTTTTCAATATTGGAAAATAAGGACAATGTAATAAAAGACAAGATAAAGTATTTACAAAAATGTGCAAAAATATCCAAAAAATCAGAAGTAAAAGGTTTTAGGTATTTTTAGAAATTTTTACTGTTTTTGTGATTTTTGGGTATTTTTCAAGGTGTTTTTGGTATTTTTAAATACTGAAATAAGTCAAAACAGTGAACAGTGTACTGGCTGTGAGCAAAATGGAGATTAAAAGGAGACAACAGCCACAAAATATTTTCAAACTATTTTTCAAATAAAGATAACAAAATATAGAACAAACAGGAACTGAGTTTGTGATTTTTGGAGTTTTCTAGGATCTTATATATTTTTTTGAAGTTTTTGAGTATTTTTGAATTTTTAGTATTTTTCTTTTGAGATTTTTAGTGATTTTTGGACTGACACTAAAATATGATAAAATAGACTAGGAATTTTTTTTGGAATTTTTCGACATGTTTTAATATTTTTTTGGCATTTTCTACGCTAGACAGTAGGCAAAAAGCATGTTTTTAATTTTTAATAAATATGAAAATGCAATAAAAATGCAATGCAAAAATATAGCGTGCAAGTACAAGTAAACAGGAACTTAACTCTATTTTTGTGGAATTTTCGGACTTAAAAAGAGGCCTTAAATAAATGGAGCAAGCAAACACAAATTAAAGGCCTAGCAGGGGCTATATTGCAAATAAATAAAACTATGGGGGCACGCCTGCAATTTTCCACAAAAATTCACATGTAAAATTTGATTTTCAGTACCTAATACCAATTATAAAACCCGCAGGGGTTTCCTAGCAAGTTTCCCACCAGGGCGCGTGACTTGTACGCGCTTGGCGAGGATCAAAAAGTAATTATTAAAAACCCAGGGGCCAACTTGCAAATGTTCCAAAAATGTAACACTTAATATCCAAGTTTTGGTAGTGAAACGAAATAAAACAAAGATCGAGGGCCTCTATGCAAAATGCCCTCACCTCACGTGTACAGGTCACGTGAGGTGACGTGGCTCAGGACCTGTTTGCAAATAAAGTAAGTCCGAGGGTCTACTTGCAAATATTACATAAATTTTATACTACATGCGGAAGTTTAAGGAATAAACAAAAATACAAAATGCGTAGGGGGTCAAGGTGCAAAATACCCCTATTCGCGCGATCCAACGGCGATGAAGAAGCCACTTGACACGTGGCGCAATCTAGACGGCCGATGACGCTTCGCTTCGACGTCTGAGATTAGATCTCAGAATGAGATCCAACGGCAGCTGGGCTCGGATGATCTGACGGTCGACGCGCGATCTGATGCTCCTCCTCGATCCAACGGTGGCGAAGGCCGGAGCAAGAACTGCGGAGAACTCCGGCGAGCCGAGGTTCTCCAAGGTGCTGCTCCGTCTCCGGAAGGCTTCTGAGCTCCAAACTGGATCTGGGAGTTCCTCTGGTCCTTCTCTATCTCCTGGGGGCGGCAAAAGATCTCGGCGACGGCCGAGGTGCTCACGAGAGGGTGGCGGAGCTATAGACCTCCGTTAGCTCCGGCGAGACTCCAAAATGTCCTCCAGGCACGAGTCAACGTGCTTTGATCTGCAAAATCGAGTGAGAGGGTCCAGGGCAAATTGCCTGGACCCCGAGGAGGTGGAATAGCGGCGCGGAACGAGAGGGGGTGACTCGGCCGGAGTTGCGCTCCGGCGAGAGGGTTCGATAGGGTGATTCGATCAATGGGACTTCAAGATTTGATAGGGCTTTTCATCCTTAAGCTAAGGCGAGTTAAATGCTGAAGAAAATGGGGGAGATGGGGCTGCCTCAATGGCCGGAGCCAGAGGGAGAAGATACCTCAACCACCGGAGTTGCGGGAGATGGTGGAGACGCCTCCGACCTCGGTCGCCTTGGCTGAGGGCACTGCGGTGGAGCTGTCACCTCTAGGAGTGTCTGAGCACGAAAAAGACGAAGAGGGGTGGACCAAAGGTGTTCAAACCGGGGATGGAAGTGGTGGGTTCGTATTTGAAGAATGGTGGATGCGTGACTTCGAGGCAAAGTCACGGGCGGGAAGGAGATCTAGGGAGATCAGGTAGGTCGGCGATGGAGGTGGATCTGCAGGGAACAAGTCCCATGAAGGAAGCGACGGCAGAGGGTGTATGGTGCGACCTCGAAAAATCCACCAAGGCGGGGGAAAAACGAGGCGCGCCGAGCTACAGAGAAGGGTAGGTCAGACTGTTGACCCGCCGGTCAACAGTCGGAGGCACCTGGTTGGTCCACGTGGACCAACCAGGAAAAAGATTTCAGAAAAGTTTTATTAATTCGTTTAAAAATAGAAAATAGCCGAACTAATTTTTGGTTATTAAATAAAAAATGCTTAAAATTTTATGTAGTATTTTCTTATGATTTTTAATTAATTTTATGAGGTATATTTTGATAAGTTTACTTTTATACCCCTTATATAGGTATATTATCTATAAATTTTATTATTTATTTTTATTTTGTGTATTGTAATTGTATTATTTTTGTTTCTTATTTTATAAAATTATAAAATACTTTTATACATGTAATATATTTTTATTTTATTTTTCTGATGTGTTTTGTATATTTAATAAAATAGAAGTGTAGTTTATATAGGTATGAGTATAGGTATTATACCTGTATGATCTATACTTGTTGATTTTTATTTTGAGTTTTCTTTGTAATTTTATTCTGATTTAATGCCCACAATTATTATAAGTAATATTTACATAATTATAAAAATATAAAAATACAAAAATAATGAATAAATAATAAATTGAATATTTTAATATGTACAAGTATACAATAGGGGTCCAAAACTCAACTTTCAAATCGTAGCTCCGCCAAATGCGAAACCACCGCCATTAACTAGCTTATTTTATTCTATATACAATTAAAGGTGAGCATGCTGCATTTGGAGTTTTCATTTGTGAGATACGGGTCTGGGAAGTTGGGATTCTGGATTTTTATTCAGACCATAACTTTTTATCTGTACATTATTTTTCTGTGAAATTAATTTTGTATTTTTCTTTATTTAATTGTCTACAACTTTCATGTACAAAGTTTCTTTATTTGATGTTTAAAAAGTGGAACCAAAAATAGGTCCCAAAATGAATAAAGAATGAATAGAAAATATAGGTGTTTTATCTGTATTTTGGCCCTTATCTCCCCCTACTTTATTCCTTGTCGACCTATTCATCAAGATGCCTAGGTCTCGGGGGTTTTGGGTCATAAAATATTTACAATATTTTATTCTTTTTCTTTTCTTTATTTATTCTATAATTTTGGCTTTAATTACAGCATTTTATACACTATATAGATGCACATGCATGAATGCTAAGATGCTCTATTTAAGGGTATTTACAGGCATTTGCTAGGGTTTTTTTGGTGCCAAAATGATAGAATAAAGATGATGAAATGTGGATTCATCATCCCCCTATACTTTACCTTTGCTAGTCCCTAGCAAACACTTATGCAATAAGTGCAAAAGAAAAAGAAAGAAAAGAAAAAAAGAACTTGGATTTTATCTGATTATCAAACTTGTCTTCGCAAAATCAAAGTTTGGAGCTTAAGTCGGACCTTTGGAAATTTAGTGCGGGCGGAACCTTAGTGAGAACCGTGTTTGAAATCCAACAGTCCTTGAGAATCCCCAAAACTCTGTCCAAGTCTCCTCAATAGCCAGGTCAGAACTATCTCAACTCATACGCAAACTCTTACGACTATGAATCTGACTTGTACAGTGTAAGTGATATGTAGCTCCCCACCTCAGAAGTAACAAAGAAACAACCTCCCCCAACCTGGTAACTCTAATGCCTCGGTCTAGCAACTCTTTCCTCGAGAAGCGGGGTATTCCCTTCTAAGTTCAAGTGCAGCCGGCTCAAGAAGAGGGGGAATAAGAGGTATAGAATTTTGGGAGCTCAACCAGTGTAGCTAAGTCTCCCGCTGCAAGCTTCATGAGATGTAACATGGATACCATAAGCTTTTGCTTTATTGGACTATATACACTCCGGTGGGGTTATTAAATTTTCAATCCGACCCACCACTTTTTTGGAGTTCTTTTTTTTCAAGTGCATCTGTACAACATATCTACATGGCGCAGCATATATACAAGAAATTTTCATCTTGAGCCAGTAGACTGTCCCTCTTTTGAAGCTTTATTGCAACCCACGGCTTCTGTCTTTAGCCTTCATCACCACTAGACCAAGTTGAGGCGCACTTCCTTCACTAGAAGAAGAAGAGAGGTTCCGCCTAGAAGTACTACCCTCATATGCTACCCCAAGCCAAAGGAAACTGCCTCCTCACCACCTCATCCGTGGAGAGCTATGTGAAAGGTGCAGGTGTCCAAGTTAGGTCATTATCAACAAGAGTCGTGCGTGTGCTCCGAAATACTCTACTTAGGCAGTCAAGAATCCATTGAACCAAGTCCCGTTATCCTCACAGAATTAAGTCAACTAGACCTGAAGTACCTCAAACCCAGTTCCTATAAGGTTCATGTTATTAGGTAGATTTTAAGGTCCAATCAAGCTCCAATCTCCGGATTTTACTTAGACTTGTTCAACTATCAAACTCAATCCGAAAAATGCTCATGCTATGCAAATGCGATGCAGAATGCAGAAAATCTTTTTGTGATGCAATTTTCAAAGATTTTGAGCTTTTTATGGATTTTTGAAAAGATGATGCATGTGTATGCAGATGCATTCAAAAAGATTTTTCAAATGTTTTTTGGATTTTAGTTTTGCAAATATTTTTGGGATTTTTGAAAACAAAAGTTTTTGGCTGAAAAGCTAGGTGAAAAATATGTACACGGGAGTGCTTCTTATATATACAAGAGGTGAATTTTAAGAATTTACAAGGGTAAGTGGTCAGTTTTATATATAAATATATATAGTGAATTTTGGTGAGATGTAAGTATTCCTCAAACTTATTTGACACAAGCTTTACACACAATTTTTTTTGAAAACTATAGTCCAAAATAGTTTTTACAAACATTTTACAAACATGTACACACATTTGAAAATCATTTTGCAAAGGTTTTCAAAACCGTATATATGGATTTTTCAAAGGATTTTTGCAACCATTTTTCAACCATTTGCAAATCATTTTTCAAACAATTTATTTCACACAAAGAAAATAAATTTTACAATCCACACATTTTTACAAAGGTTGAAAACATGTAACAAAATATTTTCAAAATAGTTTTCAATAGATGTTCACAAATATTTTCAAACTATTTTTCAAACATTTTGCAAAAAACATTTTTACCTGATTTATTAATCAGTAAATACACAAAAGAATTTGAGGAACAGAACACCTTTTTATTAATGATTTTTAATGAATTTCAAAGAATTATTAGCCATATTATTAAGAACATATGAAAGTACGAGTTATGGCTAAAGTATATACATAGTATATACGACCCCCCCTATACTTAGCTTGAGCTATGTCCTCATAGATCAGAGAGAAAAGAGAAGACATAACTCGTACTAAGTATAGGCAAGTCTAAGAATAAATGAATAAATGAAGGAATGAATGAACAAATGAGAAGTTGACCGTCCCCCCTATACTTAGGATCAAATAATCCTAAGTATATCAGACTGTATACAAAGTAGGGAGGGTCAAGGGTGGGGATGAACATATCATACTCAGATTGTCTCCCCCTATACTTAGGGTAAGATATCCCTAAGTATAGACAAGAAGAGGAGACAATGGAGAGGATCAAAGAATGGAAATACTCGGGGTGCACGCCCCCCTATACTTAGGACAAAGTACGTCCTAAGTATGGAAAATTGTCTACAAGGGCGGCAACTTTTTGATAGATGAAGAAGGTAGAAGAGGAAAAGAAGAAAAGAAGATAAGGATAAAATAAATCAACAGATGAAAGAGTGATATGGACAGATGATATGTACAACGGAAGATAGAAGTGATCACCATGTATGAGATGCAGATGATATGAGTCAAAGGACACATCTCATACCAGAAGAATGGGGGCGACGTCAATGGTCGGCGGATCATGATCTAGATATAGCTTCAGGCGTTGACCATTGATTCGGAAGGTAGTGGAAGCTGACGGTTCGGATATGTCGATGCTGCCATTGTCATGTACCTTCCTGACCATATAAGGACCTTTCCACTTGCTCTGCAACTTCCCTGGGAATAATTTCAGCCTGGAATCAAACAACCATACTCTCTGATCCGGCTCAAACTACTTATGGCTGATATGGGAATCATGCCATGTCTTCACTTTCTCTTTGTACTGTAGGCTGTTGGAGAAGGCCGTGTCTCTCAATTCTTCCAGGTCTGCCAATTCTGCTCTTCTCTGGTCTCCTATACTCTCGGGATCTAACAGCAACTCAGTGACTGCCCAAAAAGATTTGTGCTTGATTTCTACTGGCAGATGGCATGACTTGCCATAGACGAGACGAAAGGGAGATGTCCCCAATGGATTCTTGAAAGAAGTCCGATAAGCCCACAAGACCGAGTCCAAAAGCCGTGACCAATCCTTTCGGTCTGGGCGGACAACTTTCTGCAAGATAGTCTTTATCTCCTGATTCGATACTTCGGCAAGACCATTAGTCTGAGGGTGATATGGAGTGGCAACCCGATGGTCAATGCCGAACTCGTCTGCAAGGGCCCTAACCTTGTCATTGATGAAGTGAGACCCCCCGTCAGAAATCAAGACTCTAGGTACCCCGAACCGTGAAATGATATTTTTCCTCAAGAATTTACACACGATTTTAGCATCTGCGGCTCGGGCGGGGATGGCCTCAACCCATCGACTGACATAATCCACAGCGAGCAGAATATGCTCGAATCCCTGACTCTTAGGAAATGGGCCCATGAAATCAATCCCCCATGCATCAAAAACCTCACAGAAATGAATGGGTTGCATGGGCATCATGTCTCTCTGCCCGCAGGTTTCCATTTTCTGACAGTTAGTACATCTCTTCACGAACTCATCAGAATCCTTGAAGAGAGTAGGCCACCATAGGCCGGATTGAAGCACCTTCTGTGCTGTCCTTTTTCCAGAATGATGTCCTCCTGCCTCAAGCTTGTGGCAATATGTGAGGACCCTATGCTGTTCTTCTTGAGGAATGCACCTCCTCCAGATACTATCCCCTCCTTCATGATAAAGGACGGGATCCTCCCAATGGTAAAACTTGGCCTTAGCTAGGAAGGTCTCAAGTTTCTGCCTGGGCCAACCCTGAGGGACTGTCTTGGCTACAAGATAGTTTACAAAGTCAGCATACCATGGGAGTGAGGTGACCGCCAAGATCGCCTCGTCTGGAAATGTTTCTGTGATAGGTGCACTGGGCTCAGATTCCTTAAGATTCTCCAATCTGGAGAGATGATCCGCCACCACATTCTTAACTCCAGGCTTGTCCTTAATCTCAATATCAAATTCCTGGAGTAGAAGGATCCATCTGGTAAGACGTGCTTTGGCATCCTTCTTAGCCATTAAGTACCGGATGGCGATGTGATCAGCGTAGATTGTTACTCTAGATCTGAGAATATACGATCGATACTTATCAAGAGCAAAGACTACGGCCAGCATCTCTTTCTCAGTCACAGTGTAATTCCGCTGAGCGGCATCCAAAGTCCGGCTGGCGTAGTGAATGGCAAAAGGTAATCCATCCCTCCTTTGTCCAAGCACAGCCCCAACGGCAAAATCTGAAGCATCCGTCATGATCTCGAATGGGAGAGACCAATCGGGTGGCTGAAGGACAGGAGCTGAAACAACCATATTCTTGAGAGTCTCAAAAGACGCAAGACACTTATCATTTACAATAAACTCGGTGTCTTTAGTCAGTAAGTCAGTGAGCGGTCGGGCAATTCGACTGAAGTCCTGAATGAACCGTCGGTAGAAACCGACATGCCCCATAAAAGACCGCAACTGACGCAAGTTGGACGGTGGATTGAGTTTTCTGATGATATCCACCTTGGCAGGATCGACCTCCATGCCACTGTTGGAGATGATATGACCAAGGACCGTCCCTTGAGTCACCATAAAGTGGCTCTTCTCCCAAGATAAGACAAGATTGACCTCTATACAGCGTTGAAGCACACGATCTAGGCAGTCAAGACAAGTATCAAATCCATCGCCATAGACCGAGAAGTCATCCATTAAGACCTCTAAACAGTCACCCACCATGTCCGAGAAGATGGACAACATGCACCTTTAGAATGTCGCCGGAGCGTTACATAGACCAAAGGGCATCCGTCTGAAAGCATAAGTCCCAAACGGACAGGTGAATGTCGTTTTCTCCTGGTCTTCGGGCGCAATGGCCACCTGATTGTATCCAGAGTATCCATCAAGAAAACAATAATGACTCTTCCCGGCTAGCCGCTCGATAATCTGATCAATGAAGGGTAGCGGGAAGTGATCCTTCTTGGTGGCCTCATTCAATCGTCTGTAGTCCACACAGACCCTCCAAGAAGTTGGTACTCTGGTAGCGATCTCCTCTCTAGACTCGTTGACAACTGTAGTGATACCCGTCTTCTTGGGTACCACATTTAACGGACTAACCCATTTAGAGTCGGAGATGGGGTAGATAAAATCGGCGCTCCACCACTTTGAAATTTCTTTCATGACTACGTCTCGAAGATTCGGGTTCAACCGTCGCTGGAACTCACGCGATGGCCTAGCGCCCTCGTCAAGATAAATGTGGTGGGAGCATAGGGCCGGACTAATCCCCTGGAGATCAGCTATACTCCAACATATTGCCTTGCGGTTTCTTTCAAGAACCTCCATCAGACGAGATTCTTGCTCTCCAGTCAAACCTGCTGAGATAATGACTGGGTGCGTATCTGGCTCACCCGCAAGGAATCTGTACTTCAACGACTGCGGCAGAGGCTTCAGTTCTGGACAACTGGGAGGCAGCAGATCTGGCTTCTGATATGTCTGTGTGAAGGCGACCAGGTCTGCATGGGAGAACCCTCGCTCTGCATGAATCTTTGACAGAAGGCGGCTTGCTGAATCATCAATGGACTGCACGGGCTCGCACTCTGTCATGGCTATAGGCTCAGAAGAAATCAGACAAGGTAAGTAATCATCAAAATCATCCCAATCAATGTCTGAATCCGAGGGATCAGAAGAAGATGAACACGAATGAAAACTATCTGCACCACTCATCACAACACTGTCAGCTTCAGATGTATCCTCCTCCAGGGATGTGCTCTCCCGGCTCTCGACTGCCATGAGCTTGAGATATAGTGAATCTGTAGGCAAGGCGAGAGTCGGTGCTACAGGATCTATCCAGTTGGATTCATCATCAGTCATCTCAAAATCACAAACCTGGTGGATGTCTAGCTCTTCCTCTGTCATCTGCGCCGCTTCACTGGACTGCTCTGAGCATTCTAACTCTCTAGCTCTGGTTTCCTCGATCGTCTCTATTTGTATGGTTTCGCCCTCTACGCGAAAGCATACCTTCCCACTATCATGGTCGGTCACCGCCTTGGCTGTGGCCAAGAATGGACGTCCGAGAATGATGGGGGCATCAGTTACCGACTCAGGGATCTCCATGTCCAACACAACGAAGTCCACGGGGAATTTCAGGCCCTGAATGGTAACGACCACGTCTTTCAACAACCCCTTCGGTCTCTTAGTCGACCTGTCAGCAAACTGAAGGACTGTCCTGCTCCTAAGAAGAGGACCAAACTCGAATCGGTCGAGTAAGGCAGCCGGAAGAAGGTTGATTGAAGAGCCGCTGTCTAATAGAGTACGATCAAACTGCTGCTCCTGAATCTCGCATCTGACATAGGGAGCTCCTGCGTCTGGTCGCTTGGCTGGCAGCTTGTTCTGGATGGTACAACAAGTGGAGTGAGTGAGCACATGGATCTGATCTCTGTGGTTCCTCCTCTTCCTGCGGATGGTAGTATTCTCTTTCAGGTTCTTCTTGAAGAGAGGGATGTGCTCAAGTGCTTCTTGTAGAGTCAGCTGAATATGGAATCTGTCTATCATATGATTGCCGAACTCTACATGTTGCTCTTTTTTGGGATTTTCTTTTTTGTTCCCCTTCGCTCGGCGGAGCGCCTCAGGGAAGGGGATGGTAGGGGCCTCCACAGATGAAGGGCTAGGAATAGGTCCCTGTGCCTGTGAGGAAGAAGGATCCACACAATCATCATCATGCAACACATATGGATCCGCAATGTGAATAGGAACCTTTCCTTTATTCATATTTTTGTTCTTTTTGTTGTTACACAGTCCAGAGAGACAAAAGGTGGTAACATCACAGAGGGAGGCTCAACAAAAGTAGAAGTGGTGGCCTCAGTACCACCACCGGCACCTGTCTCTGCGGCATCAACACCGTGCTCTAGCTCAGCATCCAAAATGGTGGCTTCAGCACCACCGTCTGCATCTGGTATCACGACGGCTTCAGTATCGTCATCTGGAACTCCATCATTGGTGGCATGAGGACCACCGTCTTCAACATCATCATTAGCGGCATCAGCACCGCTACTCTTCTCTTCTGGCGCTCCTGATTCAGCTGGTTGTTGTCGCTCAGAAGAGGCACCGCTGGCGGGTATCCTACCGCTCCTAGTAGTCACAAAATCAGCATCATAGAAAGAATACGACATATCGCTCAAATAGTCACTAGGAGAGGTATCCTCTGTAAACTCTACCTGCTCAGACTTTCTTTTCAGATTATTCGGGTTAGGTTCAATCTGAGCGGGTATGGCGGCCTTCCCTTTGATAATCTCCCTCATCTCCTGCCGGAATTCATCCATTTCTTGCCTGAAGGATGCTCGCTGTTCGGAGAGCAAGCGGGCAAGATCATCGAGAGCTGGGTTCTCAAAAGCAGGACCCTGAGAATCGGATGGTTGTCCCTGCTGGAAATGGGGCTGCTGCTGCTGTGGTTGATACTGGGGGTGATGGAAATAGGACTGCTGAGGCTGCTGACGCTGCCTCCACTGTTGTCCCTGATGGGCGGGACGAGGACCACTCATATACTATTGTGGCTGGGCGTACTGGGGCTGCTGGTGTTGCTGTTGCTGGTTGTTCTACTGTCCTTGAGCAGGATTCTGCTGTTGGGATGAGGGGCCACCGTTGCCCCAACGGAATCCGGGATGATCACGACGAATCTCGGGCTGAGGGTACCGGTCGTACCATATCCCATTGACTTCCATCAATGGGTCCTGCTCAAAGGAGGGTGGAGGAAGAACTGCTAGTGGCTGCTCCGGTTGATAGACCACCATCTGTGTGTCCGAAGATGGCGACTGCGCTGGGTAGTACTGTAGCAGTGGAACCGGCTCTGCCTGGATATGATTCACCTGGCGGTATGAGGTAGAGGGTTGGTTGGAACTGCTACTGCTGGAGTCGGCCCGTGACCTGGGAGGCTGTTGGGACTGAGCTTGTGCCTCCTGAATGCATAGAATTTGAGTTTTCAGGTCACTCATAGTTTTGGTGAGAAGGTCCATCTGGGCAAGACCTTGGTTCTGCTTCTTCTCGAGGATCTCCATGCGGTCCAACTTCTCACTGATAATGCCCATGTCAGCTGCATCTGATTCGGCTTGGGCTGCGGCTACCGACGATGTATTGGGACCGGCATCGATGAGGGCGATCCTCTGGAATGAGCCTCCTCCCTGAGGTGGTTTTTGTTGTGTGTAGACTCTAGCTTGGGTAATCACTGTTGAACTTTCTGCCATGCCTTCGTAGATGGCCCAGACGTCATCTTCACCCTTGGAGAAATATGATCCACCACAGGAGGCGTTGACAAGCCCCTGCAGCTCCGGTGTCAGCCCACAGAAGAAACTTCGAACCAGATTGGGCTTGGATATATCATGATGTGGACACCGGTCGATGAGCTCTCTGAATCGATCCCAGGCTTCATGGAATTGTTCATTTGGGATCATGACAAAATTGCTGATCATGGCTCTAGCTGCATTGGTCCGGCCGAGAGGATAGTACTTCTTTAAATATACGGTCCGGAGATCTGCCCAAGTGTCGATGAATCGCCCCAAGTGTTTGAGCCAATATGCGGCTCTGTCAACCAATGAGAATGGAAAGGCGATCATCTTGATCGTGTCCTCAGTCAGCAGCCTATCATGTATGGTGCTGCATATCATCTCGAATTCTTGGAGGTGGAGGTGTGGCTCTTCGGTCGGAAACCCATGAAATTTGGGTAGAAGCTGAATTGTGTGGGGCCGAAGCTCGAAATCTCCATGGATCGGTGGGAGTCTGATCCAGCGGTGAGTGAGGAATGCAGCTGGGTTGTGCAATTCCCTCATGATAGTCTGAGGTGGTCTCTCGGCGTCTGGATCGCCTCCTCCTGCATCAGGTCCTCCTCCTCCTCCACTGCCACCGCCCCCAGGTCGGTTTTCTCGCATTTGAGCTATCTCTCTCATCAGATCACCCATGAAGGTACCCTGGTCACGGATCTGTCTCTGCATAGTCTCTAGGGATGCTAACAAGGAATTGTTGATGGCTACCTGATCAATTATGAACGGAGGGTGATCGTGGTCATCTAGGTGCTCGCCTCTATCTACCATCACTGGATTCTCTGAAAAAGCAAAAGAGGCCATCTCAGGTGCTGTCGAATGATCTGAACTCTGTGATGCACTGAACTCTGAAACAATTGGACTGAGGGAAGGGGAATGGGAAGGGTGGTCGAGGGGGAACAGGGTGGACGTAAACTCAGGCTCGGAGAGCGGACTCTCCGAGGTAGTCCTAGATGAATAAGGAGGAGTGCTGGATAGCGGTGCCGACAAAATCGGCCTAAGAGATCTCCGTCCCATCATCTTGATTATTGGGAAGAGCAGAAAGGATGCAGAAGAAGAAGGAAGAAATGAGAAGCCAGATTGCGCACAATTGTGCTGTGTTTTTGATCTTGACCTTAGATAAAACTAGCAATCAAACACAAGACAGGGGTGAATTCACCAACTCAACACATGAAGCCGTGAAGGTTCGGCTTTTATCTTTTCGGTTTTTAGCTTGAGTTCAGGAATTAATCTTTTCACGAGTCCTTAGAGCGCTACGCCTAAAGGAGAGAGAGTACTGCCGGAAGAGTATCCCGTACTTGTCCTCCTCTTGTGTAACCTGTAGCTTGTGCTTTTTGAGGTCCTTGTAACCCTTCCTGGATCCCTACTCAACCAAAGAATAAGAGAGGAAGCCAATAGGCGAAACTGATACCTCGGAACTCGCTCGCAACGGAATCACCCGTGAGCGTGCAAGAACCTACTCGGACGCGAGACGATGAGACAGACACCCCCGTGAAGGCGTGGCCTAGGCTCGATACTTCAGACAAGGTCGATGCTCTACACAATAGAAAGTCACCAATGTTGACCAAGCCCTACTCGTCCACATACGATAGAAGTGCCAATACTTCGGAAATCCAGGCGATACACAAGGCAGCCACAAGCTGGGATTTTGGCTCTAATCCTTACGAAGCGCTCACCTCACTTGGAAGGAGACCTTCCCATGCAACCTGAAAACAAGTGAGGGGTTACTCTCCCCAATCAATGAATCCAATTACCAATTTTATTTTTGGTCAAGGTTTTCTTAGCAGTCCCTTTTTTAATTTTTTTGGTGTTATCGCTTCTTTTGAGTAGATTCAAGCAAGCGCCTAATGATTTTTTGTATTTTCTTGATCCTACTTTGTCAAAAACAGAGGGAGAATAGAGTCGGAAAAGCCATGCAAGTCGACACAAAGATGGAAATCTCACCTTTGTGCCTAAATGATGGATGCAAAGTAAGAAGACTTACAGCGAATCCCAGCTCTCTCCATGCGGGATGCAAAGCAGAATTTTATAAACCTAGTCTATATGCCGATATGCTATGCGGAAATCGTCCTAAGGTAGGCAACTGCTAGCGTGAAGAACCACAAGTCAACCACCGATCGTCGATCCTAAGAGTTCGCTCTAGACCCTCCCCTCATCTTCTCGACACATCGAGTTCAGGAGTAGCGCTTGATGGGGAGGGCTCGCAACGTGGCGGATCTAAGAAAAGGAGCTAACTGTTTAATTAAACTAAGTCCAAGTACGAACTATAGGTACATGCAAAGGTTATTAGTGTGTTTGGACCTAATTTAATCGATCAAGCAGGCCTAGATCTAAGGGCTCAATCCACAAAGAAAGTGAAATGAAATCAAAACCGGAAAATGACAGCGATGGAAACTCGACAAAAACCACGGTGAGCCCCCGGGTGAATAAACACCCGGAAATTAGGCCCGGAGTGTCCAAAAGTCCAAGTACCTGTATTATTACAAATTATCAATACACTCTCTCACAAAAATAAATTGCAACTAATCTACCACTCTCTCTCACTCCTCCTGCTCTCTCCTGCTGGCTTGGCTAAAGAAAAGCCGGCTCCGCTTCCCAAGGATGCTCCAGGTCACCTAAGCGATCCGCCTTGCTCTGCAGTCCCTCGCAAGAAGACAATAAAGGATGGTCAGAATAGCTCAATCAATATATGTATCAAAAGTGCAAGAGAGATAACTGAAGCTATGGTAGACAACAATCACAAGCAAACAAAAATGAGAACTACTCGCTGTTGCTCCCCGGCAACGGCGCCATTTGATAAACACAAATTATCGTGGGCCTAAGAAGTATGTCTCACACAAGGCGGAGACAACCGATGTCGATGCGACGACCCACAATAAAGTGTATTTAATCAACAATTAACCCACACTAAAGATCAATAAATTAGAAATAATGTGGAGTTAAAATTTATTTTTAACTCTTCACAAATGATGTAAAGGTCAAGTATGCAGAGAGTTCGAACACAGGGAGCAAGCAGGGTAATTCAAACAAGTGTGCACAAGTGAGTGTGTGTGATGTCTACACTAAGCAAGCAAGCAAAGAAGTTTTTGTGGGTTTTTAATTTTTAATTTTTTAATGTAATTTTTATTTTTGTATTTTGATTTTTAATTTTCTGATTTTTATAATTTTATATTTTATATTTTTTTCTTTTCTTTTTCAATATTGGAAAATAAGGACAATGTAATAAAAGACAAGATAAAGTATTTACAAAAATGTGCAAAAATATCCAAAAAATCAGAAGTAAAAGGTTTTAGGTATTTTTAGAAATTTTTACTGTTTTTGTGATTTTTGGGTATTTTTCAAGGTGTTTTTGGTATTTTTAAATACTGAACTAAGTTAAAACAGTGAACAGTGTACTGGTTGTGAGCAAAATGGAGATTAAAAAGAGACAACAACCACAAAATATTTTCAAACTATTTTTCAAATAAAGATAACAAAATATAGAACAAACAAGAACTGAGTTTGTGATTTTTGGAGTTTTCTAGGATCTTACATATTTTTTGAAGTTTTTGAGTGTTTTTGAATTTTTAGTGTTTTTCTTTTGAGATTTTTAGTGATTTTTGGATTGACACTAAAATATGATAAAATAGACAGTAGGAAATTTTTTTTGGAATTTTTCGACATGTTTTAATATTTTTTTGGCATTTTCTACGCTAGACAGTAGGCAAAAAGTATGTTTTTAATTTTTAATAAATATGAAAATGCAATAAAAATGCAACGCAAAAATATAGCGTGCAAGTACAAGTAAACATGAACTTAACTCTATTTTTATGGAATTTTTGGACTTAAAAAGAGGCCTTAAATAAATGGAGCAAGCAAACACAATTTAAAGGCCTGGCAGGGGCTATATTGCAAATAAATAAAACTATGGGGGCATGCCTGCAATTTTCCACAAAAATTCACACGTAAAATTTGATTTTCAGTACCTAATACCAATTACAAAACCCGCAGGGGTTTCCTAGCAAGTTTCCCACCAGGGCGCGTGACTTGCACGTGCCTGACGAGGATCAAAAAGTAATTATTAAAAACCCAGGGGCCAACTTGCAAATGTTCCAAAAATGTAACACTTAATATCCAAGTTTTGGTACTGAAATGAAATAAAACAAAGACCGAGGGCCTCTATGCAAAATGCCCTCACCTCACGTGTACAGGTCACGTGAGGTGACGTGGCTCAGGACCTGTTTGTAAATAAAGTAAGTCCGAGGGTCTACTTGCAAATATTACACAAATTTTATACTACATGCGGAAGTTTAAGGACTAAACAAAAATACAAAATGCGCAGGGGGTCAAGGTGCAAAATACCCCTATTTGCGCGATCTAACGGCGATGAAGAAGCCACTTGACACGTGGCGCAATCTAGACGGCCGATGATGCTTCGCTTCGACGTCTGAGATTAGATCTCAGAATGAGATCCAACGACAGCTGGGCTCGGATGATCTGGCGGTCGACGCGCGATCTGACGCTCCTCCTCGATCCAACGGTGGCGAAGGCCGGAGCAAGAACTGCGGAGAACTCCGGCGAGCCGAGGTTCTCCAAGGTGATGCTCCGTCTCCGGAAGGCTTCTGAGCTCCAAACTGGATCTGGGAGTTCCTCTGGTCCTTCTCTATCTCCTGAGGGCGGCAAAAGTTCTCGGCGACGGCCGAGGTGCTCGCGAGAGGGTGGCGGAGCTATAGACCTCCGTTAGCTCCGGCAAGACTCCAAAATGTCCTCCAGGCACGAGTCAACGTGCTTTGACCTGCAAAATTGAGTGAGAGGGTCCAGGGCAAATTGCCTGGACCCCGCGGAGGTGGAATAGCGGCGCGGAACGAGAGGGGGTGACTCGGCCGGAGTTGCGCTCCGGCGAGAGGGTTCGATAGGGTGATTCGATCAATGGGACTTCAAGATTTGATAGGGCTTTTCATCCTTAAGCTAAGGCGAGTTAAATGCTGAAGAAAATGGGGGAGATGGGGCTGCCTCGATGGCCGGAGCCAGAGGGAGAAGATACCTCAACCACCGGAGTTGCGGGAGATGGTGGAGACGCCTCCGACCTCGGTAGCCTTGGCTGAGGGCACTGCGGTGGAGCTGTCACCTCTAGGAGTGTCTGAGCACGAAAAAGACGAAGAGGGGTGGACCGAAGGTGTTCAAACCGGGGATGGAAGTGGTGGGTTTGTATTTGAAGAATGGTGGATGCGTGACTTCGAGGCAAAGTCACGGGCGCAGGAAGGAGATCTAGGGAGATCAGGTAGGTCGGCGATGGAGGTGGATCTACAGGGAACAAGTCCCATGAAGGAAGCGACGGCAGAGGGTGTATGGTGCGACCTCGAAAAATCCACCAAGGCGGGGGAAAAACGAGGCGCGCCGAGCTACAGAGAAGGGTAGGTCAGACTGTTGACCCGCCGGTCAACAGTCGGAGGCACCTGGTTGGTCCACGTGGACCAACCAGGAAAAAGATTTCAGAAAAGTTTTATTAATTTGTTTAAAAATAGAAAATAGCCGAATAAATTTTTGGTTATTAAATAAAAAATGCTTAAAATTTTATGTAGTATTTTCTTATGATTTTTAATTAATTTTATGAGGTATATTTTGATAAGTTTACTTTTATACCCCTTATATAGGTATATTATCTATAAATTTTATTACTTTATTTTTATTTTGTGTATTGTAATTGTATTATTTTTGTTTCTTATTTTATAAAATTATAAAATACTTTTATACATGTAAGTATATTTTTATTTTATTTTTCTGATGTGTTTTGTATATTTAATAAAATAGAAGTGCAGTTTATATAGGTATGAGTATAGGTATTATACCTGTATGATCTATACTTGTTGATTTTTATTTTGAGTTTGTACCTTTATTCTGATTTTAATGCCCACAATTATTATAAGTAATATTTACATAATTATAAAAATATAAAAATACAAAAATAATGAATAAATAATAAATTGAATATTTTAATATGTACAAGTATACAATAGGGGTCCAAAACTCAACTTTCAAATCGTAGCTCCACCAAATGCGAAACCACCGCCATTAACTAGCTTATTTTATTCTATATACAATTAAAGTGAGCATGCTGCATTTGGAGTTTTCATTTGTGAGATACGGGTCTGGGAAGTTGGGATTATGAATTTTTATTCAGACCATAACTTTTTATCTGTACATTATTTTTCTGTGAAATTAATTTTGTATTTTTATTTATTTAATTATCTACAACTTTCATGTACAAAGTTTCTTTATCTGATGTGTAAAAAGTGGAACCAAAAATAGGTCCCAAAATGAATAAAGAATGAATAGAAAATATAGGTGTTTTATCTGTATTTTGGCCCTTATCTCCCCCTACTTTATTCCTTGTCGACCTATTCATCAAGATGCCTAGGTCTCGGGGGTTTTGGGTCATAAAATATTTACAATATTTTATTCTTTTTCTTTTCTTTATCTATTCTATAATTTTGGCTTTAATTACAGCATTTTATACACTATATAGATGCACATGCATGAATGCTAAGATGCTCTATTTAAGGGTATTTACAGGCATTTGCTAGGGGTTTTTTGGTGCCAAAATGTTAGAATAAAGATGATGAAATGTGGATTCATCACCTCTCCGCCCCTTGTCTCTGAACCACAGGCGGGTCTTGACGCCTCCAGCACCCCCATCGTAAGGGTTCCAGCACCCTTGCACACTAACAAAAGAACTGCCAGTGCCCCAGTGCCCCTGTGTGAGGGCTTCAGTGCCTTGGCACCTGTGCTTATGTACTGCCGTGATCCTGTCCCACTAAGGCATCTACCGCTGACTCTTTAGACCTCGTATTCAACTTTGGTTTAAGAGCGTAGAGCCGCCACAACTCTACAACAATGGGCAACTAAGGAGGTTCTACATATCAACTGCAACTGCGTCTAGGTCACTTTTTCTTGACCTAGAGACGCTATCATGACGTCTATCGAGACCAAGCCTATGTATCCTCCTTCTTCTCTGATGGTACAAGGCACATCTATCAAGTTGAAAGGATCTGAAAACTATGTTCTATGGTCTCGATCCTTCAAGATATTTATTGGTGGTCAACAAAAGAGTGCCATCCTGACAAAGACTCCCCCTTCTATCACTGATGCAGATTATGAAGCCTGGTTTGTCGACAATTGCCAGGTAATTACTTGGATGACAAATAGTGTAGATCCAAATATTGCTGCCAATCTTTTATATAAAGATACTGCTAAAGCTATGTGGGAAAATCTTGAACACACATATTCCCAGAAAACAACCAAGTCTCGTCTTTCTGATATATACACAAGAATTTGGTCTACTAATCAAGAAGAAACCACTTTAACTGAATACTACCGGACACTTACAAGCCTGTTTGAAGAACTTCTTATATTTCAACCTACATGCTGTGATAAACAAATAGGCGAACGTGCCGAGTGGCAGGTTTACAGGTTCCTTTCAGGGCTGCATCCGAAATACAAAATTGCTAAAGATCAATTTCTTATGGCTGATAAATTGCCTACGATCGAAACCATATTCGGTCGACTACAAGAACTGGAGGTTCCGGTACAAAATTCGTATGTTAATTCTTCTATAGAAACAATGGCCCACTATTCATCTGGGAACAGAGGTCGTCATTCTTATCTAGGAGGCTGAGGTCGAAGCCATGGACGTGAATTTAGTCGTGGACGTGACCTTGGACGAGGTCGTGGTCGTGATTCCTCTACTGGTCGTTATCCTGCATGTGTACACTGTGGTCGCGTGAATCATCCCTCTGAGCGTTGTTGGGCAACTTTTGGCAAGCAACCAAGTGCTCATAACACCTATGATGACGAGCCACATGATAATAATGATACAACTACTCACATTACGGATGGACAACATACTCCATTCACTGCTTCTGAATATACTCGTCTGCGACAACTTCTTAATGACTCTGCTCCCTTAACAAAAGACCCAACTGCATCTGCTGCTATTGCTAATTTTGCCACTACATCAGGTACCGTAGCAAACTCTGTTTCTGTTACCAAACATGCATGGATTATTGATTCTGGAGCTTCCACTCATCTAACGGGAGATGTAAGTCTGCTTGCCTCATCTCAACCTTCTACCTCTATAAAGACCGTTTGTGTTGCCAATGGGGATCATTCTCCCGTTACCGCGGTTGGAACTATTAAACTCTCCAATAAGCTTCACCTAACAGATGTGCACTGTGCTCCTGCCTTTCCACTCAGTCTTCTATCTGTTCAGAAATTATGTCGTGAGCTACATTGTCGTGCTATTTTTGATGAATTCTGCTGCTATTTTCAGGACATCCGGACGAGGCAGATTTTTGGTGGGGGACATGAGAGGAATGTCCTATACTACCTCAACAACCCTACCACTAAAAACTTTGCTGGTGCTACCTCCATCACTGAAGATGCCCTTCTATGGCATCTTCGTCTGGGATATCCTTCTGCCAAAGCTCTCTCTATGATGTTTCCTGAATTGTCTACGCTAAAACCTTTTCAATGTGAAGCATGTCAATTCGGTAAACATCATAGAGCTTCCTTTCTAGCTAGAACTGAGCCTCGTCGTACTACTCCTTTCTTCTTAATTCATTGTGACATTTGGGGACCCTGTCTGGCCAAAACCATTGGTGGTCATAAGTACTTTGCTGTTTTTGTGGATGACTACAGTCGCTTATCGTGGGTATTCTTGTTAAAAGAACGTTCAGAAGTTAATATCATTGTCAAGAACTTCTTTCATTATGTCAAAAATTTCTTCTCTACTACCATTAAAATCTTTCGTTCTGATAATGCTCTGGAATTTACTCAGAATGATTTGATAACATTTTTTGCATCCCAGGGAACCATACATCAAACATCTTCCCATACACATCCCAACAAAATGGGGTTGTTGAAAGAAAACTAAGACACCTTCTTGATATTGCTCGATCCTTACTCACCCATATGAATGTTCCCAAGATATATTGGGGCAATGCTATCCTTACTGCTGTACATCTTATAAACAGGGTCCCCTCTGCTTCTCTGCATGGCTCCACTCCCTTCAACTTACTATATCCCAAGGAGAAACCGTTCCCTCTGCCCTTACGAATCTTTGGATGCACATCATTTGTCCATAACTTCCATACCACGGACAAATTATCTGCTCGAGCTATCAAATGTGTTTTTCTAGGGTATTCCCAAACTCAAAAAGGATACATATGTTATGATCCTAAAGGACATCGTTACTATGTTTCTCTTGATGTCACCTTCTTTGAACAAAACAACTTCTTTACACAACCAGTATCCGATATTCCCCTCCAATCCCTGCCTCCACCAATTGTGTATAAAAGAAGAACTGTGTCTAGTCCGATTCAGGTCCCTTTACCTATTCCATTGTTGCAGGACACTACGCCATCCTCGAATGCTCCCACCAATGCTACCCCGGATAGTCCTCAGGAGTTACCAATCGCACTACGCAGAACAAAGAGGTAATGTACACTTCACCCAATATCTCATTTCACCTCTACTAATGGATTATCTTGCTCTGACAAAAGATATGCAGATGCCATAATGGCTATTTCTGTTCCCAAGGATCATCATAGTGCATTACAAGATGAGGGATGGAGAATGGCTATGAATGAAGAAATGGAAGCATTACAGTCCCGAAAAACATGGGAACTCGTCAAATGCCCTCCTGGATGTAAACCAGTTGCATGTCACTGGATCTTCACTACAAAGCAGTCACCTGACGGTTCTATTGATCGATTAAAAGCAAGACTTGTAGCGAAAGGCTTTACTCAAACTTACGGGGTAGATTACTTCGAAACATTCTCCCCTGTGGCTAGAATGGGATCCATACGAACTATCATCTCTGTGGCAGTAAACAAAAGGTGGCCTATGTTTCAATTAGATGTCAAGAATGCATTTCTATATGGAGAGATTGACGAAGAAGTCTACATGATACAACCCCCAGGTTATGAAGTCGAGGGGAGTATGTATGTCAACTTTACAAATCCATCTACGGACTAAAGCAGAGTCCGAGAGCTTGGTTTGATAGACTAAGTACAGAGATTGGCACCATGGGCTTCCAGAGGACTACATCAGACTATTCAGTTTTTGTCAGGAGGCGACAGAATAGTGTTGTAATTCTTGCGGTATATGTAGACGATATGATTATTACTGGAGATGATGACCAAGGGATACTAGAAACCAAGGCTTTCTTGCAAAAAGTATTCATCACCAAGGATCTTGGACAACTCCGCTATTTTCTTGGAATAGAAGCTTTACGTTCTGAGAAAGGCTTACATATGTCACAGAGGAAATACTGCCTTGACATACTAACTGAGGCAGGACTACTTGGGTGCAAACCCTCGGGAATTCCAGCAGAACCTAGAAAGCATTCTGCATCCAATGATCCTCTCTTTGAAGACACTACACGATATAGGAGCCTGGTTGGCAAACTTCTATATCTTACAGTTACTAGACCTGATATATCTTATGCTGTAAACAGGGCTAGTCAAAATATGGAGAAACCATGCTACAGTCATTGGCAAGATGTACTTCAAATACTTTGCTACCTAAAAGACTCGTCAGGACGAGGAATCTTCTATGGGGCAAATGGTCCAACAAATCTTACTGCATATGCTGACGCCGATTATGCAAGCTCTCCTGAAGACCGTCGATCTACAACTGGATATGCCATGATTGTAGGAGGAAACCTGGTTAGTTGGAGAAGCAAGAAACAATCAGTTGTTTCAAGATCTAGTGCTGAAGCTGAATATAGAGCAATGGCTCAGGCTACGTGTGAGATCACATGGCTGCTCACATTTCTAAAAGAACTAAATACTGCTACATCCACTCCTATTCCCCTGTACTGCGACAACAAATCAGCCACCTACATTGCTACCAATCCTGTATTCCATGAGAGAACAAAACATATTGAGATTGACTGTCACTTTATCAGAGATGTTGTACGAGGAGGGAAGATCACCACACCATACATTCCAACAGATCTTCAACTTGCTGATATCTTTACCAAGGCAGTAACTAAGAAGCGGCTTTCCTGGATAACTTCCAAGTTGGGCATGATTGATGAATATGCTCCAACTTGAGGGGGAGTGTTAGAGATTACCATATATTACTGTTTCTTTATTTATCTCTATTTCCTTATGCACAATTTCCCTTTGTATCATTGTTTCCTTATGCATTGTTTCCCTATGTAACCCCTCAGGGGTATTTATGTAAGTTCTCCTCATGAGTACCCTAGGGTTTAGTCCTATATAAGGACCCCTAGACCTCACAGAATAAACAAGCAATTCTCTTCTCTTCTTTTCTCCACAATAATATATTAGAGAGAGAGAGCTTATTGTAAATAGTATCTTCAAATTAATTGTTGATGTGGATTGGATTCACATTAGAAATTAATTGAAAATACAATTTACATTTTATTTTGGGTTGTAACTATGATTCACAATTATTTAGTGGCATGATTACAATATTCACAAAATTAAATTGGATTTTTTGTGAATTAATTTACAATAAAAGTTGTTGTAAATATGTATTAAAGATTGGAGGAGCCAACACCATCCATTTAATGGATGGTGGATGGCCACCCCTTGACTTGGTCATAAGGGTGGTTGTCCCCCATTTTTAGGAGGGTGGGTGGCTTCCATCCTAATCCTTCTATGCTAATTAATAGTTCAAATTAAATTATATTGATTATTAAATGTATTTAATTTAATCTAAATTAATTCTTGTTATATTTTTACATCAAAATCATGGACATTGAATAGAAACATAAATCAATGACAACCATTGATCGTTTCACATGGATTGGATGAGATGTCATGGATCTCCGTCTCCTTCAGTGCACTTCTATCATGGAGAAGATGTCGGATCTCGTGAGACGAGATCGGGAGATTCGTAGCTTGGATTATTAACATGGATTGCAAGGGCATGTTTTTCATCAACGGGTTCGCAAGCGTCTCCTCTGTTGGATCGGACTTGAGACGTGAGGTCTCTTTGTATAGAGACTTGATCGCAACCACGCTTCAAGAGGTAACCTTAATACCTGCATGTCATTTAGATGAAATGATCCAAGATGTGTTCTCGAATCATGTGGTTTCATTAGTATTAAATATTTTAAATCTCATTGCCCGAGCGACTAGTGTGACTAGTCCCTCTCGATCGCATATGATATAATCTTCATGCTTCTGTGATGCGCTTAGGATCTCCCCATATCCATCACAGGGATCTGCCTCTTCCCATCTACGATCCTCCATTCACCTCACAACTTCACGCACACTGCTTCGGCTATCCCTAACCCCCACCCCACTTGCAGGTGAATTCTTCAATGGTCAGACAAAGCAACTGTGCTCCGATCTCCTCTACCATCCCAGGTGAACTGCCATAGATAAGCTACTCAGGTCCTCGCAGCTTCTTCCATGATACACCACCATCTTCGTCAGGTCTTCTTCGAGCTCTCCAACGCAACCATCTGTCCACAAGGCAACGGTGGTGCGCTGAGGAGGTTGTCAGAGCCTAGGCTCTTCGCCGCCACCTGTAGAGGAGAATGACGTACATGTGCATTTGGATTTTGATTCAACGGTACATGTACACATGGAGTTTCAATCGTCGATCGGCCCTTGTAGAGACCTCATGACCGTCCATCAACGCCTCATCACCTAATTGTTGGATTGCTTTGATCTGACGGCTCTGTTGGCTCAAGATAACCGAGGCTTGAACCCACATCACCTCACCATGACACGTGGGCACCGATCCTATACCTTCGTCCGAGCCTATCCCACACATGCCATGCATGTGTGGGTTGGGCTATTTGTAGTTTAACCCCGTAGAAATCTAAGATTTGTGCATAGGTCCTCCCAAGCACATGCTCCTCATGCGTATGCCTGGGTATTTTACAGGAGACCCCCGTCAGATTTCTCTATTTTCATAAATGCCCATACCAGGGGCTATTAAGCATATTTATCCTTTTTATTTCTATGCTTTTTATTATAATTATGTCCCTCGAACTATAATAAGCATATCTGGAGCATACATACTCCAATTTAGTTGATTTCAGTTTCATTTTATTGCTCTTTTTATTAGCTATCTATTGGCATCATTTGTTCTCTTTTTGACACTGTAAACATGCTAAAATTTGATATATATATATATAGGGTCACATTATTAATCATTTAAATGCCATTTGTGTTCACTTTAATTTATTTTAATGTTGCAACTGAATCTGAAATTAACCTATCATTTAGTGCTCACTTATTTCATTATTTTTTAGGACATACTTATAGATAAATATTTTGCTTAGCTTAGCATTTTTGTTGGACATGCATTTCAGTTCAATAACATAAAACCAAATAAAAAATGCATCACATAACATCATGTTTGCATCATTTATATGCCATTATATTTACATTGTGTATCTGGATATCATTTTGTATCATGCATTGTAACTTCATATGAAGGCCTAGATCTTTGAATTTAATTGCTTAAAGTTAATTGATAAATTTTCTATAAATATACGAGGAGGCCCGTGTCCCTGTGTTCGACATTGATAGACTTACCAGGTAGAAATTCCTCACAACATTCAAAAATTGCGGTTTTTGCTGAATCATTTTCACTGCATGTGTTATGATAATACATGACTATTAACATGGTGAGAACATGGTTCATCAACCTCACCAACGAGATCTGAAGATGACGGTATTCGTAGCAACTCCGAGCTGCTCGAGCTCGAGCTGTGCATGATCTCGAGCGTCGACATGAGAAGCTTCAACTTCTTTCTTCCAGACGCATCCTTCATTCCCCACGTTCACCACCATGCGAAGACCTTCAGAACTTCAGCCACTCATACCACCTCACTGCATCCTCTGTTTCACACCCACAACTCCAAAGCACACATGACCACCGCCTTCATAGCTGTCGTCCTCCACTAGGGAGCAGGTTGCTTTGAGCATCGCGCAACATCTCGACCCTTGCACCACCTTGCAACGTCATCGAATAATGCCTTCGCTACCTCACCAACTGAGCACCTTCGCTCACCGCTTCGCTGATCTCCGTCTACTCCATCGGCATCTGCTCCACCCCACCATGGCTCGGTATATGCTCCTCGATTGCAAGTCCTCTACATTCATCGATGTACGTGCTCGTCCACACTTGAAGTTCGGGCAAGCCAAAACTCTATGCCGCCCGCCACGTGGCACCTAGGCCAGCCGGAGGCTCAGTTGCCGACTTGAGCCTCTGTTGGCACGTGTGCGAGGGACTTTTGCAGTCGTGCCCCCACTCATCTCAGGAAGTCCATCCAGGTCCCCGCTCCAAACCACACATGCACAACATGTCTCCCTCCGTAGATTGCAAAAACCTCCTCGGGGGTAATTTCCTCTGAGTCCCCATTAGCATTTTTATTTATTTAAGTTTTTATTATGTATTGCATAAAGGACCATGCATTTGCACATTTATTTGAACGGCCATTTAGCATCATATTCTAATTCCAAAAATTTCATGTTGTAGAATAATATATTCTCTACCTTGTGGATGATTAATTATTTTTCTATAATAAGTGGTAGATTTAATATAATTAATTTGGTGGAGATTACTATATTTTTCCCAGTGCATGCGCTGAAATTCATAATAAATTGTTTATTTCTTAAAAAAATCCCAAAAATTCATAGTAAGTATAAGAAAGTATGTTTTGATTGTTCCAAAAAATCATATCATTTGCATGCATATCTAAGTAAAGTAAATTATTTTGTGATCCAAGTAATTGATTTTTAATTAATTATATACACTTAGCATTAAGGAAATAAAAGTTGTTCTGGATACCTCTCATGTAGATCTATCTAGGATAATTTCATTTCTGAGAAATAATTAGGTTTGCAATTTATTAAAATTAAATTACTCAAAATCACATAGTCGATATTTTTAATTCATAATAAATTCATTTTGCATCCGAAAATTTCAAAAAATATTACAATAGCCTAACTTTAAATAGTTTCACATTCTGAATAAGATTTAGGATTTTTGGATGTAATTTGATTGACATTTGCATTTTAGTCTTCGATCTTTGCCAAAAAAACATTTTTGTCATTAATTGCACAAAGAAAATGCCAAAAAATCCGATTGGAAAATCATAATTAAGTTGGATAAATTGAGCTTTAAGTTATTTCATTTGCCTCCTTGAGTCGACCATGTGGCTTACCAGGTTAATAAAATATATAGCCACTCATCACTTAAATTACTTAAAGTAATTGTTCATTCGATTAATTTTTGATTGATTCCTAAGTGCCCAGCTACAACGTAAAAACAACAAATTAATTATGTTATTTTCTGGTTCATCTAATGGCATCGTTGCTGGAGAGGAAATGACTTAGGATCTTTTTAGCAAATTTAGAGTTTGGTTTTCCATTCATTTGGGTAGTCTAACCCCCGAACATTTCTTGTGAATATTTTCCATGCATTTTCTTTTTTCTCCTTTTCAACATTTATTTTCTCATTTTTGTAAAAATGTATTTTTTATATCTCTAATATAAATAATTTTTTTGTATGAAGGAATTGGTGGACTTGGATGTAGTTCTTCTTGAAGCTGACTTGAGACATAGCAAAGACATTTTCTTTGAGAGGGTTTTTATTTCTCATTTATTATTTTTGCAATTATTATTTTTTTATAATTTAGGTAATTGCTCCATTTCAATAGTTCTTGTTTGAGAGATTGCACGCGTATCAAAGACCCGGACACTAGTTTTCTTCTTTGTCGTGGTTGTGTCGAGAGTGGTTCTCAACATGAGGGGTGAATTTATGATATGCACTAAACGATTCAAACTCTATTCGAATTCAAATTTGTTTGTGTCCCTCATAATTTAAGCTACACATATTCATTGATCACATCTTTCTTGAAAGACTAAAAGATGCATATAAATACGTACAATTAACTCAAATTCAAATCCGATTCTTCCCTGCTAATAGTATCATGTTTAGGTGCAACTTTTTCGACTTGTATGCATTTAGTGTAAAAAAATTTTCAGTCTAGCATAACACATGGATAATGTTGAGAATCATAGTAAGTATATTCTTACCTGAGCATACATAATACTTTCTCGCTTGCATTTTGTTTTCTTATTCCTCTCTTGGGTACCACCAGTTGAGACAGTTCAGAAGGAGACTCCCCCAGTATGGGAGGTGAACGGCGTATGGTACACCCAGGACCCTGCTCGACTGGGAAGTATGGGGGATCGACAGTCCAACCAACGTCCCACAACCTTTTACAACATCGCATTCACCTCTCCATCTCATCCCCCACATCACAACCATAGTTCTTATCAACCCCAGTAGAGGAAACAACAATAGTAGTATGGCCGCCAAGACTAATACCGGACATGCCAACAAGGCCCAAATTACCAACATCACCCCCATCACCCCATCACCAGCAGCTGTATCAGGGCCATCCCTCAAAATCTCATTCCTCTCAACATAATACCTCGTCTTCAACACCCACCGACTTTCAGCGCCAGATTCTTGATGAGCTTCCTTCCTATCGGAATGACATTCGGGACATGAAGGTTGACATCAACCACATGTCTTGATGGCAAGACGAGCAGATAAATCCACATACCTTCATTCCAATCCAAGTTTAAGCTTACCCCAATAGACTAAACAAGTCTCAGTCGCTTCAATACATGGTTCATGTACACTACTCAGACACTCTTATATCTAAGCACGAGATTCTTTCATGTGATGATGCTTATCATACATCACTCAGAAGTGGAAGGACAGTGGTTGTACCTAACTAGGCTAGGGATATGGGGAGGGTCACCTCTAGAGCTCGGCCTAAGGAGTCTTCAGAGTATGAGGAGGAGAGGCATCACATTTAGCAACATACCTCTCAACATCATATGTGGTTACCTACTCAGGAGATAGAGAGGAGGAGGAGAACACGAGGATCACAACAACTTGAACACACTTTGGAGTCTACGGAGGGCCTTGCACCTCCAATTGTGGAGAATTCACCGAAAACATCTATTCCACATTCTATTGTAGACTGCTTTATTATTTATTCCAAGTTATATAAAAACAATCCGTATTTGAAGAAGTTTGTTTCTCGTAATACAATGAATGATGTTTTCAATTTAGATTCTTCTTATGTGCCACTTACCTTTATCCCTTTCTCTCGTTCTCTTACAACGGGAAAGTGCATAAAAAATATTCAGAAGGATGGCCCAGACATGGCACGATTTTGTAAGGAAAATATCATGGTTAAAGTACCATTTGAGGATTATGTGGCTAACAATCTTACATTTTAGAAGTACCTAAAGGTGAGATACACATCTACTAGGGCTAGCAAGAAGGAATCATATCAATATGTAAAGACTCATGTCTTATCAGTATCCACTACCTACTATCTCAAGAATCAGAAACTACACAGAAAAAAGAGAGACATGGGTGTTCACTACGTGGAGAGTCATATCAATGGCATTGCGTTTGCACTCAATTTCCTATAACAATTCTTCTATTAACCTACTGCCCTTAGCACTCTATGAGAAATTGGAGTTAAGACCACTTCAAAAATCACTAGCATTACTTCAATTCAGAGACAAGTCAATGGAGAGACTTAAGGGAGAAGTGGAGAATGTTGTTATCTCGATTGAGGGACAAGACTACAAGGTGGACTTCACGGTCCTTGATGGAAATCCCTAATCATTGGAAAGAATCTCATATCATTCTTGGGTAGCCATTCCTAAGGATCGTCGGTGCAACATTTGATTTATAAGACAAGAATGACGGTCTCAAGACACCCAGCAATAGGGCTTCCTAAGTTATGTTCTCCAAGCAGAGAAGTGAACTTAGAGATGAAGCAAACAAAATGACAATGACATGATTCTGAGACCACCATAGAGTACTCATCTTCAGAGGCATATTGCAAGATGATTAACATAGTTGGGATTTGGATATAGACCCCAGAAGGGGCGAGCAAAGTTTTAGATCCTACCATAAGAATTATACAGTGATTGAAAAGGAAATGCTTGTGGTAGTATGTGCTCTCGAGAAGTTCTGATCTTATGTTATAATATCTAAGATGACAATTTTCATAGATCACATAGGCATTCAGTACTTAATGGAAAAGAAGGATGCGAAGGCGTGTCTTCTTTCGTGGATTTTACTAAACTTGGGGTTTGTTTGGTGATTAAGAATAACCATGGAGTGGAGATTATAGCAATTGATCATTTATCCCAAAATGAGTTGAAGGATTCCCCTGAATTAGAGCAAATAAGAGAGACCTTCCTAGACAAGTCAATCTGTGTTATTGACTCACTCCCATAGTACGCCAACATGGTGAACTTTCTTGTCTCCAAGAAGATTACCCATGGCTATGGGCAACATTAACCGATTGAAGTCGGATTCGAGGAGGTTCCACTGGGAGGATCCATTCCTTTTCTTTGAAGGGCTAGATTGTGTTTGGAGAAGATGTATTCCACAAGAGGAATATCAGAGTGTCCTCACACATTGTCATTCACTTGAGTCTGGAGGACATCATTTGGGAAAGAGAACCGCATACAAGGTACTCCAATGTGGATTTTATTGGTCAACCATGTTTAGAGATGCCTTTGATTTTGTACGGTCGTGCCCGATCTATCAGAGGATGGGTGGGACTGTTGGATATAGAGATAAGATGCCCATGCAATCGGTGATTTTCTGCGTTGCTTTTAATGCATGGGACATATATTTTATGGCTCCCTTTTCCAACAGTAATGGCAGTTGACTACTTATCTAGGTGGATGGACGCTATCCCAACCCGAGCAGCAGATAGCAAAACTGTCTGCAAGTTTTTGAACGACCTTATCATTGCAAGGTTCAAGATTCCCAATGTTTTGATTTCTAATGGGAGTAGCTACTTTATGAATCGAAAAATATCATATCATTAGATAAGGACTATGGATTTGAGCATAGAGTAGCTAGTCCTTATCACCCATAATCTAATAACATCATTGAGGTTTCGAATGAGAGGTGAAGAGCATTCTTCAGAAGTTGGTTCATCTTGATAGGAATAACTAGTCCCAGCTCTTGGACCAGATTATGTGGACATATAGGACAACCTACAAGACCCAAATCATCAAGCTTTTAAAAGTCGGTCGACTAGACCGACTAGTCGAGTGGAGGGAGGGGCTGGTAGTTAACTCGACTAGGACTAGTCGTCCATTAGTCGGTCAATATGACTACTCGGGCCGATTAGTCGGCTGACTAATCAGTCGGCTTTTACATCGACCTTTTTATTTTTTAGTTTTTAAATTTTTTTAAAAGCAAGTTTATACCAATATGCTTAATGTTATATATTTTTTTATAATATGTGTGTTATATATATCCCTCCCTTATCTCAAAAAAGGAGAAAAGCACGATAGCTCGAAAAGGCCAGTATGTCATCGTTCCAAAGTTCTATTATTCTTCTAGAAGAGGGTTTCCACATAAAGTATTTGATTTCTCTATTTATTATATTTTGGAAAGCAAAAAAAGTTACTAGAGCAATCTGAAATAGACTAGAGCCCATCAAATCAGAAATTACAATCCATTAAATGATGATATGTAATATTTTATAAGGAAATAGAAAGGGTTTTTTAAAAGGAAAAAAATAAAATGGGAAGGTACTAGCCCAATTCCTAATCCCAACACATCTAGAAGCTACATGCCATCAAATTTCATATATAAAACTAAACATTATAAAAAATGAAAAAGTAATAGCTTTAGGAACAATGAAATTAAGAATTCATGATCGTTGCTTACTTTATTATGTACTTTATGGATCCATCTAATATATTAAGAACAAAAATATAAAAATTGATTGTCATGAGATGGCTAATATACTGACAACTAGTTGACTTGAAATATTATTTAAAGTCAATTAGTGCTTTTATTTTATTATGATAGTATATAAGATGTATAAATCCATGTTAATATATAAAAGTATATGTATACAAATGATTTATATATTTAAAATAATTAAAATTCAAAATCGACTAATGGTCGACTAAATCAGATTAGTCACCCGACTGTTGATTAATCATTAGTCAGTGACCCCACCGACTGAGTACCGACTACCGTTTTCTGCAACCTTGCTACTCGGTACTTTACCTTTCTGGATGATCTATGGCAAGCCATGCCATTTTCCTGTGAAGTTAATTCATAAATCAAAATGGGCAGTCAATAAAGTGAATTAGAGTTGTCACCTAAGGGAATTGTATCGTGACTTGAACTTGAATGAGCACATGGAGATGATAAACTGAGTGTATGACAATAGCTTGATTTATGAGAACAAAGTTAAGAAGTGGCATGATCGGTACATTTGGTGCAATAAACTTTGTCCCTGGATACAAGGTGGTTGTTTTACATCAAGTTGAAGATTTTCCACAGGAAGCTCAAAACAAAATGGATGGGTCCCTCTGTTGTAAGGAAGTGCATGACAATGGAAGTGTAGAGATATCAGATCTCATAGATGGTATACGTTCCTTTCCGATTAATGGACAACTGTTGAATCACTTTGTCGATTCTAAAGAGCACTTGGTCGAAGTTGAGGTCATCCACTTCATGCAGAGCAAATAGGTGCAGATACATCAGACCACTCTTCATGAAGATGCAACATCGAGATTCATCAACAAGAAGATTCACTCATTCTTTACTGCTAACACACACTTGATTTGTTCATTCTTTTAGAGCCCAGGTCTCCTCTCTAGTTGATAATCACTCGTGCTTAGCTATCTAAAGCCTGAGTATAGGAGGAAACCCCCTCTCTTTTCTGTACATCCTTGTCATCATCAGTCCTTTCTATTCTTCACTCATTGATCCCTCTTCTTGGTCATCTTCTTATGCTTAGGTTATTTTTAATGTAAGAATAGGGGGGAGACCCTAGTCAGTTTGCAAATATCCTTTTATATTAAGCATGAGCTATGACTCCATATCACTTATTGCTACGAGGACATAGCACAAGCTAAGTATAATGGGGTATGCCGTATATATTTCATGTATACTTTAGCCATATATCATATTTTCAAACTTATTTAAAACCTTTTAGGATTAGGGTAAAGTATCTTTTAAACTGATTTGTGCAAAAATGTTTGTAAATGCTTTGAAAAAAAATCTTACTATGTGATATTGTTTTGAAAAATATTTGACAATGGTTTGAAAAATGATATTTTACTTGTTTTGAAAACCATTTGAATTTTTTTAAAATATATATTATATGACACATTTTGGGAAATATTTTCAAAATTCTTTCAAAAATAAGGGATTAATTGAGACTAACTTGTGTTTGTTATTACTTCTAACCTTTTTTTTAGAAAAAACCCATTTGAAAGCAAATAAAAAATCTTTCAAAAAAATTAAGAAAAACTAACTAATGAGTTGGAGATATCCCTGTCACTTACACATTCACACAAGACTTATGAAGTTCAAGAACAATTGGTTTATGAGGTATTATAATTCAGAGTTAACTAGCCTTAATCATTAGGGTCTGTAACTTAATTATTCACACTTCCCTTGCTTGAAAGATGTGTGTGCTATATTGAATACTTAGTCTCTACCTTAAAGAATATGATCAACACCTTACTTGCACGACTGTAGTCATGGAAGGAAATATCGCAATATATCATCGATATATCGTCGAGACTATAATGAAAGGAGAGTCGAGAAGTCATAGCGGTAGGCATCGCTGCTAGTATGATCCTCGCTGGCCACTATTAAGATGATACTTGGAGATATAGCGAGAGGGGAGAGATAGAGATAGTACATATGATATGGAAGATGTCGAAAGTGGTTGGGCAAGACTGTGTCTGTATTAAACATCAGTGTCCTCTTATTTCATTTCATTTAATAGAGCACCGACCGCTAGTCCCAAGAGAAGTAGGCCTCAGGGGATAGACATCTCGAATCGATAAGGGCTTCGAACAAAACTAATGGAAGCCGACCCCTAGCCTAATAATGCCTCCTCCCCCCAAATATATAGGGATAGTTAGCTTGCTTTGTGGTTGAAATGCCTTGCTTTTCCCTCGCCCCGGGGCTCACTTTCGAATATAATTGACGGGGAATTGCCTCTCCACTGGGAATTGACGTAATAAGCGACTCGCCCAATCCTAGCTCCACAAAGATCTGGACTTCGGACAGGGATGATTCGACCGAAAAACCTGACGAAGATCGGTTGAGTTGATGATTCACTTGTGGACTAGGATGAGGGATTTGAGTCTGCACCTGATTTTATGATACTTGAGGATGATATGAAATTGATGAAGGCTTCATGAAATCTGAGAGTTAGCAACCTTAAACCAATATGAGAACAAGTTCTTGTACTAATATCTTGATATTGACCTCTGTACCATGGTGTGATGAAATTAATAAATTTGTTGATCAGTGTACGCCAACTTAGTAAAAGCAATGGAGCTAGCAGAGAGAGAGAGAGAGAGAATGATGAAAGAAAAGCTCTCATTACAAAGTCAAATACAAAAAAAGCTTACACCAAAGACGGGCGCTCCCAACTATTTCAAAGTATCCACTTGGACAAATGCTAATTAGGTCAAATGAGTCGGGCTAGTATCTCAAAAAGGGCTCTGCATCGTAAGCGATACAAGTATGGGTGTAAGTGTATTAGATACTTACAAAAGACACACCCCAGTATAATCCCAGGAAAATAAGTACAAACGACTCAATGATTTCCTGATGGACACACTGACCAACACAAAAAATATACATGTTTTGAGTTAATAAGGCACTCAAGAGGATCCTTGTTCCAATGAGAGGGAGAGAAGAGAAGACACTATCCTATGCCCTCCATCAACCGACCTTCCATATTCACTATTAATATTGATAACTTAAGAGACAATGAATTGGATGCAAAAAATGAGTTATTCTCTAGTGTTGAGGATTAGATTCTTAGGAGCGTCTCTTGGATAAGAACTTTGGGTGATGCTTTGCCTCTACTCTTGTAACTGTAGTCCACATTTAACGTCATATCCTTATTATATATACATAGAGAGAGGGAGAGTCCATAATTAGGGAAGTTGGATACCTTTTGATTAGAGTTTGGTTCAACTTAGAATTTTAGGATCACTAAAATCTAGAGTTCTTCAACGGATCAAGTCTTGTACATTCACACATACAGTTAGAGATTAATCCAACGTATTCGTTCTTTATTTTCTCAAGGACTAGCAAAGTTTAAGTATATGAGGGTGGTGAATTTGTGATTCATCATCTTAATATGTTAATCTTAGCTTTATTCCTTGAAAAAACATCAAATAAATGTTTCTAAAATTAAATAAATTAACAAAATACATTTTTTAGTTAAAAGAATTAATTATCTTGTAAATAAAACCACAAAATAATTTAAATTAAAAATCACAAAAATAAAGTGTTGAAAATTATTTGTCAATAATCCCTTGTAAATACCCAAACTTCCTTGATTTTTAATAAATTCATATTAACTTCATTTGACTTAATTCTTTTTTAACTTATACATAAAAATGTATATAAAAAAAACAAAAATACAAAATAAATTTTACCTTAAATAAATGCTCTTAGATCTTGAACTAAAAAGGTCATAAACTCCAACTTCTCCACTAAATTCCCACTTTGTATAAACTCCGAATTCACCAATCTCGTATTTAAAGTTCAAGTTATAAAATTATATATAAAATGAAAGTGATTTCATTAAAATCAGAGCTCGTTTGCAAAATGTCTATTTTGGGACCTAATTGTATATCGTATACTTTACATTCTTTATTTTTGTTGATTTTATTTTATCCTTTTTCTTTATTATTAAAAACCAAAAAACCAAGTTAATGTATATCTATTTTATATTTTATCTAATTTTATCTGATTTAAAAAGCATAAAAATCAGTAAAATACAAAAATACATCATTTTATTATCTATAGAGTACCTCTAAAATTTTTTTTTGTACATATAATCTTTTTTTGGCTTTGTTCTCTTGACAAAAGTTGTAGATCTCATCGAGATGAATAAATTTCATGTAGACCACTTTTGATTTGATTTTATTGACTATTTCTTATTGAATTTTCTTTTACTTTTATTTTCGAATTTTCGAGGAGGGACACGTGGCCGCTCCTGGAACCGCCACGTGTCACCCTATTTCATTTATTATATTATTATTATTATTATTATATTTTTTCTTTCCCCCTTTTCCCTCTTTCTTTTCTTTCTTTATTTTTTATATCTTCTCTTTCTTTCCTTTCTCTCTCCCTCTCTCTCTCTTTTGTAGGTACGTACGTGGCACGTGCTGCCCCTCACCCTCCCAGTCATTCCCTCTTTGTTGATCGTTGCTCCCTTCCTCCTGTAATGATAGGACACCTTCACTCCACCACCCTCAACCATTACCATGTCCTCCCTCAAAAACCGCTAACCTCTTCGTCATCATGATTCGCCAATTTGAGAGCTAGGGCACCGAGCTCCACCTCTCTCTTGGTGAAAGCATGGGGAGGAATTCACTAAAGAGCAATGATAGTGCACCTCACTGATGAGATCCAAAGACAAAGGTCTTCCTAGCAGCCCTGATGTGAGCTGCTCGAGCTCGAGCCGCACTGGCTCTTGAGCGATGACAGGAGAAGCTTCAACTTCTTTCTCCCGGGTGCATCCTTCATTACCATGTTCCAGAGAAAGACCTCCAGTACTTCAACCGCTCAGACTGCCTCACCGCATCCTCTGTTTCACACCTGCAACCCTAAAGTGCACATGACCACTGCCTTCATAATCGACGTCCTCCATCAGGGAGAAAGCTGCTTCGAGCGTCGAGCCGCATCTCGACCCTTGCACCACCTTGCAGTGTCAACGACTAACACCCTTGCAACCTCACCAACTGAGCACCTTCGCCTCAACACTTCACTGGTATCTTCCTGCTCCACCGGTATCTACTCTACCCCACTACTGCTCGGTATCCACTCCCCGTCCGCGAGTCCTCCACCTTCATCGACCTACGTGCCCGTCCACACCTGAGGCTCATGCATACCAAACCTCAACGTTGTCGCTACCTAGTGCCTCGACCAACCCAAGACTCACCTGCCAACTCGGGCCTCCATTGCACTTTCTCACATGCACACAAGGGGATTTTGCAACCGTGCCCCTACTCATATTAGGAATTCCATCCAGGTCTCCGCTCTAGACCATACACATGCAACACGACCCTTCGGGCAAATTGTAAGAACCTCCTCGGGGTTCTTGGTAATTTCCTCTAAGTCCCCATCATAAATTTTATTTTTTTTGATTTTTTTCTGTGTTTCATAAAGGACCATGCATTTGTATGTTTTTTGTACGATTATTTAGCATCGTATTTTAATTCAAAAAATTATATGTTGAGAATAATTTATTCTTTACTTTGTGGATGATTAATGGGTATTTCTGTGAGTAGTGATTGATTTAATATAATTAGTTTAGTAAAAATTATCATATTTTGCCCATGCATGCTTTGAAATTCATAATAAATTATTTATTGCTCTAAAAATTTGTAAAAATTCAAAATAGGTAGAAGTAAGTTTGTTTTGCATTGTGCCCAAATCATTGCATTTGCACGTATAACCTAGATCAAAATAAATTATTTGTGATCTAAGTAATTGATTTTTAATCAATTGTAAACTTAGTATTTTAAGAAAATAATAGTTGTATAATTTTACTTCAGAGAAATAATTAAGTTTGCTATTTGTTACATCAAATTACTCAAAATCACATAGTTTGCATTTTTAATTCATAATAAATTCATTTAGATCCAAAAATTCCAAAAAATTATAGTAACTTAATTTTGCATATTTTCATATTTGGCCACGTTTTAGGATTTTTGGAAGTCATCCGATTGAAATTTGTATTTTAGTCCTCGAACTTTGCCAAAATTGCATTTCGTCATTAATTGGCGTAAAGAAAATACCACAAAATTCCGATTGAAAAAAAATATATATTAAGTTGGATAAATTGATCTTTAAGTTGTTTCTTTACCTCATTGAGTCAACCATAGAGCTTGCCCAAGTTAAACAAACACATAAACACTCATTGCTTAAATTGACTAAGTTAATTACTCGTGCAGTTAATTTTTGATTGATTCCTAAGTATCCGACTACAACGTAAAAAAGACAAATTAATCAGGGTATTTACCGGATTGTCACATGTGGAATTCCAGATTTGGTTCAAACATCATTTATGCTATGACTTAGCTATGCACGTCACTTGGCTCCCACATTTCTGATGTAAACAAATTAAACTTCAATCCGCATAAGGATTTGCTTGCAAGTGACTCTCTTAAACAACATTTATCAATCTCAACACATCAGTTTTTTTCCTCTTTCTGCGAAGTAAATATGGGTATTGAATAGAATTGAGAGATCTAGAGCAAATGTATTCCTAATGAGCATTAATGTTTCCTGGAACAACATTACAGATTTCTTCATCTTTTCTCAAAATCCACAGTCCGCTCACACAAATCATGGTAACAACATCATTACGTATAAACTCTACAACAATACAACCGGACCATCCAAGAAAAATCCATGTCAATTTCAAGAACTTTCTTTTTAGATCTATTTTTAGGTATCCATGGTTGAAAGAATGCAAGACACATATATGGGTTATGTCCTCCGTGAATATTCATAACTATATCCTTATATTATGTTATTCAAATTTCATGTGAAACAGAGACTCTTACGGCCTCCATCCAGACAATCATTTTTTAATGGTAATAGAATTGCTAAAAATGATCCTTCTGGATGGAGGCCGTAGAAATCTTTGTTTCGTGCGAAATTTGAATAACATAATATAGAAATATATTGATGAAAATCCACGGAAGAAATTTTCAAAAAAAATAAAAAAATAGACAAAATGACTCGGAGAAGCCAAGGTAGCTCTCCCCTTAGGGCAGCTCCATTTTACCCTTGAAAATAACCTTCAAATTAATATTATAAAAGCCCATTGACTGGCAAATTCATCTTCCATTTTTTTGTGCCAAATCAAAATAACAATAATAACCAAAGATCAGATTACATGCATGATATCTTAAATTGCCCCCACCAGCAGCACAACCTGGCTTGCGTTTAGCAGACCCGTCCCTGTTTAATTTATAATAACGAACATAGGCTCTGTCCCAGCAAAAAAACTTCCCATTTCGTGTTAACATCATTGACAAGAAGATCCAAATTATCCAATCTTTGCCTAAGACCTTTCTCAGCTAGAGTATAACAAGTAGGCATTTATAAGAGGCAGAATGAAATTATCATATTTGTATTTCACAAGAAGTGATCTGGGCTTAATAATTTCACTTACAAATTTCCTTCATCATCTTTCTGTTTAATAGAACTTTTTGGTCATATGATGAACTCTGACTTTCCTTTTAAAAAATATGACTGCACCGATCCCAGAAATTTCTGCTTTCTTTTACACTGCAAGTCTCAGAAAACCAATTCTAAAAAAAAAACTTCTGCTAAATCACAAAAAAAAATTGATACAGCAAGACTGCAGAACAAAAGCCCAAAGATACGTTCTTTGATAAGTGTCCTAGACAAAGAGAACATGACCTAATTTTCCAGACTGCTCAATGGCAGTAGGAGTGTGCATGGGGCGGGTACCCAACCCATTCAATCATATGACCCGCCCCGATCCGTCATTGTCGGATCAACGGATCGACCCGATCCATTCCAATGGGTATCCGTTCTAATAGGTATCTAAATTATTTGAATGGGTAATGGATACCCGCGGGTACCCGCAGATCATCATTACCACAAAAAACTACACTTCTAAAATCAACACAAGTAAAATACATTACAAGCAAGTTGTATAAATTCTTCAAATTAATTTAACTTGAATTCCACCATGCAACAAAATTAACTGGGAACTAAGATTTTTCATGGAACGTATATAGATCTAACATAGGCTCAGAATAGTCAAATAGTTCACATTGAAACAAAAAATTATGCACTGTAAAATGGAACAGAAAAACTGTTCTGATAAAGAAGTAGAACTGTACATGCACACATATAGATTAGTTCATGATTAAAATAGTTCACAGTAATTAAGACAAATTACATATTCAATCATATAAGATTAAGCACACATAAGATTGATCTAGATTATGCATGAAAATAATCATAACTTCTATTCATATCCAGGCAGTTCGGATCGATAATAGAGGGGATGAAGAAAGTAGCAGGCAATGTTATTTCCCTATAACGAAAAGATCAAAATAAAAAACAGAACAGAACATCCTCAATTCTTCAAGTATAGTGATAAGAGCAATAATTCTATGCAAACTCCCAATAGAAATGTTGATCTAATTTTACACCTAAAAACAATCCTATAAGCAGAACAATATTAATATCAATCTGAAATAAGTTCCAAATGATTTTGAAAGCATAAGTAAAGTTATAACTCTGAGAACATCAAGCTACTAGTAAAACTGTCAAGTAATCCTTGAACTAATCTTGATTTTTCTGCAACCGTGAGCAAAACTGTCAAAAAAAAAAACAAAAGTAGCATCAGATTTTTGAGGATGTAAATAAAGTTCACCTACAAATACTAGAACTATACTAATAAGTAAAAGAAGAAAAAACTCAAAATAGGCAACAAAAGAGGAAAAACCTTTACCAAAAGAGGTGGTGAAGGATCAAAACTCTCTTAGTGATTCAATGCTAATCAACAATATTTATAGAAGTACCTTCTGCATTCACACTAGCCAACTCTACAAAATTATAAAAATGCAAGTCATTACGTAATTATAATATAAATGTATAAATATATTCACGATTAATAAATAAATAGGTAGAGGATATCTGATTCCATCATATCAATATTTTCGAGAGTTTCTTCAACTACAAACGGGCTACTTGATTTTTGAAACCAATCTCGCCCACAAATGAGAGCCTCAACCATCCTTGGAGTAAGAGAGCTGCGAAATTGATCTAGAACACGGCCACCGGCACTGAAGGCTGACTCAGAGGCAACTGTTGAAGTCAGCATTGCTAGTAAATCTCGCGCCATTGTACATAAGCTTTGAAATCTAGAAGAATTTCCTTTCCACCAAACCAATACTTCAAAGACTATTATTGCGATCCTCACAATCTTCTCCCAAATACTTGTCCAATTCATTTTTACTATCCATTCCTCTTTGACTTGTATTTTGTTGATCATATAACATTGTCGTAAATTGTTTGATATCTTGTACATCGTCAATTTCTTCACTCACTTCACGCACCATGGTAGAAGATTGCACATCTGAGAAAGGCACAAGTGAGGCATATATTTCATACATTGACGACAACACGTTTTATACCTTTTCCTTCAAGATTGTGGCCTTATCACAATCATATGATTGGTCAATTATCCAGTTCGCGTAGACCAATTTATATCGAGGATCCACAACAATGGCAAGAAATAGCATGATGTTTATGTTTTCAACATTTCCCCAATATTTGTCATATTTTGCCTTCATTTTAGAAGCCATCAAATGAGTGCGTGGGTCGCTACTTCGACATCATCTCGAAAGAATTATGGCAATACCGAGCATCACTTGCGCGTACTCATTACCCGTTACATACTTAGTGCCGGATAATTTCAAAGTGGCATCATAGAAGATTTTTAAAAATATCAATAAAGTGTGAGCACGCTCCCAATCATATATTCCTGGCATACCTTTATTTTTAGTAGATGTGAGATCATCTACATACTTTGTATCAACTGTTTCTAGCAAATCAAATGCTTTTTCGAACTTTACAGAAGACTCTAACATCAAGTATGTGGAGTTCCATCTAGTCTCAACATCTAGACATAAAAGACTCTTTGAAAGTATTTTTTTCCTTCTCAATGTAAGATCTGAATTTCTATTCTCAATTTGGAGATGACTTCACATACTTCACAGCCGAACGAATCCTAAAAAATGAGTCATCCACATATGTCAATCCTTCTCTGACAATTAGATTTAAAATATGCACTCCACATCTCAAGTGTAAAAATTCACCACTCAAAATTGTCCCCTTCCAATTATTGAGTCTTTTTCTCAGATATTGAATACCTACATCGTTGGAGCTTGCATTATCCACAGTAATGGTCATGATTTTTTCTATTCCCCAATTAAGTAAACAATTCTCCACTGCTTTGCCTATGGCTTCACCAGAGTGGCCGGATATTGGACAAAAGTTCAATATCTTCTTGTGTAAAGTTCAATCATTATCAATGAAATGAGCTATTAGACATATATAACTTAAGTTTCGACATGATGTCCATGTGTCCGTTGTAAGAGAAATCCTTGAAGAAAGCTTCACAACATAATTCTTGATGTCATTCTTTTCTTTCACATACTCATCAAAAGAGTCTCGTGAGACAGTGTAACGGCTGGAGATTTTTCCAATCATATTGCCTTATAATACTCCAATCAATAGCATGCAATTATTTATGAAATTAATGAGCATTAGTGGCCCATTGATTGCCTCATTGAGATGTATCAATAACCCAATAAAATCACCCTCCCTTCCCCTCACGTCTAATGTTTTTGCAAAGAGAGAGAGAGAGAGAGATAGAGGATTGTGAGAGAGAAGGGGAGATGGAGAGTTATAGAGAGTAATCTCATTGGGGGATCATTCTCATCGTAGGAACGCCGGCGTCGGTTCATTAGAGGAGAACGTCGGCTCGAGAGAAGGGAGAGGGCCGACGTGGCAATCCATTAGATACAATCCGTCGGACTCGAGGTATGTGTCGAACACCGTAGGAATATTATTCGATGAATCGACATATGCCTTTGTGATAAATATTTACTTAATGTGCACAATATATGATCTCAAGATGATGTAGGTATCGGTTTAAGATTATGATTTTTGAATGTATGTGTCGAACCCTTAGGACTCGTGCGATACTGTAACACTTTAAAGTGAATATAGAGTATTTTCAAAGATTCGTACTTGATAGACATGTGCATTCCTATATCCCTTTGCACGTTCTTTCTGAAGATTTATCGTGACAGTATTTAAGGCTTAAGATAAGTTACTGTATATACGCATGCAACTTGATGTTCGGTTTTTTTTATGTATCAAATCTCTATAATGCACGTTAAGCTTGTGTTGAGACCAATAATAATCCTCATGCCTATGCGTCTGAGACGATGCACACTCTCTTATATGATACGCGTGTGTATGCACTTGTTTAATATTCACGTCCTATATGCAAATAATGCCCATGTGCATTTTCACGTATTTTATTGGTGCAATCTAATTTTCATAGTGTACGTGATTCTATATTTGGAATCTTAATAATTGATTTTCCTTATATTGAGTAATAATACCCATATTTTTCCAGGAAAATAAATTGAACAATAGGGGTGATAATAATCAATACGTATTTAATAAAAAAACAATCTATTTGCAATGCAATAATTCTTGGTGGTTTACTTGATATAAATATGCTCCTGGGATTAGGAGAATAAAAGGAATTACAATATACTTTTATATACAGGTTATGTTTTGTTACACATATATTTTTTGTGAATGTGTTTCCATTATCGGATAGGTGGTTTTTGTATAGAAACAAAATATAATATGACAAGTAATGGGAGTCAACGTAATTACTTCTACTTTCTAAATTTGTTGGTTTACGAAATTACTGTAACGCTTTCAACTCATAAAAACTCGATTCTCAATTGGATTATGGCAATAGTCTTCCTACAATCTGTAACGTTGATGTGGGGGGATCGTACAGTCTCTACGTATGTTTTAATGTTTTGTTGGTTACTTATTGTAGTTGATAAGTGATTAAAGATTTATAATAAGATATTAAATTGCTATGTTCAGATGAACCATTATAGCATGAAAAAGGGATTGATATTAAAAGAACCGCAATTTCCTTAAAACGAGAAATGGCATGATAACGATAAACGGAGCTAAGTGCTACACCGAATGGTGGGAGCCACCTCTAGAGTCCAATTATCGTGTTAGCCCATGGGGCATCGCCGCAAGGGGCGTATGGTTGCAAGGAACCATAGAGGCAAAAGCTAAGTCCTCTACAGTTGTAGCTACACTGTCATGTATGTCATGAACCGCTTATGCCAGCGGAAAAGCCACCAAAGCCATCAAAGCCACCAAAGCCATTAAGAAGTAACAATTAAGACAACTTTAACCATTAAACAAACCAATGGTATGCGTACAGTTTCTGAAATTGCTAAGGCACATGTGTGCAACTATGGCCAAGTAATGGCATTATGTAAGTGTTATGATTGTATTGGGGCATTTATGCAACTACAGAAAAATTCTGAGGGCATAAGTGAAAATTATGAAAATGTTAAGGCGTATATGCAAATATGGCAAACTTTATTGGTATATATGTAATTATGGCTTTAGCGAAAGTCTTCACAAGGAATACCTTCCGTATGTATGTTTATGTGAAATTATGAGTCGCATGATGATGGTACATGAGAACAAGTTAGTTTCATATGCAATCAGATAATTATGCAAATCGTATAGTTGGGTTGATAATTGATTGTATAGAAGAGATTATGTTTTAACGGTTTAAAGTTAGCATATGGAGACTAGTTCGCCACGCTAGCCGGATTGACCCCAACTCGACACATACTGAGCGTTAGCTCATAACATGTGATGTTGTTTTTTTTCAGGAGAGCACGAGTCGTGACACAATTTCCAGTTCAAGGAGAACTATTGTCACATGAAGTTGAACCGGTACGGACCATAGATGGATTACTTACGGAAGGATGTCTTTATGTCCACTGGAACTTTGAATTGCTAGTTTTGTTGTTGGTCCTTTTTCAATATTACTCATGTTGGACTTGTAATAAGAGAATTTTCATGTTGACTGGACTTTAGTTAAATATTGTATCTCTATGCTTATTGAATACCATGCAAGTTTCCGGTAACGGTTCGGTCGTGCGACCCAATGTTGCATGCTTCCGTCGGTCGTCCTGACCCGTTCCGTTACAAATGGTATCAGAGCCAGAGTTCCTCTGGGCATAGGATATCCACAATAGATAGTGACACAAGACTGACATGAATAGAGTCAAACCTACGTATTACATGCAACTAGTTTCCCTTTGACTTCTAAAAGAGGATCTATCATTATGGACTTAAGGTGACATGAGAGTGCGAGTCATCATTGAATAATGAGATTGCTAAGTACACATGTCAATAATTACTAGAGTTGATAATAATTATGACTCAGCAATGAAAGTATCATGCATAAAGCTTTGGTGGATTTATACTGAAGGTCTTTATTCTCAACAATCCATTCATCCTATAGGGTAGACATGGTATGGAAAAGTTAAGCATTGGATTGATGCATTCAATGGAGACGACTTTTGAAATTACATACTACCATAAGGAGAAGAATAATTGGGATATTTTATCTAAAGGATATGGCAAAAGATTAACCGACTGAGCATAATAGAATCTACTTTTCGGAGATATTCTCCAGTGATTGAAGTGATTTTACCTTAGACGTGGTAATAACATGATCAAAGAGTATGTGATAAAGTTATGGAGTTGGAGAAGAATGAGATTATGATAAGAGCAAATGAGAAGCCAGTGAACTATTGGTTAATTATTACACCAGATACCCAGTTAGCTCCTAGTACATAGTCATCTTAGTTACATCATGAAACTTCCAATGTTTCAGATTTCTTTTGGATGCTTTTTCGGATTGTCATTCTATTACATCATGAGGATTCTCCACTGTTGTTATCGCATAGATTGCATTAACTTTGAAAAAGTCCTTATTGAATGACACCAATTGAATTCAAAGAGAATCGATCGCAATAACAATTGGATAATGGATCATGTGATTTGATGGTTTTCCACATGGAATATTTTTCACTTTGTGAATAAGGAAAGTTAGGTCACATATTATCTGCATTGGTTATTGAACTATGAATAAGGTAATTTTGAGGAATTGATACCTACTATCTTGGATAAATGATTTGTTCATTGATTATGGAGAGAAAAGATATTTTCTAAAATAAATATATTTCGGGGTTACCATATAAGTGGAAGAAAAAAAAGGACATTCTAGAAATAGCTTCCAGAGTAAGGATTGGCCATTGTGAAATATTTTATCACGCTTTTTGATCTCACAAGTACTCTTATAGCTTTTATAGAGTTTATGAATAGAATTTTTCGAGAAGATCATGATAAAATTATGATCATAATTGTGGATGATAATGTTATATACTTTGGTGATTTGGAGAAATACCAAGTACATCTCGATGTCGTATTTACAACCTTTTGTCATCATTAGCTCTATGTAAAGTGCTATGAATGTAACATTGGGATGGACAAAATCATATTCCTTAGTATTGTCTTATATAATGATCGATGACATTGAAGATGGTGAACTAAGATGAAAGTTATATTACCTAGGAGTCTGTTGAGAAATTTTAGAGATTCATGGATTTCTAAGGTGAAAAGGTATATTGGTTATTCATGTAGAACTTTCATATACATTACTAGAATGATGACAAGCTTCATTAGAAAGGATGCAAAGTTTATAATTAGGATCATGATTGAAAATTTCAAAAAAAAAGGAGTAAATGTTGACCATGACCCTGACATGAAGTTTACTATTATGCATTAGAGTGTTGTAGTTCACATTGATATATCTGACAAAGAAAGTAGGTATACTTTATGAAAAGGTATTGATTATGCATCAAGCCAACTAAGAGCATAAGAGAGTAACTATCCAACTTTCCACTTGGAGTATCCTACTTATGACTTTGAGTTAGTAGTGATATTATTTTCTCTAATAGATTGGTGAAATTATCGATACAACGAGAAATTTTTCAAGTAATCTAAAGGATCAAAGTAGCAGAAAGGATGTGGATCTTTCAAAAATAATTGAAACACTTAAGAAGGAATAATATGATTTTATTAATAGAATCAATGATGATTTGATTTACTATTAAAGATTTTGGATTCTTGGTGACAATAAGTTAACGTGGGAGATATTATATGAATTTCAGAGATCGATATACACTATTCATCCATACATGACAAAAATGTCTAAGATATCCGATGATCTTATTAGTGGCCAACGATTACGATAATGATTGTAGAATTTATTTTCAAAATCTTAATATGTCAATATATTGAGACTGAACATCCGAAAACAACAAGTCATGTTCAACCTTTGGATATAGTAGATTGAAATTGAAGCATATCACATGAATTTTGTTATTGATTTATCTAAGATCATGATGCATCATTATGATACTATCAGAGTGATTGTAGACCAGATTGTCCTACTTATTTCATTCGTGGTTATCGATCAATCATGGGTTTGGATGAATTATAAGTAGATGAGAAGCATCGTCATAACACCATATGGGTGATTGTTGATCGATTAACCAAATCAGCACATTTATTACTCATCCGTTAGGATCAATCGACGAATAGTCTACCTGAATTATACGTGAATGAAATCGTCGAATTACATGACGTTCCTTCATCAATTGTGTCAGATCGAGATACTAGGTTCACGTCTCGGTTGTGGAAAAATTTTCAAGATGCTATGGGAACTCAATTGAAGTTTAGCACCTCAGATCATCTGCAGACTGATGGTCAATCAGAAAGGACCATCCAAATGCTAAGTGATATGTTGAGATCTTATGCTCTGGATTTTTCAGGTAGCTGGGACATACATCTTCCATTAGTAGAGTTTGCTTATAAAAATAGTTATCATTCGAGCATTAAAGATGGTTCCCTATGAAGCAATTTATGGAAGACCTTGCATATTGATAACACGCCTGACCACTCGGGTATAAGGTACAGGAATAGGGTCGTTGCGACCCAAGTGATCAGGCTGTGTGTATCAAGAAAAATGAACCACTACTGAAAATAAAATCAATCAAGCACGAAGCGGTCCTGCTATGTGATTAACCTGGTATAGCACCCAGGGTCGAACTCAAGGAGCACGGGTTGGCCGAGAGGCCTACGAAGTAGTCAAAGCAAGTAAAATAAAAGAGAAAAATATTTTTAGTGGTTTTTAAGTGTTTTTATATTTTTTTTGGATTTTTAATATGTAAAGAAAATAAGAAAGACAAAAACAAGCACACTCAACAATTTATTTAATACATCAAAAATCAAGCAAAAATTCAAACAAAAATATTTTTGTGTGGTTTATAATTTTTTTTGTTTTTAATGAATTTTTGGAATTTTTCTGATATTTATTTTAATTTCTAAAAATCAAACAGTAGCAAAAAGTAATGGCACTGTCCAGCCAGACCCCAAGTCCCTAGATAAAATACCTAAGGACCTCAAAAAGGCCTGGAGGTAATTTTCCTATAAAGTAGATGAAATAAGGAAAATTTAGGTACCAGATTTATTGTTTTTGGATTTTTAATTTATTTATTAGAATTTTTATGGGTTTTTGAGGGTTTTTAAGTTTTTAAGGTTTTCCAGTGATGAACAATAGCCAAAATTGGTTAGAAAATCAAATACACTAAACAAAACAGTACCTAAATTTTATAGAATTTTTAGGGGAGTTTTTATATTTTTTTGGGGTTTTTAAATCTAGACAGTAGCAAAAAGGTAGGTTTTTGAATTTTAAAAAATAACAAACGAACTCAGAAATGTCCTCAAAAATCTACAAAAATCCTACACCATGGCAGGAGCCATGTGTCAAATTTTCGTTGGATTTGGAGGTGATTTGATATTTTATTCAAAAGCAAAGATAGGGCACTGTGCACAGGGACTGAAATGCAAATACGTAAAGTTCTGGGGGTCCAGGTGCAAAATACCCAGCAAAACACGCGCCAAGCGCGTGCCTGGGGCACTCAGGGACCTATCTATAATAAAAAAAGTCCCAAGGACCAATTGGTAACACGTACCAAAAGTCCGAGGGCCTTAGCTGCAAATAACTCAAGAAATCACGCACATGCGGAATTAAACCATTCACAGGGGCATAAATGCAAATATTAAAAAGATTTCATTCATTTCATAACAGCCAGAACAACAAGGGCATAGACTGCAAATATCGTAAAAATACACGTGACGAAGCACGTGGCTCACACAGGCAGGGGTATAAATGCAAATAAACTAAGCTCGAGGTCCTCTATGCAATTTACCCTAAAACTAAACAACTTATTTAAATATTTACAGGACTAATGCGAAATGACATAAAGATAAGGGCCTAAGGGTAAATTACCCTTTATTAAGCGGAGCTGATGGATGGCCGCCACGTGGCGATCGGACGGTCAGGGTGGGGCGGCTCTCGACGCTGCTGCTGCTCTGCACGATCCAACGGTCCAGGCCAGGACACGTGTGGATCTGACGGCCTGGATCTTTCGCCTCAGATCGGACGTCAAAGGGGGGGCTCCAGCCACCAACGGTCAGGATGGCACCTGGAGCGGGAGGCTAATCCGACGGCTCTGGAGGGTCCTGGAAGAACAAGAGGCCGGCGAACTTTGCCGGCCCAGTACGCGCCCTCCGGTCCTCCGCGGGAGCTTCTGATGATCGAGGAAGCTTCGTCTTGGCCTCCCGCATCTGTGGGATGTCTCCGATGAACCAACTGAGCTCCAGAGAGCTCTATCGACTCCGGCGGAGGAGAAGCTCCGGTTCTCAAGTAAGAGGGCCTCAGACAACCCTCGATTGACCTGCAAAACGCAACCAAAGAGCTCCTGGGTCGAGGGCAAACTGCCTCGACCCCGTTAGCGATGGTGCGGGTGGACGGTGCGGTGGTGCGGGCGAACCCCGGCGATGCGACGGCGAAGGGGTTCGAGTCCCAGCTCCTATGCGAGCTGGGTTGAATGGAGGGGCGGAGAAGGTGCGCGGGGGAAAGGCAAACGTGATGAGGGATTCCGATGATCGAATGAAAGGGGGAGATGGTCGGAATCGATGATGGTCGGCGACGGCGAGATTTGGGGGAAATCGAAAATTAGACTAAAAGGGGGAGCTACGGGACTACCTGGATGGATGAATGGGCTGTGGTCGAGCTTGCGCAGCTCTGGGTCTTCGCCTCAAGGACCGCCGACGTCCGAGGCTCGAGCTCCAACTCGGGGCGGAGCACGACGGTGAAGAATCGCCGGATCGATGGCTTTCACCTCCTCTCCTCGCTGCAACAGGTCGAAACGCGAGCTGTCACCTCTCTCTCTCTCTGGAGCTTACTGGAGAACGAAGCAAATGGCTAAAGATGCGTGAAATGGGTGGCGGAGCTGGGTATTTAAGTGGGTGCAGGTCCGGCTAGGGCTGGTCGGGTAGGGCTGTGAGAAGCGCGGATCCCGATGTGGATACCCCGGCGAGGGTCTCGGATGCACGAAGAAGAGATAGGACCCGGGGTTTGCAGAGATGGTGAGCGGATCGAGCACGGAAAAAGAGGAGAAGTCGGGTCGGGCGCGAGATCCGCTGGAGAAGGAGGTCCGCGGAGGGAGTTGACCGGAGGTCAACATCTCCGTGGGCCAATGAGAGGCTGCCACGTGGAAAAGATTTGAAGCTCAAAAATAAGGCAGCAAATGGCCGATTTTGCAAAAACTTAAAACATGAATTATTTTTATTTTATTTTTTCTATTTTTTGGTGATTTTTAATTAATTTTTGGAAATAAAAATAAGGTATTTACATTATATAGCTATATATAGGTATATATACAATTTGTAGGCTTTTGATTTTTGATTTTTAATTATTATTTTTATACAATTTTATTCCTATTTTATATTTTATTTATTTATAGTATAAAATAAGGAATAAAAGAGTATTTTTATTTTGTTTTTATTATTTATATACATAGGTAAAATAAATAGTTATGTACAACTATATACAAGGTATGTGTATCATGTACTTTTGTATTTTTGATTTTGTGATTTTTATTTTGTTTTGATTTTAATTTTTATTTTATTTACAATATATAACATAGACTATTTACAAAAAGTTTAGAAATTAATTTTGTATATTTACAAAGCTAAATAAATATATATATGTGTGGTTTATGTACATGATGAAAGGGGTATTTTTGATATTTTTGATTTTTAACTTTTTATTTTGTTTTTATCTTTTATAAATATATACAAATATTTACAAGCATATTTTTGGGTGAGGAAAATATAGTTTTATTTATTTACACAAATATTTACACATGAGCCCCTATCTCCCTCTACTTGGCTTTTATGCGGTCAGGCCCATGCTGAGCCCTCCCTTGGGTTAGGTTGCTCAATATTTATTCTAAATATTTCCCTCTTTTTTCTTTTTAATCTTTATTTTTTAATTTTTTCACAAAAACATGCTAATTATAGGTTTTTACACAATGCATGCTTTTGCTAATTATTCCTATTTACACATATCTACATGCATTTGCAAAGGTTTTTGTAGCTAAAATATAAGAATAAAGAGTGATGAATGGGTATTCATCACCCCCCTATACTTAACTTTGCTAGTCCCTTAGCAAACACTTATTTGAAAAAGAAGTGAAAAAGAAAGAAAGAAAAAGAAAAAGAGGATGTACATGGATCAATGTTGATTATTAAACTTGCCTTCATTAAATTAGGATATGGAGCTCGATCAGATCTTTGGATTATTAATGTGTCGGAACCTTATTTAGACTTAGGCTTAAAACTCAACAGTCTCTAAGTTCCACCAATCTATGGGCAAGACTCCTCAATAAACCAGATCAGAACAAGTCTACATACACAAACTCTAATGACCATGAATCTTTCCATGCAGTGTAAGTGATATGTGGCTCCCCACCTCAGAAGTAACAAAGAAACAACCTCCCTCAACCTGGTAACTCTAATGCCTCGGTCTAGCAACTCTTTCCTCGAGAAGCGGGGTATTCCCTTCTAAGTTCAAGTGCAACCAGCTCAAGAGGAGGGGGAAGAAGTATAGACTTTTGGAAGCTTAGCCAGTGTAGCTAAGTCTCCCGCTGCAAGCTTCATGAGATGTAACATGGATACCATAAGCTTTTGCTTTATTTGACTATATACACTCCGGTGGGGTTATTAAATTTTCAATCCGACCCACCACTTTTTTGGAGTTCTTTTTGCATTTTGCATTTTTTTTCAAGGACTTCTATACAACATATCTTCATGGTGCAACATATATACAAGAAATTTTCCTCTTGAGCCAGTAGACTATCCCTCTTTTGAAGCTTTATTGCAACCCACAGCTTCTGTCTTTAGCCTTCATCACCACTAGACCAAGTTGAGACGCACTTCCTTCACTAAAACAAGAAGAGAGGTTCCGCCTAGAAGTACTACCCTCATATGCTACCCCAAGCCAAAGGAAACTGCCTCCTTACCACCTCATCCGTGGAGAGCCATGTGTAAAGTGCTGGTGCAAGCCAAGCCATTGTCTCTAAGAGTCATGCGTGTGTTGTTAAGTGCTCTACTTAGGCTCATCAAGATGACATATGCTCATAGCCAAGTGGACTCAAAGAATTAAGTCCTTATGGACCTGAAAAGCCTTAATCCTAAGTCCTATAAGGTTCCTCTTAAAGTTAGGTGGATTAAGATCTTATTCAAGCTCCATTTCTCAATTTAATTCTAGGCTTAGTTTAAATGTCAACTCTCATCCAGGAAAACTATATACATATATTCACAAGATGCTATTTACAAATATTTTACAATCATGCAAAATTTTTAAAAAATGTTTTGGAATCATGGATTAATGATGCATGAGGTGCAAGTTTTGCAAAAAGATATTTACAAACATTTACACAAGATTTTTGCAAACTTTTGATTTTCAAAACATTTTGGAAAAATTTTGTACTATATACATAATTTTGATACAAAAATATTTATACAAGCTTTACACAAAAGATTTTTGAAATCATTTTTACAAAAATACTTTGTACACTAGCTATGTATGTGCAAATAAAAGAAGTTTATGTACATGAAAAATTTTTAATTTTTGTGATTTTTAGCCATTTTATTTATTAACACACTCACACAAAGTACGAGTTATGGCTAAAGTATATATGAAATATATACACACCTCCCCTATACTTAGCTCGATCGATGTCCTCAGAGTGATCAAGAGCGATGAAGAAGACATAACTCGTGCTTAGTAAAAGGGGAGTGAAAAGGAATGGCTAAGTACAGGAATGAATAAATGAATAGAATGAGAGGGACTCGGTGGTTTCCCCCTATACTTAGGATTAACTAATCCTAAGTATAGCAAGTTGTACATGAAGGGAAGTCCGAGTGAAGAAGATACAGAGTCTGCCCCCCCTATACTTAGGGTAAAATATCCCTAAGTATAGGCAGCAAAACAGGAGCAGAACGAATGAAAAGAATACTCGCAGGTCCTACATCCCCCCTATACTTAGGGTAAAGTACACCCTAAGTATAACATAATCATAAGATGAGAAAAGGGATATGGGACTAAAGAATAGAATGGTATGGACAACTGGATCTATACAGGCGGAGGAACAGTGAAAATCAGGCGTGAGATGCAAAAGATGTGAGTCAAGAGACCACATCTCACGCAAAATGAATAGGGGCGACAATAACGTCCCGCGGCTCATGATCTAGAAATGGCTTGAGCCGCTGGCCGTTCACTCGAAAGGTACTCTCAGAAGACAACTCAGATATATCAATGCTACCATTGTCGTGTACCTTTCTGACCAAGTAGGGTCCCTTCCATTTGCTCTGTAGCTTCCCTGGAAATAATCGTAGCCTCGCATCAAACAGCCATACTCTCTGTCCAATCTCAAAATGCTTGTGGCTGATGTGAGAATCATGCCACTCCTTCACTCTCTCCTTGTAATGTAGGCTGCTTGAGAAAGCTGCATCTCTAAGCTCCTCCAGGGCAGCTAACTCTACCCTCCTCTGGTCTCCTACACCATCTAGATCCATAAGAATATCTGTGACTGCCCAAAGTGACTTGTGCCTCAGCTCAACAGGTAGATGGCACGACTTGCCATATACGAGGCGAAAGGGAGATGTGCCCAATGGAGTCTTGAAAGACGTCCTATATGCCCACAAGACCGAGTCCAAAAGCTGTGACCAATCCTTTCGGTCAGGGCGGACGACTTTCTGTAGAATAGTCTTGATCTCCCTATTCGACACCTCAGCTAGACCATTCGTCTGTGGATGGTAAGGTGTGGCAACGCGATGGTCTATACTGAACTCGCTAGCAAGGGCCTTCACCTGGTCGTTGATGAAATGAGACCCCCCATCAGAAATCAGAACTCGTGGAACCCCGAACCGCGTGATGATATGCTTCCTCAAAAATCTGCAAACTGTCCTCGCATCAGCGGCTCGGGCGGGGATAGCCTCCACCCAACGACTCACATAATCAACGGCCAACAGAATGTACTCAAATCTCTGAATCTTAGGGAATGGACCCATGAAATCGATGCCCCATGCGTCAAAAACCTCACAGAAGTGAATGGGCTGCATCGGCATCATATCACGCTGTCCACAAGTGCCCATCCTCTGACAGTCAGTACACCTCTTCACGAACTCATCAGAGTCCTTGAAGAGGGTAGGCCACCACAAGCCGGATTGGAGCACTTTCTGTGACGTTCTCCTCCCAGAATGATGTCCTCCTGCCTCAAGCTTGTGGCAGTAAGTGAGGACGCTATGGTGTTCCTCCTGAGGAATACACCGACGCCAGACGCTATCCCCTCCTTCGTGGTAAAGGACGGGATCCTCCCAGTGGTAGGACTTGGCCCTCGCAAGGAAGGTCTCAAGCCTCTGCCTGGGCCAATCCTGTGGGACTTTCCCAGCAACGAGAAAGTTCACAATATCGACATACCACGGGAGTGAGGCGATAGCAATGATCGCCTCATCTGGGAAGGTATCTCGAATAGGATCAATCTGCTCAGACTCCTCAGGCTGCTCTAATCGGGAGAGGTGATCCGCCACCACATTCTTGACTCCAGGCTTATCCTTGATCTCAATGTCGAACTCCTGGAGTAGAAGGATCCATCTAGTCAGTCTGGTCTTGGCATCCTTCTTTGCCATGAGGTACCTGATGGCGGTGTGATCTGTAAACAAAGTCACTCTAGATCCAATGATATACGATCTGAACTTATCTAAGGCAAACACTACGACTAGCATCTCCTTCTCTGTGACCGTGTAATTCCGCTGAGCGGAATCCAATGTGCGGCTAGCATAGTGTATGGCAAACGGAACTCCATCCCTCCTCTGTCCCAGCACTGCCCCCACGGCAAAATCGGAGGCGTCCGTCATGATCTCGAATGGGAGAGACCAATCAGGCGGCTGGAGGACAGGAGCCTCAATAACACTCTGCTGGAGAGTCGCAAAGGACGAAAGACACTTGTCATCGACAAGGAACTCAGTGTCTTTCGTCAAGAGGTCAGTCAACGGTCGGGCAATCTTGCTGAAATCCTGAATAAATCTCCTATAAAATCCAACGTGCCCCAGGAATGACCGTAGCTGCTTCAAATTGGACGGCGGTGCGAGTTTCTTAATGACATCAACCTTGGCCGGATCAACCTCCATGCCCCTGTTGGAGATGATGTGGCCAAGCACCGTCCCTTGAGTCACCATGAAGTGACTCTTCTCCCAAGATAGAACCAAATGATACTCAATACATCACTGGAGTACTCGGTCTAGGTAGTCAAGACAAGAGTCTAATCCGTCGCCGTAGACCGAGAAATCGTCCATGAAGACCTCTAAACACTCCCCTACCATGTCCGAAAAGATCGACAGCATGCACCTCTGAAAGGTCGCAGGGGCATTGCATAGCCCAAATGGCATGCGTCGAAAAGCATATGTGCTGAAGGGACAGGTAAAGGTGGTCTTCTCCTGATCCTCAGGAGCGATGGCCACTTGGTTGTAGCCCGAGTACCCATCCAGGAAGCAATAATGGCTCTTCCCTGCCAGTCTCTCAATGATCTGGTCAATAAAAGTCAGGGGGAAATGGTCCTTCTTGGTGGCTTGGTTGAGTCTCCTGTAGTCAACACAAACCCTCCAAGAGGTAGGTACTCGTGTAGCGATCTCCTCTCCCGACTCACTGATCACAGTCGTGATGCCCGTCTTCTTGGGCACCACATGCAAGGGATTGACCCACTTGGAGTCGGAAATGGGATAAATAAAATCTGCACTCCACCATTTCGATATTTCCTTCATCACAACCTCTCTCAGGTTGGGGTTTAGTCGCCGCTGGAACTCACGCGACGGCTTCGCCCCCTCCTCGAGATAGATATGGTGGGAGCACACCGATGGACTAATCCCATGGAGATCCGCTACGCTCCATCCGATCGCCTTGCGGTTCTTTTCAAGAACCCCCATCAAACGGGATTCTTGCTCTCCAGTCAACTCGGCGGAGATGATGACTGGGTACATCTCTGGATTGCCCGCAAGGAATCGATACTTCAGTGAAGTAGGGAGCGGCTTCAGCTCTGGAATGCTGGGTGCTGGCAAATCTGGCTGCGGAAGAAACTGAGTGAAAGCTGCTAGGTCTGCCAAATCTGCCTGGGAAAGTGAAAGCGTACTCTCGCAAACTGGATCGGGAGAAGGCTGCTCAACTGCACTGTCTCTGCTCGGCTCTGCATCTACCTTCTCCTCATCTATAGGCTCAGGTGGACTCAGGTCTGGCATCTGATCATAGCAATCGCCCCAATCAGACTCTGAATCCGAGGGATCTGTATCAATCGCGGTGGTATCAGTACCACCGTCACCAAAGATCGTGTCGCGATCAAGGACCGGCTCTGCTGCCTCTATGGTATCCTGAACTAGGGTTGTGCTCTCCAGACTCTCCTCTGCTATCATCTCGGCATCAGCTGTATCTGAGTATGAGAGGATGGTCTGTGCTGCAGGATCTGCCCAAGCTGCCTCATCGTCTGTGATCACAAAATCACAGTCCTGGTGGATGTCTGGCTCTGTGTCTGTCAGCTGCTGTGAATCTGTACTCGCATCTGAGCGGGCTCTTTCTCTAGCTCTGTAGTCCTCGACCGTCTCTATTTGTATACTCTCGCCCTCGACGCGAAAGTACACCTTCCCGCTATCATGATCAGTCACCGCCTTGGCTGTGGCCAAAAACGGACGACCAAGGATGATGGGGGTATCGGCCACTGACTCAGGGAGATCCATGTCCAACACTACGAAGTCCACGAGGAATTTCAGGCCCTGAATCGTGACGATAACATCTCGTAATAACCCCTTCGGCCTCTTGACAGATCGATCAGCGAACTGAAGGACTGTCCTGCTCTGTCGAAGAGTGCCCAACTCGAAGCGGTCGAGAAGGGCTGCCGGAAGAAGGTTGATCGACGATCCGCTATCTAGTAGAGTACGGTCGAACCTCTGCTCACTGATCTGGCATCTGACATACGGGGCCCCTGAATCTGACCTCTTGGCTGGCAGTCGGTTCTGGATCGCAAAACACGTGGCTTTCGTCAGCACATGGATCTCTGAAGTGTGGTTCCTCCTCCTCCTCCTGACTGTAGTCCTGTCTCTCAAAGAACGCTGGAGAAGGGGGATGTGCTGCAAGGCCTCCTGGAGGGTCAGCTGGATGTGGAATCGATCGATCATGCTCTGGCTGAACTCCTCAAGCTCTCTCTTTTTCGGATTTTCTTTTTTCTTCCCCTTCCCCATCTGAAGGGCTCTAGGGAAGGGGATCACAGGGTCCTTCGCAGATGAAGGACTAGGAAAAGGCCTAGACGGTTCGACGACCGGATCCACACATACATCATGCACCACAGTGGGACCAGAAGAAACTAAACCTTTTCCTTTATTCAAACCAAAGTTCTGAGATACATCAAAGCGAGGAAAGACAACATCTCTCTCAATACAAACACCGGTGGCCTCAGTACCACCACTGGCTGGCTCTGCTGCTGCTGGTAGACGTCTCGCGGCATCAGTACCGCGGGCTGGCTCGGCTGAACGGGTGGCATCAGTACCACCTCCTCGAACTGGTAAAGCGGCGGCCTCAGTACCGCCGGTGGAATCAGCATCCTTGGTGGCTTCAGTGCCACCGTCATCATCTGGATCGGCCTCAGTACCGCTCTCCTCCTCCTCATGTGGTGCCTCTGACGTATCCTCGTGGTGAAACTCAGATGAGGCACCGCCGCCTGCTGGGGTCCTACCGCTCCTAAGTGTGACAAAATCAGCATCAAATAGATCCGAAGATGTATCAACAAATGGATCACTAGGAGTGGCAGACTCAGTGTGTACTACATGCTCAGATTTCCTCTTGAGGTTGTTCGGGTTCGGCTCGATCTGGGCAGGAATGGCGGCCTTCCCTCTCACCAAGTCCCGCATCTCCTGGCGGAACTCGTCCATCTCCCGTCTGAATGTGGCCTGCTGGTCCGTGAGGAGGCGGGCGATGTCATCCAAAGCGGGGCTCTCGTGGGAGCCCGACGGGTAGCCTCTCTGGTGCTGAGGCTGTTGGAGCTGCTGGTGGTGGTGAGAGGGATATGAGGAAGGTGCTGCTGCTGAACTGGGTGAGCCTGCTGCTCACGTCTCCACGACTGTCCCTGCTGCTGATAGGGACGCGGACCGAAGGATGATGGCTGGTGCTGCAGGTATGCTGGGGGCTGCTGCTGCGACTGCTGGTGATCTCTCTGCTGGGAGTACTGCCCTCCCTGACCAGACGGCTGTTGCTGGGGCTGGGCACCACCATTCCCCCACCTGAATCCGGGATGGTCTCGTCGGATCCCAGGCTGGGGGCGGTCGTACCAAATCCCGTGGACATTCGTCAACGGCTCTGCATCGTAGTGGGCTGGCGGGAGTACTGCCAGAGGCTGATCCGGTTGGTAGACCACCATCTGCATGTCTGGAGATGGTGGGGACTGGTAAGTAGGTTGCGGCTGCTGGTACGGCTCCGCCTGTACAAGGTGAACCTGTCTAGGCTGCTGTGAGGAGCTGGAGCGCTGGGACGAGCTGCTGCTGCCGCCGGTATCGCCTCGCGACAGAAGACGGGGCTGTGAAGCCGTCTGTGCCTCATGGAGACACATGAGCTGGGTCTTCATGTCGCTCAGAACCTGTGCCATATGTTCCATCTGAGTGATGCTCTGGCACTGCTTCTTCTCAATCAGCTCCATGCGGTCCAACTTCTCGCTGATAATACCCATGTCCGCAGCGGATGACTCTGCCTGTGCTGCTGCGACTGCGGACGAATTGGATGGACCTGCATCTACCCGTGCTATCCGCTGGTACTGCACGGGTCCTGGCTGCTGTGGCTGGGGTCTCTGAGTATACAACCTGGTCTGGGACATCACCATGTAGTTTTCGGCCATCTCCTCGTAGATGGCCCAGACCTGGTCGTGGTCCTTGGCAAAGTAGGACCCGCCGCAAGAAGCGTTCACCAGACCCTGAAGCTCTGGCGTCAACCCGCTGAAAAAGCTCTGAACTAAGTTCGGCTTGGAGATGTCGTGGTGCGGGCATCTGTCTAGGAGCTCTCGAAACCTCTCCCATGCCTCGTGAAACTGCTCGTTGGGGAACATGGAGAAGTTGCTGATCAGGACCCTCGCTGCATTCGTCCGCCCGAGTGGATAGTACTTGTTCAAGTACTCGGTGCGGAGCTGCTCCCAGGTGTAGACAAACTTCTCCAAGTGTTTCAGCCAGGTGGCTGCTCTATCTGCCAGTGAAAAGGGGAAGGCTATCATCCGAATCGTGTCCTGATCCACGTGGCGATCATGGACAGTGCTGCAGATCATCAAGAACTCCTGGAGGTGGAGGTGGGGCTCCTCAGTGGCAAGTCCGTGGAAACGGGGCAACAACTGCAAGGTGTTCGGGGGGAACTTGAAGTCCCCCACGATCACTGGCACTACTACCCAGTGATGCATCAGAGTCGATCCGGGGTTGTGCAACTCCCGCATCGGTCGTGGTGGTCCTCCTGCCGCGGCAGCTGCCGCTGCGGCGGCGGCGGCTGCTGCTGCTGCTGCGGCTGCTGCGGCTCGTGCCTCTGCATCAGGTATCTCCTCGGGCTCGCTCTGCTGGTCTCGCTCTGTTCTGAGCCTCTCCAACTCTCGCCTCATCTCTATCATGAATGCCCCCTGATCACGCAACTGCTGCTGAACTGTCTCGAGTGATGCGATTAGGGTGGAGTTGATCGCCCCCTGGTCTAGTACAAAATGCTCGGGCTGACGGGGGTGATCATCTGAACTGCCGGCCATGGCGATGTCTGCAAAATCAAACGAGCCCAACTCAGGTGCTGTCAAATCTGCTAATCTCTCCTCGGACTCATGTCTCTCAGTACCAAAAGAAAGGGGGTCGAGGGGGAACAGGGCGCAGTCGTACTCGGGCTCGGAGAGCTGGTCTCGGCTCTCGCGGGCCAACCTAGATGATCGGGTATACGTGCCCAAAAGCGGTGCAGCCAGAGGCTGCCTAAGAGACCGTCTACCCATCATCTTGATTTGGCGAGTAAGGCGGATGAGATCTGGAGTCAACTATGATCACAAACAAACCCCCGATTCACCAACGCAACGCGAGCTGAAGACCGTGAAAGTTCGGTCAAATTATCTTGTCTATTTTATTTTGGTGAACACACAAAATATCAGAGCGCTTACGTGACCTGCTAGGATATCCGATGCTATCCCAACCGACTGGCCCGCACGGAAGAGTCGGTAATCAGTCGGGACTAGCACCGGGAGGCTCTACTTAGGGTGCGGGTCACTCTCTCGCGCATCCAAACCATACAATGAGGGGGTTGCTCTCCCCAAGACAAAGATTTTTAGGGTGAGCGGTTTTTAAGGTCAATAGTCTTAGCCAGTCCCAATTTTATGGTTTTTCTTTTTAATATTTTTCAAATAAAAACAAGCGGCCTAACGAATTTTTCGGTTCTCCTGATTATTTAATCCAAAACAGGGGGGAGAAGTCGAAAAAGCCGATGCGCGAGAAATCAATGATGCATGCTGAGATAGAAATGCGTACCTTGTCTCCAGCACTCTACATGCAAGTGATCCGCGTAGAATTTAAAGACAGAAAGAAAACTACCTATATGATGCAACGGGAAAGCCGAGTCCTAAACGAGCAATTTCTAGCGAAGAACCGTCTAACTCAGTCACTCGCCCTCGATCCAAAGAGTCCGGTCTAGACCCACCCCTCCTCTTCTCGACAGGTCGAGTTCAGGAGTAGCGCTTGACGGGGTAGGCTCGCGACGCGTAGGCTCTCAGGAAAGTGACTAAGTTATTTTTATTAATGATTTATTAGTAGATCCAATTAACGTTCTATGGGAACAGATAATCAGTTAGGTGTGTGGATCCTACTAACTACGGCACAATCACCAGAAATTCCTAAGTCTAGGGGCTCGAGCAAAAACCGCGTAAACACCGGAAAAGGCAGAAAGAAAATAAAAGAAAACCGCGAAAAACCACGAAAAACCGTGCAAGTCCTAAGGGTCCCCCGAACACACCGGTGCTCGGCGAAACAGACCCGCTACGGCAAGTCCACAATGGTCCAAGTCTAATGTCTGAATCCCTGTATTATTACAACAATGATCAAATATGCTATTCTAACCTTACCCACTCAACTCTCTCTCTCGCTCTCTCCTGCGGCTCCGTGCAGAAGGGAGCCGCCTCCGAGTCTCGCGGTTGCTTCGGCTTCTCGAAATCGGCCGCCTCGATCCTCGGGCCCTCGCAAGAAAAAGAGACAAGTGGTCAGTCCAAATTATTGTCAGAAAATATGAGAAAAATATATCTACACAAACTCTATACAAAAAGCCGCGAAAATCAAAAAGCCGCGGAAAAGCTAAAAAAATGACTACTAAGCCGTGCTCCCCGGCAACGGCGCCATTCTGATAACACGCCTGACCACTCGGGTATAAGGTACAGGAATAGGGTCGTTGCGACCCAAGCGATCAGGCTGTGTGTATCAAGAAAAATGAACCACTACTGAAAATAAAATCAATCAAGCACGAAGCGGTCCTGCTATGTGATTAACCTGGTATAGCACCCAGGGTCAAACTCAAGGAGCACGGGTTGGCCGAGAGGCCTACGAAGTAGTCAAAGCAAGTAAAATAAAAGAGAAAAATATTTTTAGTGGTTTTTAAGTGTTTTTATATATTTTTTTTGGATTTTTAATATGTAAAGAAAATAAGAAAGACAAAAACAAGCACACTCAACAATTTATTTAATACATCAAAAATCAAGCAAAAATTCAAACAAAAATATTTTTGTGTGGTTTATAATTTTTTTTGTTTTTAGTGAATTTTTGGAATTTTTCTGATATTTAATTTAATTTCTAAAAATCAAACAGTAGCAAAAAGTAATGGCACTGTCCAGCCAGGCCCCAAGTCCCTAGATAAAATACCTAAGGACCTCAAAAAGACCTGGAGGTAATTTTCCTATAAAGTAGATGAAATAAGGAAAATTTAGGTACCAGATTTATTGTTTTTGGATTTTTAATGTATTTATTAGAATTTTTATGGGGTTTTGAGGGTTTTTAAGTTTTTAAGGTTTTCCAGTGGTGAACAATAGCCAAAATTGGCTAGAAAATCAAACACACTAAACTAAACAGTACCTAATTTTTATAGAATTTTTAGGGAAGTTTTTATATTTTTTAAGGGTTCTTAAATCTAGACAGTAGCAAAAAGGTAGGTTTTTGAATTTTTAAAAATAACAAACGAACTCAGAAATGTTCTCAAAAATCTACAAAAATCCTACACCATGGCAGGAGCCATGTGTCAAATTTTCGTTGGATTTGGAGGTGATTTGATATTTTATTCAAAAGCAAAGGTAGGGCACTGTGCACAGGGACTGAAATGCAAATACCCAAAGTTCTGGGGGTCCAGGTGCAAAATACCCAGCAAAAAACGCACCAAGCGCGTGCCTGGGGCACTCAGGGACCTATCTGTAATAAAAAAAGTCTCAAGGGCCAATTGGTAACACGTACCAAAAGTCCGAGGGCCTTAGCTGCAAATAACCCAAGAAATCATGCACATGCGGAATTAAACCATTCACAGGGGCATAAATGCAAATATTAAAAAGATTTCATTCATTTCATAACAGCCAGAACAACAAGGGCATAGACTGCAAATATCCCAAAAATACACGTGACGAAGCACGTGGCTCACACAGGCAGGGGTATAAATGCAAATAAACTAAGCTCGAGGTCCTCTATGCAATTTACCCTAAAACTAAACAACGTATTTAAATATTTACAGGACTAATGCGAAATGACATAAAGATAAGGGCCTAAGGGTAAATTACCCTTTATTAAGCGGAGCTGATGGATGTCCGCCACGTGGCGATCGGACGGTCAGGGTGGGACGGCTCTCGACGCTGCTGCTGCTCTGCACGATCCAACGGTCCAGGCCAGGACACGTGTGGATCTGACGGCCTGGATCTTTCGCCTCAGATCGGACGTCAAAGGGGGGGCTCCAGCCACCAACGGTCAGGATGGCACCTGGAGCGGGAGGCTAATCCGACGGCTCTGGAGGGTCCTGGAACAACAAGAGGCCGGCGAACTTCTCCGGCCCAGTACGCGCGCTCCGGTCCTCCGCGGGAGCTTCTGATGATCGAGGAAGCTTCGTCTTGGCCTCCCGCGTCTGTGGGATGTCTCCGATGAACCAACTGAGCTCCGGAGAGCTCTGTCGACTCCGGCGGAGGAGAAGCTCCGGTTCTCAAGTAAGAGGGCCTCAGACAGCCCTCGATTGACCTGCAAAACGCAACCAAAGAGCTCCTGGGTCGAGGGCAAACTGCCTCGACCCCGTTAGCGGTGGTGCGGGTGGACGGTGCGGTGGTGCGGGCGAACCCCGGCGATGCGACGGCGAAGGGGTTCGAGTCCCAGCTCCTGTGCGAGCTGGGTTGAACGGAGGGGCGGAGAAGGTGCGCGGGGGAAAGGCAAACGTGATGAGGGATTCCGATGATCGAATGAAAGGGGGAGATGGTCGGAATCGATGATGGTCGGCGACGGCGAGATTTGGGGGAAATCGAAAATTAGACTAAAAGGGGGAGCTACGGGACTACCTGGATGGATGAATGGGCTGTGGTCGAGCTTGCGCAGCTCTGGGTCTTCGCCTCAAGGACCGCCGACGTCCGAGGCTCGAGCTCCAACTCGGAGCGGAGCACGGCGGTGAAGAATCGCCGGATCGATGGCTTTCACCTCCTCTCCTCGCTGCAACAGGTCGAAACGCGAGCTGTCACCTCTCTCTCTCTCTCTGGAGCTCACTGGAGAACGAAGCAAATAGCCAAAGATGCGTGAAATGGGTGGCGGAGCTGGGTATTTAAGTGGGTGCAGGTCCGGCTAGGGCTGGTCGGGTAGGGCTGTGAGAAGCGCGGATCCCGATGTGGATACCCCGGCGAGGGTCTCGGATGCACGAAGAAGAGATAGGACCCGGGGTTTGTGGAGATGGTGAGCGGATCGAGCGCGGAAAAAGAGGAGAAGTCGGGTCGGGCGCGAGATCCGCTGGAGAAGGAGGTCCGCGGAGGGAGTTGACCGGAGGTCAACATCCCCGTGGGCCAATGAGAGGCTGCCACGTGGAAAAGATTTGAAGCTCAAAAATAAGGCAGCAAATGGCCGATTTTGCAAAAACTTAAAACATGAATTATTTTTATTTTATTTTTTTCTATTTTTTGGTGATTTTTAATTAATTTTTGGAAATAAAAATAAGGTATTTACATTATATAGCTATATATAGGTATATATACAATTTGTAGGCTTTTGATTTTTGATTTTTAATTATTATTTTTATACAATTTTTTTCCTATTTTATATTTTATTTATTTATAGTATAAAATAAGGAATAAAAGAGTATTTTTATTTTGTTTTTATTATTTATATACATAGGTAAAATAAATAGTTATGTACAACTATATACAAGGTATGTGTATCATGTATTTTTGTATTTTTGATTTTGTGATTTTTATTTTGTTTTGAGTTTAATTTTTATTTTATTTACAATATATAACATAGACTATTTACAAAAAGTTTAGAAATTAATTTTTGATCTTTTTGATTTTTAACTTTTTATTTTGTTTTTATCTTTTATAAATATATACAAATATTTACAAGCATATTTTTGGGTGAGGAAAATATAGTTTTATTTATTTACACAAATATTTACACATGAGCCCCTATCTCCCTCTACTTGGCTTTTATGCGGTCAGGCCCATGCTGAGCCCTCCCTTGGGTTAGGTTGCTCAATATTTATTCTAAATATTTCCCTCTTTTTTCTTTCTAATCTTTATTTTTTTATTTTTGCACAAAAACATGCTAATTATAGGTTTTTACACAATGCATGCTTTTGCTAATTATTCCTATTTACACATATCTACATGCATTTGCAAAGGTTTTTGTAGCTAAAATATAAGAATAAAGAGTGATGAATGGGTATTCATCACATATCACCCTCATGTTGGAGTGATGTTAGTGAGAAGCATATTTTGGGACCAGAGCTAATCCAATCAATAAGCAAGGTGTTGAACTAATCAGGAAGAGATTGTCGGCATCTCAAAGTAGGCAGAAGTCTTATGCATATCGTCATAGAAGGGGGTTGAGTTTCGCTATCAAAGACCATGTGTTTCTAAAGATTTCCCCAACCAATGGCGTATTACGATTCGGAAAGAAATGGAAACATACTCCTAGATACATAATGACCTTTTGAGACTCTACAACGAATCGAAGATGTGGCATGTCGTATTGCATTACTACATCAATACTCGAAGTTACACGATGTATTCCATGTATCTATGTTAAGGAAGTAAACTCCTGATCCTTAACGATCGGACAAGAGGTTCTTGATATTTAGCCCAATCTTACTTTCGAGGAAAAATCAATCCGCATAGTCTATCGTAGAGACCATCAGCTTCGTCGACGTATAGTTCCGATGTTTAAGGTACTCTCGAAGTATCATAAGAAGGATGAGGCCACATGGGAGCTAGTGATTGAAATGCACGAGAAACATCCACAGCTTTTCGGTATGATCCTTTACTAAGAAATTTCGAGGACGAAATTTTTTAAGGAGGGTAGATTGTAACGGCTGGAGATATTTCCAATCATATTGCCTTATAATACTCCAATCAATAGCATGCAATTATTTATGAAATTAATGAGCATTAGTGGCCCATTGATTGCCTCATTGAGATGTATCAATAACCCAATAAAATCACCCTCCCTTCCCCTCACGTCTAATGTTTTTGCAAAGAGAGAGAGAGAGAGATAGAGGATTGTGAGAGAGAAGGGGAGATGGAGAGTTATAGAGAGTAATCTCATTGGGGGATCATTCTCATCGTAGGAACGCCGGCGTCGGTTCATTAGAGAAGAACGTCGGCTCGAGAGAAGGGAGAGGGCCGACGTGGCAATCCATTAGATACAATCCGTCGGACTCGAGGTATGTGTCGAACACCGTAGGAATATTATTCGATGAATCGACATATGCCTTTGTGATAAATATTTACTTAATGTGCACAATATATGATCTCAAGATGATGTAGGTATCGGTTTAAGATTATGATTTTTGAATGTATGTGTCGAACCCTTAGGACTCGTGCGATACTGTAACACTTTAAAGTGAATACAGAGTATTTTCAAAGATTCGTACTTGATAGACATGTGCATTCCTATATCCCTTTGCACGTTCTTTCTGAAGATTTATCGTGACAGTATTTAAGGCTTAAGATAAGTTACTGTATATACGCATGCAACTTGATGTTCGGTTTTTTTTATGTATCAAATCTCTATAATGCACGTTAAGCTTGTGTTGAGACCAATAATAATCCTCATGCCTATGCGTCTGAGACGATGCACACTCTCTTATATGATACGCGTGTGTATGCACTTGTTTAATATTCACGTCCTATATGCAAATAATGCCCATGTGCATTTTCACATATTTTATTGGTGCAATCTAATTTTCATAGTGTACGTGATTCTATATTTGGAATCTTAATAATTGATTTTCCTTATATTGAGTAATAATACCCATATTTTTGCAGGAAAATAAATTGAACAATAGGGGTGATAATAATCAATACGTATTTAATAAAAAAAACAATCTATTTGCAATGCAATAATTCTTGGTGGTTTACTTGATATAAATATGCTCCTGGGATTAGGAGAATAAAAGGAATTACAATATACTTTTATATACAGGTTATGTTTTGTTACACATATATTTTTTGTGAATGTGTTTCCATTATCGGATAGGTGGTTTTTGTATAGAAATAAAATATAATATGACAAGTAATGGGAGTCAACGTAATTACTTCTACTTTCTAAATTTGTTGGTTTACGAAATTACTGTAACGCTTTCAACTCATAAAAACTCGATTCTCAATTGGATTATGGCAATAGTCTTCCTACAATCTGTAACGTTGATGTGGGGGGATCGTACAGTCTCTACGTATGTTTTAATGTTTTGTTGGTTACTTATTGTAGTTGATAAGTGATTAAAGATTTATAATAAGATATTAAATTGCTATGTTCAGATGAACCATTATAGCATGAAAAAGGGATTGATATTAAAAGAACCGCAATTTCCTTAAAATGAGAAATGGCATGATAATGATAAACGGAGCTAAGTGCTACACCGAATGGTGGGAGCCACCTCTAGAGTCCAATTATCGTGTTAGCCCATGGGGCATCGCCGCAAGGGGCGTATGGTTGCAAGGAACCATAGAGGCAAAAGCTAAGTTCTCTACAGTTGTAGCTACACTGTCATGTATGTCATGAACCGCTTATGCCAGCGGAAAAGCCACCAAAGCCATCAAAGCCACCAAAGCCATTAAGAAGTAACAATTAAGACAACTTTAACCATTAAACAAACCAATGGTATGCGTACAGTTTCTGAAATTGCTAAGGCACATGTGTGCAACTATGGCCAAGTAATGGCATTATGTAAGTGTTATGATTGTATTGGGGCATTTATGCAACTACAGAAAAATTCTGAGGGCATAAGTGAAAATTATGAAAATGTTAAGGCGTATATGCAAATATGGCAAACTTTATTGGTATATATGTAATTATGGCTTTAGCGAAAGTCTTCACAAGGAATACCTTCCGTATGTATGTTTATGTGAAATTATGAGTCGCATGATGATGGTACATGAGAACAAGTTAGTTTCATATGCAATCAGATAATTATGCAAATCGTATAGTTGGGTTGATAATTGATTGTATAGAAGAGATTATGTTTTAACGGTTTAAAGTTAGCATAGGGAGACTAGTTCGCCACGCTAGCCGGCTTGACCCCAACTCGGCACATACTGAGCGTTAGCTCATAACATGTGATGTTGTTTTTTTTCAGGAGAGCACGAGTCGTGACACAATTTCCAGTTCAAGGAGAACTATTGTCACATGAAGTTGAACCGGTACGGACCATAGATGGATTACTTACGGAAGGATGTCTTTATGTCCACTGGAACTTTGAATTGCTAGTTTTATTGTTGGTCCTTTTTCAATATTACTCATGTTGGACTTGTAATAAGAGAATTTTCATGTTGACTGGACTTTAGTTAAATATTGTATCTCTATGCTTATTGAATACCATGCAAGTTTCCGGTAACGGTTCGGTCGTGCGACCCAATGTTGCATGCTTCCGTCGGTCGTCCTGACCCGTTCCGTTACAAATGGTATCAGAGCCAGAGTTCCTCTGGGCATAGGATATCCACAATAGATAGTGACCCAAGACTGACATGAATAGAGTCAAACCTACGTATTACATGCAACTAGTTTCCCTTTGACTTCTAAAAGAGGATCTATCATTATGGACTTAAGGTGACATGAGAGTGCGAGTCATCATTGAATAATGAGATTGCTAAGTACACATGTCAATAATTACTAGAGTTGATAATAATTATGACTCAGCAATGAAAGTATCATGCATAAAGCTTTGGTGGATTTATATTGAAGGTCTTTATTCTCAACAATCCATTCATCCTATAGGGTAGACATGGTATGGAAAAGTTAAGCATTGGATTGATGCATTCAATGGAGACGACTTTTGAAATTACATACTACCATAAGGAGAAGAATAATTGGGATATTTTATCTAAAGGATATGGCAAAAGATTAACCGACTGAGCATAATAGAATCTACTTTTCGGAGATATTCTCCAGTGATTGAAGTGATTTTACCTTAGACGTGGTAATAACATGATCAAAGAGTATGCGATAAAGTTATGGAGTTGGAGAAGAATGAGATTATGATAAGAGCAAATGAGAAGCCAGTGAACTATTGGTTAATTATTACACCGGATACCCAGTTAGCTCCTAGTACATAGTCATCTTAGTTACATCATGAAACTTCCAATGTTTCAGATTTCTTTTGGATGCTTTTTCGGATTGTCATTCTATTACATCATGAGGATTCTCCACTGTTGTTATCGCATAGATTGCATTAACTTTGAAAAAGTCCTTATTGAATGACACCAATTGAATTCAAAGAGAATCGATCGCAATAACAATTGGATAATGGATCATGTGATTTGATGGTTTTCCACATGGAATATTTTTCACTTTGTGAATAAGGAAAGTTAGGTCACATATTATCTGCATTGGTTATTGAACTATGAATAAGGTAATTTTGAGGAATTGATACCTACTATCTTGGATAAATGATTTGTTCATTGATTATGGAGAGAAAAGATATTTTCTAAAATAAATATATTTCGGGGTTACCATATAAGTGGAAGAAAAAAAAGGACATTCTAGAAATAGCTTCCAGAGTAAGGATTGGCCATTGTGAAATATTTTATCACGCATTTTGATCTCACAAGTACTCTTATAGCTTTTATAGAGTTTATGAATAGAATTTTTCGAGAAGATCATGATAAAATTATGATCATAATTGTGGATGATAATGTTATATACTTTGGTGATTTGGAGAAATACCAAGTACATCTCGATGTCGTATTTACAACCTTTTGTCATCATTAGCTCTATGTAAAGTGCTATGAATGTAACATTGGGATGGACAAAATCATATTCCTTAGTATTGCCTTATATAATGATCGATGACATTGAAGATGGTGAATTAAGATGAAAGTTATATTACCTAGGAGTCTGTTGAGAAATTTTAGAGATTCATGGATTTCTAAGGTGAAAAGGTATATTGGTTATTCATGTAGAACTTTCATATACATTACTAGAATGATGACAAGCTTCATTAGAAAGGATGCAAAGTTTATAAGTAGGATCATGATTGAAAATTTCAAAAAAAAAGGAGTAAATGTTGACCATGACCCTGACATGAAGTTTACTATTATGCATTAGAGTGTTGTAGCTCACATTGATATATCTGACAAAGAAAGTAGGTATACTTTATGAAAAGGTATTGATTATGCATCAAGCCAACTAAGAGCATAAGAGAGTAACTATCCAACTTTCCACTTGGAGTATCCTACTTATGACTTCGAGTTAGTAGTGATATTATTTTCTCTAATAGATTGGTGAAATTATCGATACAACGAGAAATTTTTCAGGTAATCTAAAGGGTCAAAGTAGCAGAAAGGATGTGGATCTTTCAAAAATAATTGAAACACTTAAGAAGGAATAATATGATTTTATTAATGGAATCAATGATGATTTGATTTACTATTAAAGATTTTGGATTCTTGGTGACAATAAGTTAACGTGGGAGATATTATATGAATTTCAGAGATCGATATACACTATTCATCCATACATGACAAAAATGTCTAAGATATCCGATGATCTTATTAGTGGCCAACGATTAAGATAATGATTGTAGAATTTATTTTCAAAATCTTAATATGTCAATATATTGAGACTGAACATCCGAAAACAACAAGTCATGTTCAACCTTTGGATATAGTAGATTGAAATTGAAGCATATCACATGAATTTTGTTATTGATTTATCTAAGATCATGATGCATCATTATGATACTATCAGAGTGATTGTAGACCAGATTGTCCTACTTATTTCATTCGTGGTTATCGATCAATCATGGGTTTGGATGAATTATAAGTAGATGAGAAGCATCGTCATAACACCATATGGGTGATTGTTGATCGATTAACCAAATCAGCACATTTATTACTCATCCGTTAGGATCAATCGACGAATAGTCTACCTGAATTATACGTGAATGAAATCGTCGAATTACATGACGTTCCTTCATCAATTGTGTCAGATCGAGATACTAGATTCATGTCTCGGTTGTGGAAAAATTTTCAAGATGCTATGGGAACTCAATTGAAGTTTAGCACCTCAGATCATCTGCAGACTGATGGTCAATCAGAAAGGACCATCCAAATGCTAAGAGATATGTTGAGATCTTATGCTCTGGATTTTTCAGGTAGCTGGGACATACATCTTCCATTAGTAGAGTTTGCTTATAAAAATAGTTATCATTCGAGCATTAAAGATGGTTCCCTATGAAGCAATTTATGGAAGACCTTGCATATCACCCTCATGTTGGAGTGATGTTAGTGAGAAGCATATTTTGGGACCAGAGCTAATACAATCAATAAGCAAGGTGTTGAACTAATCAGGAAGAGATTGTCGGCATCTCAAAGTAGGCAGAAGTCTTATGCATATCGTCATAGAAGGGGGTTGAGTTTCGCTATCAAAGACCATGTGTTTCTAAAGATTTCCCCAACCAATGGCGTATTACGATTCGGAAAGAAATGGAAACATACTCCTAGATACATATGACCTTTTGAGACTCTACAACGAATCGAAGATGTGGCATGTCGTATTGCATTACTACATCAATACTCGAAGGTACACGATGTATTCCATGTATCTATGTTAAGGAAGTAAACTCCTGATCCTTAACATGTGATCGGACAAGAGGTTCTTGATATTTAGCCCAATCTTACTTTCGAGGAAAAATCAATCCGCATAGTCTATCGTAGAGACCATCAGCTTCGTCGACGTATAGTTTCGATGTTTAAGGTACTCTCGAAGTATCATAAGAAGGGTGAGGCCACATGGGAGCTAGTGATTGAAATGCACGAGAAACATCCACAGCTTTTCGGTATGATCCTTTACTAAGAAATTTCGAGGACGAAATTTTTTAAGGAGGGTAGATTGTAACGGCTGGAGATATTTCCAATCATATTGCCTTATAATACTCCAATCAATAGCATGCAATTATTTATGAAATTAATGAGCATTAGTGGCCCATTGATTGCCTCATTGAGATGTATCAATAACCCAATAAAATCACCCTCCCTTCCCCTCACGTCTAATGTTTTTGCAGAGAGAGAGAGAGAGAGAGAGATAGAGGATTGTGAGAGAGAAGGGGAGATGGAGAGTTATAGAGAGTAATCTCATTGGGGGATCATTCTCATCGTAGGAACGCCGGCGTCGGTTCATTAGAGGAGAACGTCGGCTTGAGAGAAGGGAGAGGGCCGACGTGGCAATCCATTAGATACAATCCGTCGGACTCGAGGTATGTGTCGAACACCGTAGGAATATTATTCGATGAATCGACATATGCCTTTGTGATAAATATTTACTTAATGTGCACAATATATGATCTCAAGATGATGTAGGTATCGGTTTAAGATTATGATTTTTGAATGTATGTGTCGAACCCTTAGGACTCGTGCGATACTGTAACACTTTAAAGTGAATATAGAGTATTTTCAAAGATTCGTACTTGATAGACATGTGCATTCCTATATCCCTTTGCACGTTCTTTCTGAAGATTTATCGTGACAGTATTTAAGGCTTAAGATAAGTTACTGTATATACGCATGCAACTTGATGTTCGGTTTTTTTTATGTATCAAATCTCTATAATGCACGTTAAGCTTGTGTTGAGACCAATAATAATCCTCATGCCTATGCGTCTGAGACGATGCACACTCTCTTATATGATACGCGTGTGTATGCACTTGTTTAATATTCACGTCCTATATGCAAATAATGCCCATGTGCATTTTCACGTATTTTATTGGTGCAATCTAATTTTCATAGTGTACGTGATTCTATATTTGGAATCTTAATAATTGATTTTCCTTATATTGAGTAATAATACCCATATTTTTGCAGGAAAATAAATTGAACAATAGGGGTGATAATAATCAATACGTATTTAATAAAAAAAACAATCTATTTGCAATGCAATAATTCTTGGTGGTTTACTTGATATAAATATGCTCCTGGGATTAGGAGAATAAAAGGAATTACAATATACTTTTATATACAGGTTATGTTTTGTTACACATATATTTTTTGTGAATGTGTTTCCATTATCGGATAGGTGGTTTTTGTATAGAAACAAAATATAATATGACAAGTAATGGGAGTCAACGTAATTACTTCTACTTTCTAAATTTGTTGGTTTACGAAATTACTGTAACGCTTTCAACTCATAAAAACTCGATTCTCAATTGGATTATGGCAATAGTCTTCCTACAATCTGTAACGTTGGTGTAGGGGGATCGTACAGTCTCTACGTATGTTTTAATGTTTTGTTGGTTACTTATTGTAGTTGATAAGCGATTAAAGATTTATAATAAGATATTAAATTGCTATGTTCAGATGAACCATTATAGCATGAAAAAGGGATTGATATTAAAAGAACCGCAATTTCCTTAAAATGAGAAATGGCATGATAACGATAAACGGAGCTAAGTGCTACACCGAATGGTGGGAGCCACCTCTAGAGTCCAATTATCGTGTTAGCCCATGGGGCATCGCCGCAAGGGGCGTATGGTTGCAAGGAACCATAGAGGCAAAAGCTAAGTTCTCTACAGTTGTAGCTACACTGTCATGTATGTCATGAACCGCTTATGCCAGCGGAAAAGCCACCGAAGCCATCAAAGCCTCAAAGCCATTAAGAAGTAACAATTAAGACAACTTTAACCATTAAACAAACCAATGGTATGCGTACAGTTTCTGAAATTGCTAAGGCACATGTGTGCAACTATGGCCAAGTAATGGCATTATGTAAGTGTTATGATTGTATTGGGGCATTTATGCAACTACAGAAAAATTCTGAGGGCATAAGTGAAAATTATGAAAATGTTAAGGCGTATATGCAAATATGGCAAACTTTATTGGTATATATGTAATTATGGCTTTAGCGAAAGTCTTCACAAGGAATACCTTCCGTATGTATGTTTATGTGAAATTATGAGTCGCATGATGATGGTACATGAGAACAAGTTAGTTTCATATGCAATCAGATAATTATGCAAATCGTATAGTTGGGTTGATAATTGATTGTATAGAAGAGATTATGTTTTAACGGTTTAAAGTTAGCATAGGGAGACTAGTTCGCCACGCTAGCCGGCTTGACCCCAACTCGGCACATACTGAGCGTTAGCTCATAACATGTGATGTTGTTTTTTTTCAGGAGAGCACGAGTCGTGACACAATTTCCAGTTCAAGGAGAACTATTGTCACATGAAGTTGAACCGGTACGGACCATAGATGGATTACTTACGGAAGGATGTCTTTATGTCCACTGGAACTTTGAATTGCTAGTTTTATTGTTGGTCCTTTTTCAATATTACTCATGTTGGACTTGTAATAAGAGAATTTTCATGTTGACTGGACTTTAGTTAAATATTGTATCTCTATGCTTATTGAATACCATGCAAGTTTCCGGTAACGGTTCGGTCGTGCGACCCAATGTTGCATGCTTCCGTCGGTCGTCCTGACCCGTTCCGTTACAAATGGTATCAGAGTCAGAGTTCCTCTGGGCATAGGATATCCACAATAGATAGTGACCCAAGACTGACATGAATAGAGTCAAACCTACGTATTACATGCAACTAGTTTCCCTTTGACTTCTAAAAGAGGATCTATCATTATGGACTTAAGGTGACATGAGAGTGCGAGTCATCATTGAATAATGAGATTGCTAAGTACACATGTCAATAATTACTAGAGTTGATAATAATTATGACTCAGCAATGAAAGTATCATGCATAAAGCTTTGGTGGATTTATATTGAAGGTCTTTATTCTCAACAATCCATTCATCCTATAGGGTAGACATGGTATGGAAAAGTTAAGCATTGGATTGATGCATTCAATGGAGACGACTTTTGAAATTACATACTACCATAAGGAGAAGAATAATTGGGATATTTTATCTAAAGGATATGGCAAAAGATTAACCGACTGAGCATAATAGAATCTACTTTTCGGAGATATTCTCCAGTGATTGAAGTGATTTTACCTTAGACGTGGTAATAACATGATCAAAGAGTATGCGATAAAGTTATGGAGTTGGAGAAGAATGAGATTATGATAAGAGCAAATGAGAAGCCAGTGAACTATTGGTTAATTATTACACCAGATACCCAGTTAGCTCCTAGTACATAGTCATCTTAGTTACATCATGAAACTTCCAATGTTTCAGATTTCTTTTGGATGCTTTTTCGGATTGTCATTCTATTACATCATGAGGATTCTCCACTGTTGTTATCGCATAGATTGCATTAACTTTGAAAAAGTCCTTATTGAATGACACCAATTGAATTCAAAGAGAATCGATCGCAATAACAATTGGATAATGGATCATGTGATTTGATGGTTTTCCACATGGAATATTTTTCACTTTGTGAATAAGGAAAGTTAGGTCACATATTATCTGCATTGGTTATTGAACTATGAATAAGGTAATTTTGAGGAATTGATACCTACTATCTTGGATAAATGATTTGTTCATTGATTATGGAGAGAAAAGATATTTTCTAAAATAAATATATTTCGGGGTTACCATATAAGTGGAAGAAAAAAAAGGACATTCTAGAAATAGCTTCCAGAGTAAGGATTGGCCATTGTGAAATATTTTATCACGCATTTTGATCTCACAAGTACTCTTATAGCTTTTATAGAGTTTATGAATAGAATTTTTCGAGAAGATCATGATAAAATTATGATCATAATTGTGGATGATAATGTTATATACTTTGGTGATTTGGAGAAATACCAAGTACATCTCGATGTCGTATTTACAACCTTTTGTCATCATTAGCTCTATGTAAAGTACTATGAATGTAACATTGGGATGGACAAAATCATATTCCTTAGTATTGCCTTATATAATGATCGATGACATTGAAGATGGTGAATTAAGATGAAAGTTATATTACCTAGGAGTCTGTTGAGAAATTTTAGAGATTCATGGATTTCTAAGGTGAAAAGGTATATTGGTTATTCATGTAGAACTTTCATATACATTACTAGAATGATGACAAGCTTCATTAGAAAGGATGCAAAGTTTATAAGTAGGATCATGATTGAAAATTTCAAAAAAAAAGGAGTAAATGTTGACCATGACCCTGACATGAAGTTTACTATTATGCATTAGAGTGTTGTAGCTCACATTGATATATCTGACAAAGAAAGTAGGTATACTTTATGAAAAGGTATTGATTATGCATCAAGCCAACTAAGAGCATAAGAGAGTAACTATCCAACTTTCCACTTGGAGTATCCTACTTATGACTTCGAGTTAGTAGTGATATTATTTTCTCTAATAGATTGGTGAAATTATCGATACAACGAGAAATTTTTCAGGTAATCTAAAGGGTCAAAGTAGCAGAAAGGATGTGGATCTTTCAAAAATAATTGAAACACTTAAGAAGGAATAATATGATTTTATTAATGGAATCAATGATGATTTGATTTACTATTAAAGATTTTGGATTCTTGGTGACAATAAGTTAACGTGGGAGATATTATATGAATTTCAGAGATCGATATACACTATTCATCCATACATGACAAAAATGTCTAAGATATCCGATGATCTTATTAGTGGCCAACGATTAAGATAATGATTGTAGAATTTATTTTCAAAATCTTAATATGTCAATATATTGAGACTGAACATCCGAAAACAACAAGTCATGTTCAACCTTTGGATATAGTAGATTGAAATTGAAGCATATCACATGAATTTTGTTATTGATTTATCTAAGATCATGATGCATCATTATGATACTATCAGAGTGATTGTAGACCAGATTGTCCTACTTATTTCATTCGTGGTTATCGATCAATCATGGGTTTGAATGAATTATAAGTAGATGAGAAGCATCGTCATAACACCATATGGGTGATTGTTGATCGATTAACCAAATCAGCACATTTATTACTCATCCGTTAGGATCAATCGACGAATAGTCTACCTGAATTATACGTGAATGAAATCGTCGAATTACATGACGTTCCTTCATCAATTGTGTCAGATCGAGATACTAGATTCATGTCTCGGTTGTGGAAAAATTTTCAAGATGCTATGGGAACTCAATTGAAGTTTAGCACCTCAGATCATCTGCAGACTGATGGTCAATCAGAAAGGACCATCCAAATGCTAAGAGATATGTTGAGATCTTATGCTCTGGATTTTTCAGGTAGCTGGGACATACATCTTCCATTAGTAGAGTTTGCTTATAAAAATAGTTATCATTCGAGCATTAAAGATGGTTCCCTATGAAGCAATTTATGGAAGACCTTGCATATCACCCTCATGTTGGAGTGATGTTAGTGAGAAGCATATTTTGGGACCAGAGCTAATACAATCAATAAGCAAGGTGTTGAACTAATCAGGAAGAAATTGTCGGCATCTCAAAGTAGGCAGAAGTCTTATGCATATCGTCATAGAAGGGGGTTGAGTTTCGCTATCAAAGACCATGTGTTTCTAAAGATTTCCCCAACCAATGGCGTATTACGATTCGGAAAGAAATGGAAACATACTCCTAGATACATATGACCCTTTGAGACTCTACAACGAATCGAAGATGTGGCATGTCGTATTGCATTACTACATCAATACTCGAAGGTACACGATGTATTCCATGTATCTATGTTAAGGAAGTAAACTCCTGATCCTTAACATGTGATCGGACAAGAGGTTCTTGATATTTAGCCCAATCTTACTTTCGAGGAAAAATCAATCCGCATAGTCTATCGTAGAGACCATCAGCTTCGTCGACGTATAGTTTCGATGTTTAAGGTACTCTCGAAGTATCATAAGAAGGATGAGGCCACATGGGAGCTAGTGATTGAAATGCACGAGAAACATCCACAGCTTTTCGGTATGATCCTTTACTAAGAAATTTCGAGGACGAAATTTTTTAAGGAGGGTAGATTGTAACGGCTGGAGATATTTCCAATCATATTGCCTTATAATACTCCAATCAATAGCATGCAATTATTTATGAAATTAATGAGCATTAGTGGCCCATTGATTGCCTCATTGAGATGTATCAATAACCCAATAAAATCACCCTACCTTCCCCTCACGTCTAATGTTTTTGCAAAGAGAGAGAGAGAGAGAGAGAGAGAGAGAGATAGAGGATTGTGAGAGAGAAGGGGAGATGGAGAGTTATAGAGAGTAATCTCATTGGGGGATCATTCTCATCGTAGGAACGCCGGCGTCGGTTCATTAGAGGAGAACGTCGGCTTGAGAGAAGGGAGAGGGCCGACGTGGCAATCCATTAGATACAATCCGTCGGACTCGAGGTATGTGTCGAACACCGTAGGAATATTATTCGATGAATCGACATATGCCTTTGTGATAAATATTTACTTAATGTGCACAATATATGATCTCAAGATGATGTAGGTATCGGTTTAAGATTATGATTTTTGAATATATGTGTCGAACCCTTAGGACTCGTGCGATACTGTAACACTTTAAAGTGAATATAGAGTATTTTCAAAGATTCGTACTTGATAGACATGTGCATTCCTATATCCCTTTGCACGTTCTTTCTGAAGATTTATCGTGACAGTATTTAAGGCTTAAGATAAGTTACTGTATATACGCATGCAACTTGATGTTCGATTTTTTTTATGTATCAAATCTCTATAATGCACGTTAAGCTTGTGTTGAGACCAATAATAATCCTCATGCCTATGCGTCTGAGACGATGCACACTCTCTTATATGATACGCGTGTGTATGCACTTGTTTAATATTCACGTCCTATATGCAAATAATGCCCATGTGCATTTTCACGTATTTTATTGGTGCAATCTAATTTTCATAGTGTACGTGATTCTATATTTGGAATCTTAATAATTGATTTTCCTTATATTGAGTAATAATACCCATATTTTTGCAGGAAAATAAATTGAACAATAGGGGTGATAATAATCAATACGTATTTAATAAAAAAAACAATCTATTTGCAATGCAATAATTCTTGGTGGTTTACTTGATATAAATATGCTCCTGGGATTAGGAGAATAAAAGGAATTACAATATACTTTTATATACAGGTTATGTTTTGTTACACATATATTTTTTGTGAATGTGTTTCCATTATCGGATAGGTGGTTTTTGTATAGAAACAAAATATAATATGACAAGTAATGGGAGTCAACGTAATTACTTCTACTTTCTAAATTTGTTGGTTTACGAAATTACTGTAACGCTTTCAACTCATAAAAACTCGATTCTCAATTGGATTATGGCAATAGTCTTCCTACAATCTGTAACGTTGGTGTAGGGGGATCGTACAGTCTCTACGTATGTTTTAATGTTTTGTTGGTTACTTATTGTAGTTGATAAGCGATTAAAGATTTATAATAAGATATTAAATTGCTATGTTCAGATGAACCATTATAGCATGAAAAAGGGATTGATATTAAAAGAACCGCAATTTCCTTAAAATGAGAAATGGCATGATAACGATAAACGGAGCTAAGTGCTACACCGAATGGTGGGAGCCACCTCTAGAGTCCAATTATCGTGTTAGCCCATGGGGCATCGCCGCAAGGGGCGTATGGTTGCAAGGAACCATAGAGGCAAAAGCTAAGTTCTCTACAGTTGTAGCTACACTGTCATGTATGTCATGAACCGCTTATGCCAGCGGAAAAGCCACCGAAGCCATCAAAGCCTCAAAGCCATTAAGAAGTAACAATTAAGACAACTTTAACCATTAAACAAACCAATGGTATGCGTACAGTTTCTGAAATTGCTAAGGCACATGTGTGCAACTATGGCCAAGTAATGGCATTATGTAAGTGTTATGATTGTATTGGGGCATTTATGCAACTACAGAAAAATTCTGAGGGCATAAGTGAAAATTATGAAAATGTTAAGGCGTATATGCAAATATGGCAAACTTTATTGGTATATATGTAATTATGGCTTTAGCGAAAGTCTTCACAAGGAATACCTTCCGTATGTATGTTTATGTGAAATTATGAGTCGCATGATGATGGTACATGAGAACAAGTTAGTTTCATATGCAATCAGATAATTATGCAAATCGTATAGTTGGGTTGATAATTGATTGTATAGAAGAGATTATGTTTTAACGGTTTAAAGTTAGCATAGGGAGACTAGTTCGCCACGCTAGCCGGCTTGACCCCAACTCGGCACATACTGAGCGTTAGCTCATAACATGTGATGTTGTTTTTTTTCAGGAGAGCACGAGTCGTGACACAATTTCCAGTTCAAGGAGAACTATTGTCACATGAAGTTGAACCGGTACGGACCATAGATGGATTACTTACGGAAGGATGTCTTTATGTCCACTGGAACTTTGAATTGCTAGTTTTATTGTTGGTCCTTTTTCAATATTACTCATGTTGGACTTGTAATAAGAGAATTTTCATGTTGACTGGACTTTAGTTAAATATTGTATCTCTATGCTTATTGAATACCATGCAAGTTTCCGGTAACGGTTCGGTCGTGCGACCCAATGTTGCATGCTTCCGTCGGTCGTCCTGACCCGTTCCGTTACAAATGGTATCAGAGTCAGAGTTCCTCTGGGCATAGGATATCCACAATAGATAGTGACCCAAGACTGACATGAATAGAGTCAAACCTACGTATTACATGCAACTAGTTTCCCTTTGACTTCTAAAAGAGGATCTATCATTATGGACTTAAGGTGACATGAGAGTGCGAGTCATCATTGAATAATGAGATTGCTAAGTACACATGTCAATAATTACTAGAGTTGATAATAATTATGACTCAGCAATGAAAGTATCATGCATAAAGCTTTGGTGGATTTATATTGAAGGTCTTTATTCTCAACAATCCATTCATCCTATAGGGTAGACATGGTATGGAAAAGTTAAGCATTGGATTGATGCATTCAATGGAGACGACTTTTGAAATTACATACTACCATAAGGAGAAGAATAATTGGGATATTTTATCTAAAGGATATGGCAAAAGATTAACCGACTGAGCATAATAGAATCTACTTTTCGGAGATATTCTCCAGTGATTGAAGTGATTTTACCTTAGACGTGGTAATAACATGATCAAAGAGTATGCGATAAAGTTATGGAGTTGGAGAAGAATGAGATTATGATAAGAGCAAATGAGAAGCCAGTGAACTATTGGTTAATTATTACACCAGATACCCAGTTAGCTCCTAGTACATAGTCATCTTAGTTACATCATGAAACTTCCAATGTTTCAGATTTCTTTTGGATGCTTTTTCGGATTGTCATTCTATTACATCATGAGGATTCTCCACTGTTGTTATCGCATAGATTGCATTAACTTTGAAAAAGTCCTTATTGAATGACACCAATTGAATTCAAAGAGAATCGATCGCAATAACAATTGGATAATGGATCATGTGATTTGATGGTTTTCCACATGGAATATTTTTCACTTTGTGAATAAGGAAAGTTAGGTCACATATTATCTGCATTGGTTATTGAACTATGAATAAGGTAATTTTGAGGAATTGATACCTACTATCTTGGATAAATGATTTGTTCATTGATTATGGAGAGAAAAGATATTTTCTAAAATAAATATATTTCGGGGTTACCATATAAGTGGAAGAAAAAAAAGGACATTCTAGAAATAGCTTCCAGAGTAAGGATTGGCCATTGTGAAATATTTTATCACGCATTTTGATCTCACAAGTACTCTTATAGCTTTTATAGAGTTTATGAATAGAATTTTTCGAGAAGATCATGATAAAATTATGATCATAATTGTGGATGATAATGTTATATACTTTGGTGATTTGGAGAAATACCAAGTACATCTCGATGTCGTATTTACAACCTTTTGTCATCATTAGCTCTATGTAAAGTGCTATGAATGTAACATTGGGATGGACAAAATCATATTCCTTAGTATTGCCTTATATAATGATCGATGACATTGAAGATGGTGAATTAAGATGAAAGTTATATTACCTAGGAGTCTGTTGAGAAATTTTAGAGATTCATGGATTTCTAAGGTGAAAAGGTATATTGGTTATTCATGTAGAACTTTCATATACATTACTAGAATGATGACAAGCTTCATTAGAAAGGATGCAAAGTTTATAAGTAGGATCATGATTGAAAATTTCAAAAAAAAAGGAGTAAATGTTGACCATGACCCTGACATGAAGTTTACTATTATGCATTAGAGTGTTGTAGCTCACATTGATATATCTGACAAAGAAAGTAGGTATACTTTATGAAAAGGTATTGATTATGCATCAAGCCAACTAAGAGCATAAGAGAGTAACTATCCAACTTTCCACTTGGAGTATCCTACTTATGACTTCGAGTTAGTAGTGATATTATTTTCTCTAATAGATTGGTGAAATTATCGATACAACGAGAAATTTTTCAGGTAATCTAAAGGGTCAAAGTAGCAGAAAGGATGTGGATCTTTCAAAAATAATTGAAACACTTAAGAAGGAATAATATGATTTTATTAATGGAATCAATGATGATTTGATTTACTATTAAAGATTTTGGATTCTTGGTGACAATAAGTTAACGTGGGAGATATTATATGAATTTCAGAGATCGATATACACTATTCATCCATACATGACAAAAATGTCTAAGATATCCGATGATCTTATTAGTGGCCAACGATTAAGATAATGATTGTAGAATTTATTTTCAAAATCTTAATATGTCAATATATTGAGACTGAACATCCGAAAACAACAAGTCATGTTCAACCTTTGGATATAGTAGATTGAAATTGAAGCATATCACATGAATTTTGTTATTGATTTATCTAAGATCATGATGCATCATTATGATACTATCAGAGTGATTGTAGACCAGATTGTCCTACTTATTTCATTCGTGGTTATCGATCAATCATGGGTTTGGATGAATTATAAGTAGATGAGAAGCATCGTCATAACACCATATGGGTGATTGTTGATCGATTAACCAAATCAGCACATTTATTACTCATCCGTTAGGATCAATCGACGAATAGTCTACCTGAATTATACGTGAATGAAATCGTCGAATTACATGACGTTCCTTCATCAATTGTGTCAGATCGAGATACTAGATTCACGTCTCGGTTGTGGAAAAATTTTCAAGATGCTATGGGAACTCAATTGAAGTTTAGCACCTCAGATCATCTGCAGACTGATGGTCAATCAGAAAGGACCATCCAAATGCTAAGAGATATGTTGAGATCTTATGCTCTGGATTTTTCAGGTAGCTGGGACATACATCTTCCATTAGTAGAGTTTGCTTATAAAAATAGTTATCATTCGAGCATTAAAGATGGTTCCCTATGAAGCAACTTATGGAAGACCTTGCATATCACCCTCATGTTGGAGTGATGTTAGTGAGAAGCATATTTTGGGACCAGAGCTAATACAATCAATAAGCAAGGTGTTGAACTAATCAGGAAGAGATTGTCGGCATCTCAAAGTAGGCAGAAGTCTTATGCATATCGTCATAGAAGGGGGTTGAGTTTCGCTATCAAAGACCATGTGTTTCTAAAGATTTCCCCAACCAATGGCGTATTACGATTCGGAAAGAAATGGAAACATACTCCTAGATACATATGACCTTTTGAGACTCTACAACGAATCGAAGATGTGGCATGTCGTATTGCATTACTACATCAATACTCGAAGGTACACGATGTATTCCATGTATCTATGTTAAGGAAGTAAACTCCTGATCCTTAACATGTGATCGGACAAGAGGTTCTTGATATTTAGCCCAATCTTACTTTCGAGGAAAAATCAATCCGCATAGTCTATCGTAGAGACCATCAGCTTCGTCGACGTATAGTTTCGATGTTTAAGGTACTCTCGAAGTATCATAAGAAGGGTGAGGCCACATGGGAGCTAGTGATTGAAATGCACGAGAAACATCCACAGCTTTTCGGTATGATCATTTACTAAGAAATTTCGAGGACGAAATTTTTTAAGGAGGGTAGATTGTAACGGCTGGAGATATTTCCAATCATATTGCCTTATAATACTCCAATCAATAGCATGCAATTATTTATGAAATTAATGAGCATTAGTGGCCCATTGATTGCCTCATTGAGATGTATCAATAACCCAATAAAATCACCCTCCCTTCCCCTCACGTCTAATGTTTTTGCAAAGAGAGAGAGAGAGAGAGAGATAGAGGATTGTGAGAGAGAAGGGGAGATGGAGAGTTATAGAGAGTAATCTCATTGGGGGATCATTCTCATCGTAGGAACGCCGGCGTCGGTTCATTAGAGGAGAACGTCGGCTTGAGAGAAGGGAGAGGGCCGACGTGGCAATCCATTAGATACAATCCGTCGGACTCGAGGTATGTGTCGAACACCGTAGGAATATTATTCGATGAATCGACATATGCCTTTGTGATAAATATTTACTTAATGTGCACAATATATGATCTCAAGATGATGTAGGTATCGGTTTAAGATTATGATTTTTGAATGTATGTGTCGAACCCTTAGGACTCGTGCGATACTGTAACACTTTAAAGTGAATATAGAGTATTTTCAAAGATTCGTACTTGATAGACATGTGCATTCCTATATCCCTTTGCACGTTCTTTCTGAAGATTTATCGTGACAGTATTTAAGGCTTAAGATAAGTTACTGTATATACGCATGCAACTTGATGTTCGGTTTTTTTTATGTATCAAATCTCTATAATGCACGTTAAGCTTGTGTTGAGACCAATAATAATCCTCATGCCTATGCGTCTGAGACGATGCACACTCTCTTATATGATACGCGTGTGTATGCACTTGTTTAATATTCACGTCCTATATGCAAATAATGCCCATGTGCATTTTCACGTATTTTATTGGTGCAATCTAATTTTCATAGTGTACGTGATTCTATATTTGGAATCTTAATAATTGATTTTCCTTATATTGAGTAATAATACCCATATTTTTGCAGGAAAATAAATTGAACAATAGGGGTGATAATAATCAATACGTATTTAATAAAAAAAACAATCTATTTGCATTGCAATAATTCTTGGTGGTTTACTTGATATAAATATGCTCCTGGGATTAGGAGAATAAAAAGAATTACAATATACTTTTATATACAGGTTATGTTTTGTTACACATATATTTTTTGTGAATGTGTTTCCATTATCGGATAGGTGGTTTTTGTATAGAAACAAAATATAATATGACAAGTAATGGGAGTCAACGTAATTACTTCTACTTTCTAAATTTGTTGGTTTACGAAATTACTGTAACGCTTTCAACTCATAAAAACTCGATTCTCAATTGGATTATGGCAATAGTCTTCCTACAATCTGTAACGTTGATGTAGGGGGATCGTACAGTCTCTACGTATGTTTTAATGTTTTGTTGGTTACTTATTGTAGTTGATAAGCGATTAAAGATTTATAATAAGATATTAAATTGCTATGTTCAGATGAACCATTATAGCATGAAAAAGGGATTGATATTAAAAGAACCGCAATTTCCTTAAAATGAGAAATGGCATGATAACGATAAACGGAGCTAAGTGCTACACCGAATGGTGGGAGCCACCTCTAGAGTCCAATTATCGTGTTAGCCCATGGGGCATCGCCGCAAGGGGCGTATGGTTGCAAGGAACCATAGAGGCAAAAGCTAAGTTCTCTACAGTTGTAGCTACACTGTCATGTATGTCATGAACCGCTTATGCCAGCGGAAAAGCCACCGAAGCCATCAAAGCCTCAAAGCCATTAAGAAGTAACAATTAAGACAACTTTAACCATTAAACAAACCAATGGTATGCGTACAGTTTCTGAAATTGCTAAGGCACATGTGTGCAACTATGGCCAAGTAATGGCATTATGTAAGTGTTATGATTGTATTGGGGCATTTATGCAACTACAGAAAAATTCTGAGGGCATAAGTGAAAATTATGAAAATGTTAAGGCGTATATGCAAATATGGCAAACTTTATTGGTATATATGTAATTATGGCTTTAGCGAAAGTCTTCACAAGGAATACCTTCCGTATGTATGTTTATGTGAAATTATGAGTCGCATGATGATGGTACATGAGAACAAGTTAGTTTCATATGCAATCAGATAATTATGCAAATCGTATAGTTGGGTTGATAATTGATTGTATAGAAGAGATTATGTTTTAACGGTTTAAAGTTAGCATAGGGAGACTAGTTCGCCACGCTAGCCGGCTTGACCCCAACTCGGCACATACTGAGCGTTAGCTCATAACATGTGATGTTGTTTTTTTTCAGGAGAGCACGAGTCGTGACACAATTTCCAGTTCAAGGAGAACTATTGTCACATGAAGTTGAACCGGTACGGACCATAGATGGATTACTTACGGAAGGATGTCTTTATGTCCACTGGAACTTTGAATTGCTAGTTTTATTGTTGGTCCTTTTTCAATACTACTCATGTTGGACTTGTAATAAGAGAATTTTCATGTTGACTGGACTTTAGTTAAATATTGTATCTCTATGCTTATCGAATACCATGCAAGTTTCCGGTAACGGTTCGGTCGTGCGACCCAATGTTGCATGCTTCCGTCGGACGTCCTGACCCGTTCCGTTACAGACAGTGAAACGAGAAGGTACTTTAAATTGAGGTACTGCAACACTACAAAAATGACGAAAGCCCTCATGTTCTACACTTCTAAATGGCATCTCGTCAATAATGATCATTCTTATATGGGCTTTACGACATTCCTCTTGATTGATTCTTGAAGACAATTGTAAATGAGATGAAGCGGCTTTAACATCTTGTACAGCTCTTTCTTGTAACATCTTTAACTTCTCAGATTTATCATTTCCAACAAACTTTTCGCATCTCATAAGGTGATTGCTCAAACTGCTAGTTCCATGAGACGGTGGGCATTTGATGAATTCTCGACAATATTTGCACATTCCTCGTCGTTCACTTGGGTTTGTAAAATCATCAACAATGTAATTTTTCCATACCCGTGATGATTTTCGAGAAGACGAGCTTTGACTTTTTTCCTTGCAAGACTAGGCATGATGAGGAGACATCTCCATGTGAACATTCTCAGTTTGAATTGCATGATCATGAGTAAGACCTACAAATCGATGCTCCGTAGTAGAGTCCATGGTATCGTCTATGCTTGACATCTAATATTAAAATTAAGTTTAATTATTAAAAATCCATCATAATCTATAATTAGAAAGGTAAGTAAAAAGATAAAAGGACAATGATCGATCTTCGTCACAAGCATTCATATAATCATATCACATTATCGTACTCAATTATGAATCGAGAAAAAGAGTAAATAGAGATGATGGTGGAAATCACATATCTAGAGGAGTATATGCTTCTTCAACAAAGCATAATCTAATCAATGACTAGTTATTAACATCAACCTCCATCATGGAAATAAAATAACAGAAGAAACAAGAAATTAAAACACAGAGAAAAGACAAGAATTCATCCATAAATCTAGAACTCCATGAGTCTAGCATGTCCTTAGTACTTAAGTCTTAAGTCTTTACGTATTTTAGAAACCTGGAAAGAAAAGATAAAAATTCACATACACGTGGATTCCTTTCGGTGACAGCAGATGGGACAATCGATGTAATTAATAAAAAAACGTGAGCATCGAGTGTTTGCATCTGGAGGGTGAATATTGAATACATGACATGCATCTCCTGTGGATTGAGAAATACACTAAATGCCAAGTAACCATTTGGATATAGACAATATTTCAAGAAACTATAATGACAAAGTCCATGTAGCCACATATATTGATGTATAATATAATGTGAATGTCTCACTTTAGAAATAAGAATTGAATATTAATGATAAATTCATCTTTTATATTTTTTATAATAAAATATAATCACCATTCACCACATTTAGACAAGATGAGAAAGGTTCTTAATATAAGAAAATCTAGAAGCATGATTTATCCAAAAAATATAGCAGTGAATGCTCAACTTCCAGATGATGCAACACTAAATAATCCCGACAATGAAAACTTGATAAAATACATCAAAGAATGCTCAAATTAGAGCTTCTAAAAATATACAGAAATGAACACAACAACCAGGAAGGTGAAACTTTGAGCAAATAGAGTTTCCAGGTGATCAAACACCAAATAAGCATGTAAAATTTTTAGATGGACAGAGATTGGGTATTCTTGAGAAGATCAGGGAATAGAAATGTGACGTATTCATACTAATTTACCATATTCATACTAATTTACCATATCAAATGTGCATCATCGTCATGTTGCCCCTCTAATTGGTTAAAATAAGCAATAACATCTAACAGAAAAAATGTGACATCAAATAACAAATCGAATAAAAGGAGCACTTGATCTTTTGATGAAAGGATTCCACAACAATCTAGGGTTTCATTGCTCAGATTTTGTTGGAGCATGCTACAAGGCAGATGTGAATGTTGATTGGACGCTAGGGTTTTGTTGCCGCCTTGCTGGCGTCGAATGATGAACTTTCAACCGAAAGACATCGTCGGGACTCGGCGGACCGAAGCGGGTGGAGGAACTGTGTCGTTGGGACTCGGGGGACCGAAGTGGGTGGAGGAACCGCGGACCAGTGGGTGGGACAGGACTGTGGGAGCCTGGGAGGATAGCCTCGGATTCGAAACTTTGAGTGGGTGAGGGAGGATGAGGCGTAGGTGGGAGAGATTGGATCGATCCATGGATTTTCCCCTCAATCCAGATGGGGCACCAGTGATTGTCAGATCAGAGGGGATGGATACCCAAACCCGGCTGTGTGAACGGATACCCGAAACTCGAGGACAAAATCGTGTAGGTCGGATCGGATATCCATCCGATCCAGATTCCATGAACAACCCTAAATGGCAGTACAGATTACAGCCTCCCATCGTCTCCTCTCCGTACATACTGACACACAACCATTCCAGGACCCGACACCTTTTAGTGTAGATCTTGCGCGCATGTACCATCCACATGTTGTATATATTGTTTCTGTAGAATGGCCGCCGTGACCGACGTGATCACGCAACCGCCTCCGGCGATTGCGGCAAGGCCGAGTCTCAAGGAGACCTAACCGCTTGGGCGTAAAAGATGGGGCGGACGTGGCGAGGGTTTTACGCCCTATAAATGACCTCCCATGGGGAGGGGAATGTATGCATCAGAACTTTGCCGATCGGGAACCCCCATCCCTTCATTCTCTCTATCTCTCTCTCATTCTCTCTCGCAGCCACTGGAGGAAGGCATACCTCATAGAGAACCTTGATTGGTATCAAAGCTTGCACACCTACGTGTTCCGATCAGCACTTGATATCTGCTGCCGGAGGATCTCCTTGATCGGCATCCTCATCTCCGCTGCCGCTCCCAAAAGCACTAAGGTGCTTGTTCTCCTGAACCCTAAAAGAGGGTCGCATGTTCCTCTTTATTTTTTTGAGATTCATTTTATTATTATTATTTTTTGTACAATCCGTTGAGATTCGTGAGTCTTTTTTTGTTTATTTTCCTCTGCTATACCACTGTTGCATCACGTGAACATCTGAATATTATTATTATATTATTTTCATTTTTTTACTTCTTCACGTGAACGCTCCTTCCAATATCTTTCACGTTGTACGAGAAATTTATTTATTTTTAACGTGAACTCACTTGGTGTGCCTGTCGTTTTTTTATTTTCATTATTATATTGATTTCTATATTATATTATCTTGAGTGCCTGCCATTTTTTTAAAAGGGTAAGTTTTTTTAGTTTTTTTATTATTTGTTTGCATACTAGATTTATATATCTCTTGGTGTATAAGTAGAATCAAAAGTAAGATTTTTTGCCAAATCATACCTATCTTTTTTTGGTGATTGCTTAACAAGGGAGATAAAACTAGTATAATCACAAGGATCTTTTTTAAGGAACCAATAAATTTTGATTTTTTTAATATGCTCTTTATTAAAAAAATTCTTAGCCATTGTTTCTGTACTCTTTAAAAGCGTCTCTGTTGGAATCTCATTTTTTTGTCTTAATTGATCACCTTTAGTAAAAATAGCCTATTTCCTAAACCCTTTGTTATTGCTCAAGTAAAATTATTCAATTTTATACAAATCTTTTATTTGTCCAACTAGTTTCAAAAATGACAAGCAAGACAATTGCCACTAAGGTGGGGAAATCGAGTACTTTAACGGTACTAATTACGAATTATGGAGTAAAAAGATCTACTATGGCGTGTTGCACGATAGTATACAATCCATCGTAGATAAACCCGGCCCAACCTTATCTGAGAATCCAACTATGAAGTAGATAAGGTCCCGCGAACAGTGGGAGAAAACAGATAATAGTGCTAGGAGCTTTATGCTGACCCACATGGATCTGAACATGATTCGGGTCTTTGAGATCTGCGAATCAGCTTACGAGCTCTGGACCACAGTCAAAGAGAAATATCACTCCAAATTGGAAGTGAGCATCCAACTTCTTCTACACAAGTACAACTTGTGTAGAATGAAGGAATCTGAAAGCGTCCTAGAGCACGCGAACAAGATGACGTGATGGCCAAGGATCTTGCGGCTGCTAATTGCGCAATTCCGGAGAGGATGCAGATCGCAGCCATACTGGGAAGTCTCCCTCCGTCATTCGATATGGTTGCCACACCTCTGAGGATGAATGGCAACATTAAGTCTGTGATGGACCTGCATGCACAGTTGACAATTGAGCAGGACCTCTAAATAAAGATCGAAAACTGAGATCTTTGAGGTCGAGGAAGAAGAAGAAGCAAATACCATGCAAGCGAAGAAAAGGTTGGACCCCTCCAAAGCGAATTTCAAGGGAAAGAGTGGAAAATACCCACATGGCTCCTGCTATGGTTGCGGCAAATATGGCCATTTCAAGGTCAATTGCCCCAACAAGAAGAAGCCAGGAAACTCTAAAATGCCCGAAAACAAAGGCAAGAAGAAAATGGCATTCGCGGCTGTCGTAGAATGCAACTCCATCATCACGGACAGTGATGGATGGTGGATCAACTTTGGAGCAACCAGACACATCGCCAAAACGAAGGAAGGCCTAGTGGACTTCACGGAGTTGAGCAAAGGAGAACAAAGGATCTTTATGGGAAACAACACTTACTTGGACATAGAAGGTATTGGGACATACAAGCTTGACCTGGGGGATAGCATTATGGTACTGAATGATGTACTGTATGCCCCAGGGATACGCCGGAACCTGATCTCTGTCCCAATGCTTCTCAAGAAGGATTTTGAAGTCCGTTTTTATAATAAGCGTGTTTCTATTGGTAAGAATAAGAAGGTTTATGCGATGTGAAAGTTTGTGCCCGAGCATGACCTATTTTGTCTTCCTGTAATAAATTCTAGTGAATTAATGAATGTCGCTTCTGATTATTCCTTGTGTTTTTTGTCTGATTATGACTTATATCACTTGTGACTGGGTCATCTAGGAAATTGTAAAATGGATCAAATGATGAAGGCAAATCTGTTGCCTAAGATCACGGGTGCAAGGACATTACCCTGCAAACACTGTCTGACCGGTAAAATGATGAGAAGACCCTTCTCGATCGAAACTCGATCAACAGAGTTACTAGGTTTGATCCATTCAGACATATGTGGATCTCTAGGCGTCAACACATATAAAAATAAGGAATATTTTATAACATTCATTGATGACTACTCCAAGTTCTCCTATATCTATCTCTTATGAAGAAAGTCAGAAGTACTTGAAACATTTAAGAGATATAAGACGGAAGTGGAGACAAGATTGGGAAAACCAATCAAGACTCTTAGGACAGATAGAGGTGGGGAATATATCTCAAAGGAGTTTGAGGATTACTGTGTTCATACATGCATTCATAGGCAGACTACATTGCCCTATACACCATAGCAAAATGGTGTAGTAGAAAGAAAGAATCGAACTTTGATGAATGCAGTAAGGTGTATGGTTTCACACTCAGGACTCTCCAAGAAATTCTGGGGAGAGGTAGTGTTGACTGCGAACTATATGCAGAACATGATTCCCAACAAGTCCGTAGAATCAACGTCATATAAAATATGGAATGGCAGAAAGTCCGAGTTGGGCCATCTCCAGAAATGGGGATGTGTAGCACATGTTCTGGTATCGAGTCAGCTTAAAGACAAGGTAGACTTCAGGACATTAAAGTGTAAGTTTATTGGGTATAGTGAGAATTCTAAAGGATATGGGTTCTTCCATGAAACTAGAGGTCTGATCGAAAGTCATGATGCTACTTTCCTTGAAATTCATCAAGAAAAGGAGCATGAAGTAAAGGAATCAGATCCTCTGATTGTCTTATAGGACAATGAAGACGATTTGAGCAATTAACAAGAACTTGAGGATGATATCGATCATCCAAATATAGAGAATGAACCTATGAAACATGATGATCCTTTAGAGGAAGTGGGTGGACCTATACAACCCACGAGTATAATCGACAACAAGAGACCCAGAACACGACCCGTATGGATGGAAGATTACCATTTCTATGGATACGAGGCGTCGTGTTATACTGTGGATGAGGATGTCGCAGATTGTACTGATCCCATATCATTTGATGAAGTTATGGCTTCGTTTGAGTCGGAATCATGGTCGGTCGTCAAGAGAGATGAGTTGGACTCAATCGAGCGAAACGATGTTTGAGAATTATGTGATTTGTCAGAAGGTAGGCAATCCATAGGATGTAAGTGGGTATTCAAGAAAAAGTACCGAGTTGACGGTACTGTTGACAAATACAAAGCCAGATTAGTTGCCAAGGATTATACTCAGCAAGCTGGAATAGATTTCCTAGAAACCTACTCTCCAGTGGCTAAGTTTGCATTCATTCGGATGATCTTAGCCCTAGTCGCATATATGGGTTTGGAATTATTCCAAATGGATGTGAAGACGGCCTTCCTTGATGAAGAATTAAAGGAGGAGATTTATATGCAACAACCTGATAGTTCTCAGATTGAAGGTCATGAGAAAAGAGTTTACAAGTTAAGAAAGTCATTATATGGCTTGAAACAGTCATCACGGCAATGGTATCTCAAGTTTCATGAGAAAGTTATCCAATTTGGATTTGTTTCAAATAAATTGGATAACTGTGTGTATGTCATGAAGAGTGGGAGCAGTTTTGCAATCATGTCATTACATGTTGATGGCATTCTGCTTGCAGGTAATGACATACAAATGCTCAATGAAATCAAACAAAAATTGAGCAATGAATTTGAGATGAAGGAAATGGACGAAGCATCCTATGTTCTTGGAATTAAAATAACAAGAGACAGGGACTCAAGGACATTGAGCCTTAGTCAGGAAAGATATTTGCATACTGTATTAAGGAGTTTTGGAATGTAGAATAACACTCTAGTTCGAACACCACTTATGATAGGAAAGAGATTCAGCAAGAGTCAGTGTCCCGGAAAGGGGCAGAGACCTTTAGATGTACCATATGCACAAGCGGTAGGAAGTCTAATGTATGCAATGATGTGTACTCGACATGATTTAGCTTATCCAGTAAGATTAGATAGTAGATATCACAGCAATCCCGGTCCAGCACATTGGGAAGCTGTAAAGAGGATTCTTCGATATCTGAAAGGAACAGTACATCTAAAACTTGTGTATCAAGTAGAATCGCTTGAAGTGATAGGCTACTCCGATACCGATTTCGGAGGGGATGTGGATGATAAAAAATCCACATCAGGTTACCTGTTCATGTTTGATGGTGCAGTCGTTTCTTGGGGTAGCAAGAAATAAGGATATGTATCTCGACATACGCAGGAGGCTGACTACATTGCATGTAACATGGCCACCACTCATGCTATGTGGATCAGACGTTTCCTAGAGAATCTAAGCCTTGAATTGGTCAAAGGACCAATTGAAATGTATTGTGACAATCAAGTTGCGATAAGCTTGATTAATAGTGGGGCTAATAGTTCTAAAGGAAAATACATTAAAATCCAATATCATTATATACAAGATATAGTGGCAAAACAAGAAATCACGGTAACCTACATACCTACCAGTGACATGTTGGTTGATTCCCTAACCAAGGGAATAGCTGCAGGAACATACATTAAACATGTTGGTTTAATGGGACTCAGGAATGTTTGAGTCAAGGAAGATGTTTCATAAATAATGATCCTCACATGATAAATCTCCTTGCATATACTACACGAATAGTGGGAGTATATATGTTTCGACCATTTCGGTCAAGTGGGAGTTGTAGAACGACCGCTGTTACCGACGTGGTCACGCAACCGACTCCAGCGGTTGCGGCAAGGCCGAGTCTCAAGGAGACTTAACTGCTTGAGCGTGAAGGATGGGGCGGACGTGGCGAGGGTTTTATGCCCTATAAATGAACTCCCATGGGAGAGGAATGTATGCATCAGAACTTCGCCGATCGGGAGCTCCATCCCTCCATTCTCTCCATCTCTCTCTCATTCTCTCTCGCAGCCACTGGAGGAAGGCATACCTCGTAGAGAACCTTGAGTTTCCAATGATCGTAACGTGCAATACAACATGAATCCGACCATATGAATGAAAATCCGACTCATAGGAACTAAAATACGAAAAGCGACAGGAAGGAGGGAGATCCGTACCTCACAGACGCAATGAACGACTCCCCTGTGATGAGATCTTCACGTCAGCATGCTCGGCTTCTCGATCGGATGACTCCGACGACCTCGGATGGAGTTCCGTTGAGCTCCGAGGCGGAGCTCCGACGGCTGGAGTTTGGAAAATATGGCCGGGTCAACCAGACTTATGATAACCCCCTTTTATACTCGGGTTTGGTTAAAAGGATTCGGTTCGGATCCATATCTGATTATCGATCCACAATTGTAAAATGACCATATCTCACTTGTCTGATGTTGGATTTGAATGTTCTTGATATCGTTGGAAAGATCTCGACGAGTATTACAAATAGAATATTTACTTGATCATTTGGACTATGTGTTAGGTCTTAATTCTAAAGAAATGTGAATGGAAGTATAAGTGGGTTTGGACCGAAATTCGTACTTTGAACTGTATCGAGACCGGATTTATATGACAATTTGATATCACCCTGCATATTATATTTTGAGGATAGGGAGTATGCACCCAGGTGCATGTAATTTTACATGCACACGAGCCTATAACTCCCACATTTTTTTACTTTTCCGAAAAATACCGCCATGTATATTCATCTATATATCCCTCCTGTATGTCATTCCAATTTCGTCAGAAACAGAGATCCCTACGTCCTCCATCCAAAACAGGCCGATTACAGCAATTCCAAGACCGTTAAAATAATGTGTTCTAGATGGAGGACGTAGAGATCTCTGTTTCTGATGAAATTGGAATGATATATAGGAGGGATATATAGATGAATATAAATGACGGTATTTTTCGGAAAAGTAAAAAAAATGTGGGAATTATAGGCCCGAGTGCATGTAGAATTACATGCACCTACGTGCATACTCCCTATCCTCTTATATTTTAATGCGTACACGTGCCTTCGAATCTTACATCAACATCTGATATTTTACGTATGATTAAATTACTGGATAGGGTATGATTGTTGGTTCGATTCATATAAATTGAGATCGAGTCTTTCATTTTGTAGCTGTGCTCCTATGAAGGACAAGATGGGAATATCAAACAGAAGGTGGGGTTCTTGGGCAGTAGTCACAACATCCTTCGCCGTAGTGACAAGCCCTTGGAACCGGATCCCTCGCGAATCGGCATCCTCCCTTCGCGTTATCAGAAGCATCTCGGCCACTGATGGTACTCCGAAATGCCATTTATCAGTGAGTAGGAGTGATAAGGGTACATGGAGAGGCAGTTCTTTGGCTATGGAAAAAATGGTGTGTTTGGCGGGGGGAAGCTCCTGGCAGACAGTGTTCCTTATGGGAAAAAGAATGTTTTCCAAAAGCCCTCGGAGCACCTTCATTATCAGGTAGGGTTGGTTATTGAGTCACGGCTCGATGAGCCATGTTCAGGCTCGGGGCTCGTAAGCTTGGCTCATTAGACTAGTGAGTCGAGTCCGAGCTAGATTTTTGGTCTTGATACCTTAACGAGCCGAGGCTTGGCTCGATAACTCAATAAGGAGCTCGATAAGAAATATCTTTATATATATATATATATTCTATCTGTGAAATTGTAATGATGTTTATTTTTATTTGTATTAGTTTTACAACAATATGAATGGTGGATTATATGTTCATATGGTTTATGTAACGACAATGTTGGGTAGACTATGTTATGTCTTGTAGACTTGGACTTTCTAAACTTTATCTATGTTATTCTAGGTTATAATTAGGTAATAATTATTTTTTCTTTTTTATTAGCAAATAGAATGCTACAATATATATATTATAATTTAACTTTTGTATGCAATTCAGATAATGGGACACCACAATGACACACAAGGAGGGAAACTGTGTTGCACCACATGAGGGATGGAGGTGCCACCACGACACACGTAGGGAATGAGTGTTTTGTCGTACATGTGGCAACACGAGGGATGAAGTGCTTTGTCACAGTTAAATGTTAGAGTGAGGGTGGTGAATTCGTCGTGTTTTGCACAGGGTGGATTCATGTGGATGTGGGATGTTGTTGGGAGGAAGGATTCGGGTTTCTTCATGGAGGGGAGGGAGTTGCGACTACATCTATAGAGAGGAATTTAGGTTTTTCAACTAGTTAGGGTACGGGGAAAATGCTTATGCCCAAAATGTTTAAGCCCAGGTTGTCAAGTAGTAATACACACCACTTATAACCCGCTCTCACACTTTGCGAGTTTTAGATGTGAGACTATCTTTGGGGGGGGGGGGTATGGGTATTACAACCTCCTCCACTTATATTCACATTGTCCTCGTTACGACATGGTCCGTCACTTATTCCCAGTGATAGTGGCGGCTGCACGATCTGGGTAATCATTTCCTCTTATCTCTTTGTAGGGGTGACTCCATCTCTCGGGTACCTCTTTCCACTATTAGAGGGAAATTGGCTCTGATACCATTTGTAACGTCACAGACTTAGGTTCCTAGTCCGTTATTGAGGAATCTTCCCTTATAACTTGTTGAGTTCGAGTCCAAATGGATCCATTGACAACCATCCAAAATGCTTAAGCTAAGTTGTTAAGTAGTAATCCTCACTACTTATAACCCACTTTCTCACTTTGTGAGTTTTAGATGTGGGACTATGTTTGGGATATGGGTGTTACAACTTTGTAACGTCTTGGGCTTACATCCCCGGTCCATTATCGAGGAAAACTGGCACTAGCAACTTGTTGGGTTCGAGTCCAAGTGGATCCGTTGACAACCACCCAAAATACTTAAGCCTAAGTTGTCAAGTAGTAAACTCCATCATTTATAACCCACTCTCATACTTTGCGAGTTTTAGATGTGAGACTATGTTTGGGGATATGTGTCTTACAACCTCCACCACTTATATTCGCAGCGTACTCGTTGCGACATGGCCCATCACTTATTCCCAGTGACAGTGGCGGCTTCACGCTCCCGGCTTATGTCCCTTCGGGTAGCCCTTTCCACTATCAAAGGAAACCCGTTATGGTCTCATTTGTAACGTTTCAGGCTTAGATCCTCGATCTGTTATCGAGGAAAACTGGCCCTGACAACTTTTGGGTTCGAGTCCAAATGGATCCGTTGACAACCATTCAAATGTTTAAGCCCAAATTGTCAAGTAGTAATCCCCATCACTTGTAACCCACTCATACATTTTGTGAGTTTTAGATGTGTGACTATGTTTGGAGGTATGAGTTTTACATTAAGTGAGTATTTTGAAATAAGAGAAATGCCATTTGTAGATATAGAAAGAAGAGGGCTGATTTGGGTATTTAGAAATAAAAGATGGGTTCCAAATACATATAAATATATAATTTGCAATAGTAGTAATTTATTTATTTATTAACATGTTAACAGATTGGATTGGATCGGATTTGGGTAACAATCCAATCCATGATTTAAAAGATTTTGAAAATCTCAATCCCATCCATTATAATGATAAATCAAATCAATCCATTATAGTAACATCGGATTGGATGGATTTTATCCGATGCCTATGTACCTTATTTGTGGTTGCGGGTAAGATGAGAACACATGTAGAACGTCTAGGGCATCTGATGAAGATCAAATAGAGGTTAATAACATGGAATCTTCAACGGCTTGGATTAGGCGTGCCTCAGATGGTGCCTGGAGTAAGGGCGTCTCCTTCTCCGTTGACACTTTGAGCATGTGACTGGGGAACCGAGCTCCCTTGACATCGCACGAAGATGAGCCTAGTGGAATATAGACAGCAGAGCTCTGCTCAGTGAAGGCTGAAGGTGAAAGCTCTGTTAGAGCTCTATGACGAAGCTCAAAGTATGGATGTTGATGAAGGAAAAGTTTCGAGGTGAAGCTTGATAGTAGAGCTGCTATGAATGATGCTTCGGTGGTGGTTGCTTTGTTGCTCCGACGTGAAATCCATCGTGTTGCGATCAATCTCTATCAGATGGTTAGCCCCTTTGTTCAGTCATCTCCAGATAGATTCTAAGGCCAAGGTGATGTGGCATCCAGCTCCTGGAATAGGGCTTTGTCTAGCTACTGTAATGGGCGTCTGCATGCAAATAAGGTTGGAGCTGGAGTCCTCTGCCAAGGACATTCTCAATATGGGTCCTCCTTGATGTTGGATTTCCTTTGTATTTCAAAACCTCTCAGAATTCATATGATATTCAAGATTACAAAGAAACTATTGGGAGATGGGCAACAAGCTGCATCGCCAATCCCTTTTGGATGATAAATCCAATTCTACCTCTTTAGTAAGTGTGAGCGTGCGATTTTAATTTAAAATAATACTTTTCCAAGATTTGTTTTAAGTCTACACAATTTTCAATTTGAGCACATGTATCTAATCCAATAATGACCTCGGAAATGAAACTCATTAAATCCATTTGAACAAACACCTTACCTCTTTTGTATCCAGGTTCATATAGCCATTTTTGGCATTAAACGTGCCTCCTCGATAATGTTGGGTGCATCCAACGAGACCATAGAAACTCGTTATCACTTAATGTCTTGATGGGAAATGAACAACTCTCTTTTTGTTCTTTATTAATGGACACTCCATCTATATAAAGAACTGTAGCCTTAGCCTTTCAAACACAACACACAACACAACATAAGCATTCTGTTCTCCACCCCCATCTGCTCTCCACCACTTGTGTGCTCATTGTGAATTCGTGTATGTGGATTTTGCACTTTGTTTTTCTAGAACCATGAGGGCCAGCGGACGTTTGACGCTGCTCTCTTACTAGCACCAAGAGATAACATCCAGTTGGGAGGTGATTGAATCTAGGAGCCAGGACGCCATCAAGCTCGTGCATAGGAGGGGCGGAATCTGTCATCACGACAGTGTCTTTCAACGTGTCTCCATTTCTAAAACTGGATCTTTCAACTAATATTTCTTTGTTATTATTTTGATCGTATTTTCATGCCAATCTTAAAATACAATATCTTTGCAAACAACGCTAGAAAACTATAGTATTATCCAACATTGTGAAGACATATCCTTAAGTTTTCTATCTATTGTTTCTTTCCATCTTTGTTAATTAAACTTTTACAAAATTGATCTTAGAGCAATGATGACTTCGGAAGACATTGCTAGTCTTAGACCCGAAAAATTCGTAGGATTACATTTCCGTAGATGGCAACAAAAAATGAGGTTTTGGCTAACTTCTTTAGGATTAGTCTCTGCTATAACTCCTCCTGAGGAGCCTGAAACTCTCGTTACTCCTGTTGATCATGTTAACTCTGCCCTATTCTCAATAGGCTCTACTTACAGTGATCTGCTTTCTTACCTATCTCGACTCATCCAAAAATAGCTAAAGAGATAAATTGCCTTTGTCATGGTAGAATTCTCTATGGTTTATCTGATGAACTTTATGACATATACCATATGCACCCTAATGCCCTTGAACTTTGAAAAGCTTTAGATGATAAGTTTGGTATGCAAGATGTGGGATTAGAATGATATGCTTTTATCCAATGGCTTGATTATAAGATGGTAGAGAACAAGCCTGTCTCCGCACAAGTTCTTGAATATCAAAATCTTATCTCTAAGTCTATTACTAGTGGCTATAAGCTCGAGGAAAATGTACAAGTAGCTGCTCTAATCGAAAAACTTCCTTCTTCTTGGAAAGATTTCGCCAAATCTCTCCATCATAGACAAGAGAAGATGAACATGTCTTCCCTTGTAAAGTCTCTTCAAATTGAAGTTCATCACAGAATAAAAGACTCTAAATACAACCCTCCTGTCAATCTGGTAGACCATGTCAACACAAAAAAGAAGTCCCATAAACTCCACCCCAAATCCAAACAACCTTTCAAGAAAGGCAAGCAACCCGATCGGAATAATAACACTGATTATAGGAGCCAATGCATCTGCTACGCATGTGGCAAGCCTGGTCACCTTGCAAATGTATGCAAAAATCACAAGGGACAGAAGAATAAACCTCCTAAGAATGCTAAAGTTGATATGAATCTGTGGGGTCCGACACTTCTGAAAGGTTAGAAATTAACTTTGTTATTCCTAATATTAGTTATGCCTCACATGATAATTGATGGTTGGATTCTGGAGCCGTGTCTCACATCGGCTATGATCGCTCTTCTTTTTCCACCAATCAGGCTGATAACAGTCGTGTCATTTCTTGGGGTGATGATGTCTCCATAAAACCTACCATAGGCTTCAAACGTATGGATTTGAAACTCACACCTAGGAAAGTCTTGAAGCTACATGTTGTCTTAAATGTTCCTGAATTTAAGAACCTTATTAGTGAAGTCCTAGTTATATCTTCTAGTTACTCCTTATTAAGTTAGGGTAATAAAGTTATAATATCTCATTTCGGATCTTTTACAAGTGCCGGCTATACTTGTAATGGTCTCATCAAGCTTAATGTTGAGTCTTATAATGATTCTTCACATATTAATGAGAATTGCATTAGAACTCTTTCTACTTTCGTGTCATCCGATCTTTGACATGCATGCTTAGGACACGTGAACAAAAATACAATGAAGCATATGGTTCACACGGACTTAATTCCCAAAACTGACATAACAAATAATGAAAGATGTCAAATTTGGGTGCAAGCCAAATTGCCTAAGAAACCCTTTAGATCAGTAGAAAGAAACTCTATACTACTTAAACTAGTCCATACTGATGTATGTGACCTAAACCAAGTTCTCACTCGTGATAACATGCACTGCTTTGTGACCTTTATAGATGATTTTTCAAAGTATTGTTATGTTTATTTGCTAAGATCTAAAAACGAGCAAATAGAAAAGTTTAAGGTCTACAAATCCAAGTAGAAAACCAAACTGGTAAGAATATAAAAAGGATTAGATCCGATAGAGGGGATGAGTACACTTCAAATGAGTTAAACCGATTTTGTGAGGAACATGGCCTTATACATGAAACCACTGTCCCTTATAACCTTCAGTCTAATGGTGTGGCTGAAAGGAAGAACAAAACACTTATCGACATGGTTAATGCCATGTTAGTTGAATCTGGTCTTAACCAAAGATTGTGGGGGGAGGCTCTTTTAACCGCAAACTATGTGCTTAACCGCGTCCCTTTCAAACACATAGATAAAACTCCTTATGAACTTTGGTTTAATAGAAAATCAATTCTAAAATACCTTAAAGTATGGGGATGTTTGGCCAATAAGATTCCTGAAAATAAGAAGAGGAAGTTAGATCCTAAGATCGTGGACTCTGTTTTCATAGGATATATATAAAATAGTAATGCCAATAGATTTCTAGTTATAAAATATGATATCCAAGAAATCAGGGTCAACTCAATACTAGAGATTAGACCCGTAGATGTTGTATACTATGAAACATCTTTCCTCTCAAATCTTCTCTATCTAGACAAGTTGATGAATGAACTTCAAATACTCAAAACATTAGATCCCCTCAAGATACACCACAAATTATTGAAGAAGCAGAACCATTAAATCAAGAAGTGGTTGAGCCCCCTAATGACTTAGGTCGAGCTAAAATTACTAGAATGGCTAAGAACTTTGGTCCTGACTTGTATACTCTCTTAGTAGAAGAAGATCACAAGACCTATGATGAAGCTATGAAATCAATAGATCATAATTTCTGGAAGGAAGCAATTGATACTGAAATATAATATATAATGAACAACCACACTTGGATTCTGACCGATCTTCCCCCATGGTACAAGACTATTGGATGTAAGTGGGTTTTTAGAAAAGAAGTTACGGGCAGATGGTTCCATAGATAATTTTAAGGCTAGACTTGTAGCCAAAGGATACAAACAGAAAGAAGGTGTTGATTACTTTGACACCTATGCTCCTGTAACAAAAATGATTTCTATCCATGTTCTTGTCGCCTTAGCTGCGATTCACAATCTTGAAATCCGTCAAATGGATGTCAAGACTGCTTTCCTAAACAACGACCTTGAGGAAGAGATTTATGAATCAACATGAAGGATTCGTAGTCCTGGATAAGAACACAATGTGTGTAGATTAATAAAATATTTATATGGTTTTGAAACAAACATCTAAACAGTGGAATGGCAATTTGATAAAATTATTTTATCTGTTGACTTCATTTCTAATGAATCCGACAAAAGCATTTATTCTAAGACCTCTGAGAATGGTACTGTAATCATATGCTTGTATGTTGACGACATCTTAACCTTTGGATCAAATTCAGCTATTATCTTTGAGACTAAATATTTTCTTGATAAAAACTTTGATAAAAGATGTAGGAATAGATGATGTTATACTTGGAATAAAATTGAGTAGATCTACTTCTGGTTACACTCTAAACCAGTCTCACTATGTAGAAAAGGTTTTGCATAGGTTTGATATGTACCATAGTGTGCCTGTTAGTACGTCATTTGATCCTTCCCTACATCTTAAGACACATATTGGTAATCATGTGGATCAGTCTAGATATACTCAAGTCATAGGAAGCTTAATGTATCTAGCCAACTGTTATAGACCTGACATAACATATGCTATCAATACATTGAGTAGGTACACTAGTTGTCCTAATGCTGACCATTGAAAGGCTTTGATCAGAGCTTTTAGATACCTTAAGGGTACTATGGAATACAGTCTACGATGCACTAGTTTTCCAGCTGTATTAGAAGGTTACACGGATGCAAATTGGATTGCAAACACTAACGAAACGAAGTCTACTAGTGGTTATGTGTTTCGTCTTGGTGGCATGACAGTCTCTTGGAAATCCTCCAAACAAACTGTTAGAGCAAGATCCTTAATAGAGACTGAGTTTATAGCTTTGGATTTAGCTTGTTGTGAGGTAAACTAGCTAAGAAATCTTTTAATAGATGTACCCATGATTTCAAAGACTTTTCCTCCTATCTCTATTCATGTGATAGTAGATCTGCCATAGATAAAGCAAAACAATCTAAGGGTAACCCTGGAAAATATTTTATGAGATTGAGGTATGAAGAGGTGAGAGACTTCATTACCCAAGGTGTAATACCTCTACAATTTTCGAAATCTTTAGAGAATATTGCTGATCTTTTCACAAAGGGTCTAGATAGAAAGCTAGTACTCAATGCATCGAGAGGGATGGGTCTTTTACCCATTAGTTGAACACCATAGTGGTAACCCAACCAATCCAAAACTGGAGATCCCATGAGGAATGGTTCAAAGGGACAACTAAGCTGTGTTAGTATTCGATGGAAGCACAAACTTAGGAGTTTTACTCCTGACCTATCCCTATGGCATGTAGTGCTTCGATGCTGTCTTGGTAGACGAAGAGTTTTTCTCTGAATGGAGTCAATCCATATGTGGCAGGGAGTAGGACCGGACAACACAACCTTGAAGATTCCTACTATGTGAGTGTAACCCTAAGGCCGGGGTTTATGTGAGTTGGGTATTCTTGCTAGAGCACTCATGAAACATATTCTTGCGAAGGCTGTAATGCACACACCAATATGAACGCCCTCGTGCCCTCATCTATGTTTGAACGATTTATTGAAATCCGAATCAGAGAGTATGGTTCAAGATGTAGTTCACAGCGCCTCTCCAGATGTATATGAATCATTGCTAGGCAAGGTTCAAAGGCACACGCTACATATGTTGAAAGACATAGTCAGTCGTATTTTATTTTTAGTTAATTTTTCCTTTATTATCATTCTTTAATTTTTCTTTTTATTTTTATTCTTTAAAAATGTTTATGAAATATGTGGGGGAATGCTGGATTTTCTTTGTATATCAAAACCCCTCTACCTCTTTAGTACGCATGAGCGTGCATGCGAGTTTAATTTAAAATATTACTTTTCCAAGATTTGTTTTAAGTCTGCGTAATTTTAAATTTATGCACAAGTACCTAACCAATAATGACCTCGGAAATGAGAACATTCAATCCATTTGAACAAACACCTTCCCTCTTTTGTATCCATGTTCATATAGCTATTTTGGCATTAAACGGGTCTCCTCGGTAATGTTGGGTGCATCGAACGAAACCATAGGAGCTCATTATCACATAATGTCTTGATGGAAGATGAAAGACTCTCTTTTGGCTCTTTATTAATGGGCAGTCCGTTTATATAAAGGAATGTAGTCTTAGCCTTTCAAACACAACACAACAGAAGCATTCTATTCTCCACCCCCATCTGCTCTCCACCACTTGTGCGCTCATTGTGAATTCATGTAGGCGGATTTTGTGCTTTGTTTTTCTACGAGACGAGGGTCAACGGACATTCGGCGTTGTTCTCTTGCTAGCACCGAGAGTCAACATCCAACTGGGAGATGATTGAATATGGGAACCAGGCTGCCATCAAGCTCGTGCATAGAAGTGAGGGAATCAGTCTTCACGACAACGTCTTTCGACATGCCTCCATTTCCCAGGCTGGATCTTTCAAACTGATTGTATTTTCTTGCCAATCTTAAAACACAATATCCTCGCAAACAGTGCTAGAAAACTATAGTTTTATCTAACACTTGATGCATCAGCTGGGAGAGATCACTCAAGCACAAGGCTCGATGTTTTATGCCTAAGATTTAGGGAGATAGAAGAAGGCAGGAGTTCTTAGGATGCATAGGGGAGAGGAGCTCCGACTCCCTCCTTGTCAAGTGCGGAGGTGGTGTGGCCTAAGAGGCAGATCATAAGTAGAAAGATCGAGGAGGGTGAGGTGTATTTGATCGGTCCGGTTGGAGTTGATTGGGGTTTGAACAAGGAAGAAAAAGGTTTGGGGATGGGTCTTGTAGAGAGCAAGAAGAGGAGGAGAAGAGATCGAGGAAGAAAAGATGGGCAAGAGAAAAGGGGTTACCTGAGCGTTTCTCACCGGGAATAAGGTTGGGATTTGAAGCTCTGACTGGGGTTATGGCCTCCGGGGATGAGGCGATGGCGCCGTGAGTCTTGGCAACTCTTGAAGATGTTGCAGCAGGGTGGATGTAGACTGCCTTCGATTACACCCAAGGAGATGCCAATCATCGCTCACAGAGTTATTTCTCTCGCTTTCATCGAGAGGAAGGCAGAGATCGGTCTCTCTCACACTAAGTGACGGATATTATGGCACAGAGAAGGTCGCTCGATTTTGTCCTTGGAGCCTCGAGTGATGGAGGGGAACATGGGTGAATTATCAAGCTCTTGCTTCGTTGTTAGGATTATATGGGTGCTAACATGAGATGGCTCAAGGGGCAGAGCGGTTATGGATATGAGGGAGAGACTCGAGAGTGGGTGGTTGTAAACTTGTAGTTATGAAGAGGGGAGGAGATGGTGGAGAATTTGTGGGAGGGGCAGTTGACCTACAGTCAGTTGCCCGTGTCTACATGGCTAGCTTCAATTGGAAGAGATGATAGGTATTAATGCATGACAGGGGTTAACCGAAGAGGGACGAAATGTACAAAGCGGGCGGAAAAAGACCATTGGGAAGGCAGCATATAGCATTGACCGCGAATGTTTGACCCCAAAAAATAAAATGGAATAATAAATAAAAAGTAAAGATAAATTCAAATTAAAAAATGTTAACCACGATAACATATGCATTTTTCACGAAGATCTCAAAACCAAAAGAACAAGCACGTACAATATACGGAATTTTTAATTAGATGTACATTTTTCATGAATACCTCAAAACCAAAAGAACGAGTACACACAATATATGATTTTTTAAGTATTTTGAACATCTAAAATACTTACTTTTGCAGTTTTGTCTTTCTTTTCTTTTAGTTAAAGCTATATACAAAAGGGGATTAACTGAATGTTAGAAATAAAATCAAACATAAATCTATTTTTTTATTTTCAATACTTAAGAAATGGAAATAGAAATAAATTAAGAGAGGATTATTTACAGATGTAAAAGAGCTATATATAGTCGCAACTTACCTTTTTCTTTGATTTTTAAATTTTTTGAATTCTTGTTTTAATGCATTTGATCTTGTAAATATGTACAAGGTGTAATTTGGTCTCAAAATGCAATATTCACATATGAACTTTGATTATTTTTATTTATAGAGAATTGAATGCATATTAATTCAAAAGCGGGTACGAGTTCATATGAGATTGTATGTAGAAGATATGTTGACTTTACTGATTTTTGTCTCCAAACTAGGGTTTAGGTTTATTTGATATATATATATATGTACATGTTAATATTTTTAATAATTTTTATTTATTTAAATTAGTGATATGTATAGAATGGAGTTTAGTTGATATCAATTTGAGTTAACATGAATTTATTAAAAAGATGCGAACTTTGGGCTATTATAGGCGAACATATATAAATTTCAATTTATTTTTATGATTTTTATTCTGAAATATTTTGTGAATTTATTTACAAGATAAATATACATGTTTAATCCAATTTTATCACAAATGATATTTTATCAATGTATTGATTTGTAGATATTTATTGGGTGTTTTGTTCAGGGATTTAAAACAAAATTCAAACATTAAGTTAATGAATCACAAAATCACGATCAACTGAAAAACAGGTCGGGTACCCACCCTATGAATACCCTCTACTGCTATCCTCCATCGGTTAGGTAAATAAGAGAATATGACATTATGTAGCATTCATTTGACAAGGAGAGGAATGATAGCTAATATGAGTAGTGTAGGTGTTATACTAAAGCAAGTGAACAACTATTATTGTCAAAAATTGAAGGGCATGTGTATCTATGAAAACTTGGAAGAACACAAATGTAAAAATTCATGTAAGTTTAGACATAAGGTAGAGGAAATTTTCTAGTCATCAATGCAACATGACACATCCCAAATCATTTAAGTTGAGATGCACTCATATACTTAGGACACTACATATATTAGTGTATATTGGTGTTATACCACGCTCTTACTTTGTCAAGTTTATTTACTCCATCACATTGATATTCTTAAAATTTTATGTACATGTCCTAAAGCTCCTGCTACTCTTTCTCCTTGATTAGCTTCCTCTTCCTCGCCCATCCCATTAAGGTAAATTCTTCCCTTGTTAAATTCCATTTGATGGACAACAAGAGATGCATAAAACATGAGATGCATAAAAACATAACATCTATTAAATGTCGCAACACAAAAAGGAACAAGAATATTCAGGGAAATAATAACTTATATCAACAGAATTTAACCTTCTATATAAGCACCATAATGAGATATATAGTATTTAGTTATTAAAGAAAATTTCATCCAGTTCATGCACTATTGCTTTCAAACAAATTACCATCGATGTTGGAATCACATCCTAAGTCTACCATAAATACAACATAAAATTCTATAAAATAAATTTATCAATTCGGGCTTCAATCCAAGAATCGAATCAAAGTGCAACATGAGAATCTATGACTTCAGTTAAATAGTAAGTAAATGATGTAACAAGCATATGCTTTATAGAGAAAATAAAGTAAAAATATCCACCTTAAATAATATAACAAGCATTTCTATGCAAAGTAAATAAAATAAATACAACAATTCGCTTTTTAGTGTTGTTACCAGAATCAACATAAATATAACAAATAGTAATAGTCAGGATTCACAAGTTCTATTTCAATGGTGTCACATATTGAAATGAGCATAATCAACCATTTGTAAAATCAAATCCAAGTGCATAGATTAAATAAGAACCGATTTGTAGCCATTAGATACAACAGATTAAGGCATGATCTAGATTGAGCAAAAGAACAAACAAATAATGGCAAACAAAGAACAAGGGAAATTGGTTCTTAGATCACCAAAGCGTCCATGGTTGATTATCCTTATATAAAATATCCCCCCCCCCACACACAATTCTAGTGCAAAGGTATCTCAGATCCACTCTCAAGATACGACATCATCACGATAGTCGTTGATTCACACCAACAGGGCTATCCTCGAAATTACCTTATAAAACGAGGAGAGCTGAGAGAAGAGAAGGAACATTTTGCAGTGGTAGAATAGAGAAAATGAGAATGCGTAGGTCAAAAGATCATGTCTAATGATGTTATGTAGACATCACGGTGCCCCTTTGAGATCCATAACCACCTACTAAAGAGGGCCTCCCTCTTATCTTGAAACATTTCCAATGTTTAAAACAACACGAATCTGGAGTGTCCATTCAAATTCCCACTAGTATTTGGATTACAAAATAATGTGTTAAATTAATTTATCTGACTTGCTTAATCAAACATGTAGCAAAAGTATCGAGATCCGAATTGACTCTTCTGAGTCCAAGCCAAAGTCAGAGACGAAGCAAAGCCAAGCGCTCGTGCATGTGGTCATATATTCATCCTCTCTACTATTGTTAAAAGAGCTAGGGATGCAGACTCATATATAAGTCCACCAATTTTTATAACTACTGTATGTGGTACTAAAAATCACGCCCAAAATCCTATCATTATTTCAAATAGGGAATTCCAAACTTCCCCCTAGCTAATTGACTTTTCAGTTGAAGTCAACTAAGTTTCCAAATGTAATGACATAGGTTTACTAATTTAAACCTAAATACAACAACCCCCTACGAGTTCACCATTTGAAAAAAAGATCAATGTGAAGCAAAGATATCTGACTACCACACTTTAGTTCAGTTAGATTACTTTCTGATTTGAACCTTTACCTAAGTTTACTACTTTTACCTTAACATGAATGAAGACGACTGAACCTTGAACTCTAGATCTTAGTGTTAAAGTATACGATATAAATAATAAACTGTTGTTCTTAATACAATCCTCAGAGTCGGTGCTCTTAAAGGCCATGCATCCTTATCTTATTTAATAGGTGTATTTAGGCTAGACCCTCTTCCTTTAGATGCATCCCACAGTAGCACTCACATAGGTGTTGTTCTCCAAGGATGCACTGCTAACATCCTGTCTAAATGGTTGAATCCATTCAAAGCATGCGTTCTTCCTTATCTTACAGCTTAAATAACAATTGGGTTTCCAAGGTTAGGACACACATGCATAAACATGACAATAATAGTGGCAACCAGTTCTCCAAACAACTTGTTGTTATCACATTGAGCATACTTTGTAAGATCTCCACTCAATAGGTTAGGTTGTTGCTATGGATGAACTCCTCATGGGTCTTAGTCCCATCCTAAGCCTAGATTTTAGAACAAAAGGTCTAACAAGACCCTTAGTCTATGGATCAACTGTGTTATCTTTTGATCCAATGAAATCCACGGTCGTAACACCTCAAGACACTAAATCCCTTAAGATCTTAAGTCAGACTTGAACCTTGAACTCTTAATCTTGGCAATTGTGGTCATATTATCATAATATGCCAGGATTGTAGGATTTGGCTTTCCCACCATGAGAATTTTAGAAAGAAGTTTCCTTAGCCATTCAACCTCAATTCCAGTGGTGTCCAAAGAGCATAGCTTAGCCTCAAAAGTAGACCAAGCTAGAGTTGTTTGCTTCACAAACCTCCAAGAGATCGTGCCTCCTCCATGGGTATGAACATATCCGGTAACACTATTACTTTTAAACTCCTTTATTTTTGTTATTTATCTTGCATTACTATATCCTTTCAACACATATGGATGTCTACCATAATGCAAGCTATGGAAAATTGTTCCTTCAAATACTCTAGTACTCGATCCAGAGCCTCCTAATGAGTATGGTCGGAACAACCTGTGTATCTACTCAGTTCTGCATCTGAGAATGATCTTGTGTAATTTGCAATATAGATTAAGCTTTGTATTACCCATGGGCACCTGAGTTGGGACACGTAAACTCCATTCTTGTTCTTGTGCAACATTTTAGATGAATCAAAAGGGGTGATTACAACTTTGCTATCTTTGTATCCAAATTTCTTATAGGGATATTTACACCCATAACCCTGAGTAATTTCATAATTATCCCAAAACCCTCCATAATTATGAATTACATCCATGACATAATATAATGCTTAGCTCTTACACTCATAACCCCGTGTTAACTTTTATCCAATTTTTCGTTAACCATAACAATACCATTAGACATTTTACATTTTATACCCTTTATGTTCCCATTATTTACAAAATGACCACTCCTCATCTTCCTCCAACCAGCCAATGGCCTCCTACCCCCATTCTTCCTCCAGCCAGACGAACCCACTCCCCCACTGACCTCCTCCACTTCCTCCCCCTACTGACAACCTCCTCCTCCCTCCGTCAACATCCACCATCGCCGAAGTGCTAGCAAGAACCAACCCCTGCCTGTGCATGCAAGCACCCCCTCCGCCAGCCTCCACCACGCCCGACCCCAACCTCCACACCATCATCGACCCCTTCAACTGCCTCCACCTCCAAGAAGCTCGAAGCCCCCCCTTCACCTCACCGACAACATCGACCACTCCCGACCCCAGCCTCCACAACATCGCCTCCCCCTCCCCAAAACCCCTCCCCCCAACGCCTCCGGCAACAAACTCGAAGCCCCCTACACCCCGTCGATAGCATTGACCATGCTCGATCCCAGCCTCCACACCATCGTCTCCCCCTCCCCAAAGCCCCTTCCCACACTGCCTTCGCCATCAAGCTCGAAACCCCCTTGCACCCCAGCAACAACATCGACCACCCCCGACCTGAGCCTCCACATCATCGTCTCCCCTCCCCAAAGCCTCTTCCCCCACTGCCTCCACTAGCAAGATCGAAGCTTCCCCTCTCACCGCCGCTAGTAAGCTCGCATCCCCCTGCCCGCTCTGCCAACAATCTTAAACCCCCACCCCGCCTTCGTGAGCAAGATCGAAGACCTCCCTTCCCTCACTGCCTCCGCCTACAAGCTTGAAGCCCCCCAGTGGAAAGCCTGACCCCCGCCAGTAACCCACACCCCTCCGGTGGAAAGCCTAACCCCCCAGTAAACCCCTCTCCCCCCACCGCCTCCGTCCACAAGAACCCTCGCATGCAAGCTCATCTCCTACAAGAATTTTTTTCCTTTTCCTTCTTTTTTACTTTTGGTTAATCCTAATTGTTAGATCGTGACTTAGTTAGATTAAATTACTCATATGATTAAGTTAAAGAACTAAACTAACGGAAGGTTATACATGTAAAATCGAGCATTTATTCAGAGTCATATGTGTAATTCGTGATTACAGAGGGTTTCTGGGGTAATTACAAAATTACTCATGATTATGGGTGTAAATATCCCTTTCTTAAATGCCTTCTCAACATAGTCAGATTGAGAAACGAAAATCCCATCAATTGACCTCGTCAATTTGAGATCTCAGATCACATCAGCAATACCCATGTTCTTCATCTCAAACTTGTTCCTTAAGAACAATTTAATCTTATTTATAATTCTCATATGTGACTCGAATAACAACATGTCTTCTATATACATGCAGAATACAATACACCCATCACTTTTTACCTTGTAATAGGCATGCTTGTCGGATTCATGAACTTAAAGTCGAATGACAAAATAATTTTGTAAAATTTTTCATGCCCCTGCTATGTTGCTTATTTCAATCCGCAAAGGAATTTAACATGTTGCAAACTTTTTCTTTAACCCTTAGGTATCATAAGACGATTAGGCTGATCTTTATAAATATCTTCCTTAAGATCACCCTAAAGAAAGATAATTCTTAACATCCATCTGACGGATAGATCATTGATGAATCCATGATTCATCTACTTTATATGTATATCTTAGCAAAATTTCCTTAATATATCACTAATTAACACCCTCAAAATTGATTTATTAACATTTACTTATTATGTTGAAATTAAGGTTAAATTCTGTAAATAAATAGATCTTATTGAGCTTATTATTTAATGTGCAAACAATCACTATTTTAAACCAATTCTTTATCCAGTTTATTCTTTGATTATTTAACTAACTTGGCATAAAGAATTAAAATCTATAAAAAGAGCAAAATCAAGAGAAAATACAAAAATCCAAATTTGTATAATTTGAATATTTTTTATCTTTATTGTTTTTATTTTTCCCTTTTTCTAATCTAAAAAAATCCATAAAAAATAGATTATGTATATATTGTATATAAATTAATCCTCTAGTTAGATAAAATTAAAAATACAAAAAATTACAAAAGACAAAAACTCGGTATTTTATTATCTATAGAATACTTCCAAAAATACATTTTGTATAGTTGATTTCTTTTGCTTTTTAGCCCTTCATAAAAGATGTAGGTCTTGTTGAGAGAGCAACTCTCACGTTGACCACTTTTTGACTTGACTTCATTTACTATTTCTTTTCTATTTTTCTTTTAATTTTAGTTATTTTTTTAATTTTACTTTTCCCTTAGTTTTAATTTTAATTTTAATTTTTTATTGAACTTTATTTTATTTTATTTTCCCCCTTCCTTTTTCTCCCTCTTTTTCATATCTACGTCTCTTTCTCTTAATTTCTCTTCTTCCAGCCCAGGTCAGGTGTGTAGCACATGACCCAACCCTATCCCCCTTTTCACCTGCACGTGCCACACATGTGCCGACATCCCCCTCCGTGCGCACGTGCGTGACACCTCACTCCGCTCCCGCTCCCCTGCACATCTGCCCCGCCACCTCCCCTTTCACTTGTAACGGTTGCGCCTGCCGTTCCTCTGCATGCTCCTCTTTCTCCTGTCGATGCACTCGCCAGCCGCGTGATGCCCCTAAAATAAGGCCTCCGCACGGTCATCCCCTTCATCCGCATTTTGTTAACTCGGCTGGTGACAACAACCTAAGACTCCCGTTCATGATGATATCCGAGGTTGCCCCCACCCCTCGTAGCAGCAATCCCCTCCATCCCTGATGTATTGCACAACCTCGCGTGCTCCGCTACACGCTTGAGGTTATCATCGGAGATCACTCTAGCGACTCCCATATCCAGGAGAACTCCCCCTCTGCTTTCTTTTCTTTATTTTTTCTCTGTCGCAACACACATCCATCTTCGTCAACCTTTCTTCAACCACCTCCCCACAGCAGCCGCGCCGCCCTTCACCTCCCTCGACCGCTTGCACCTGTGGTCGATCACACTCGTTCTTCCCTTCTTCCCCAACTCCTCATGCCTCCTCCATCACCGCATGTCCTCCAAGCGAAGCGGACAACACCTGGCATCGTTCGTCGTCATGCAAGCCTCATACACTACTTTAGAGCTGCCAACTCCTCTCCAGTAGTACCACATCCACTCCTCCCTCAGTCGCAAGAGCCACCGCCACTCGCGAGTGCCACCTGCCCGTCGAACCCATGGTACTCCCCACCTCATCCAACCATCGTGGGATTGGGCAATATCCCTTGTGATCCGATGGCTCTCTCGCTACCACATCATCTTCTCCCAAGCCGTCCTCTATGCAACGAGGTTCGGTCCAGCCAAGGTCCTCTTGCACACCACGTGGGGGCTCAGCCCAAGCCTCTACCACATCATCTGAGCCTCTAGTCGCACGTTCCCAGCACGTACGCAACTGGGGCACTTACGACCGAACCCCATGCTTATCTCACACATTCACGTAGAGAACCTGCCCCATCCAAGGCACGTGTGTAGCACATGCCTCTTGGAGAAAATTGTAGTGGACCCCTCGATTTTCCAGAAATCATAAAAAAGCCCCCTCTCCAATGCCACGCACTATCATGGGCAAATTGTAGAAAGTATCTTAAAAATTTTAAAAATTACAGATAAGTCCTTTGGGGACTATTTTGAGAAGAAAACTCTTATTTTTTTACCGCATTTTAGTCCTTGAATTTCATTTGAGCATAACTTTCTCATATGAACTCCACTTTTAGCATAAATATGTCATTCTAAAGCTTATTCATTGTTCTATCATTTTATATAACTTGTGAACATATCAGACTTGGATTTGTATCGAATATTATTTGATGAGTATTCTGATCATTGCAGGTTGCATATTGACATAAATTGTGCTATATTATATTTTGAAAATTTTTTGACTTATTTGAAGGGACTCAATTGAGAATATTTCGCGAGAATAGTCTTCTTACGATGATTGAAAATTATTATTTGAAGAAAAAGTCTGTGCATGGGCTTATCCAAGGAAAAAGAATTATTGATCATATAAATTGAGGAGTTAATTTATGTGGTAGCTTAATTGAGGAGGATGCATTTATTTCCTTGTTAATTCATGCGATTACAATTCAATTAGTATGAGGACTAAATAACATGGAATTTTGAGATCGAATATTCATCGATTAAAATCATTACGTGATCTCATTATTTGCAGGAGTATAAATTGATCTATTAATCTTCTTGCATGTAGTTTGGGGTTAATTTGAATATGTCTCTTGAAATTATATCTTTTGGTATGTGATTAAATTTTGAGGAAAAATTGATCTTATTTTTATTGGATTGAAATTACCAAAATCATAGATCTTGTATTTATTTGTCTTCCCTGATTATTTTTCCTTGCATTTTAATTATTGTATTTCCTTTTATTTTTAGTTTATCCTCTAACATAGAAGTTGACATAGCATTTAATTAGTTGTTGGAATCAATTTAGAACAAGACAAATAAAAATTATCATTCCCCATATTCGACCTTGATAGACTTGCCAAGTAAAAAATTCTCCACAATATTTAAAGAGTGTGGTTTTTGATGAATCGAAATATGTCTCCTATACTATCATTATCGATAATTAAAGAGAATGATTTCATGTTCATCAAATGACACCGTTGTCGGAGAATATCGAATTTTTAGGGTTTTATATTATCATCTGTAATGAATTTTTATGAAATTAAATTCAGTGTCATTTTTTATTTTGTTTGTATTTTATTTTGTTTGCATTTCTCTCTCACTATAGATATTAAACCGCATTTTCTTTCTTTGTAGATAACTCTGAGCAATTTTTTATATAAATTCAAGGATATATGAAGAAGAAGATTGTTTTAATTTCATTATGTGAGAGGGAGTTAGATAGTTTTAATTTCTGCATCATTTACAGGGTCTCTCTCTCTGAACCCTAATTATTGTAATAATTTAGACTGAACATTTTGTGGTGTTTCGGGTATGTTTCAACCAATACTATGTGGTTGGGACTCGACTTGAGTGGCGTAGGAATTAGGCACACATACACTAGCTTAGTTATTTACCTTTGATTGTGCTTGTAATTCTTTGGCCACACTTTCACTAACTATACATACTATAGATCGTTCAACGTAGTCAAATTTTTAAATCAGTTCTTCCCGCTAATAGAACTATTTATTTAGGAAGTTTTCATCTACACATACCATTTAGTGTAAATTTTAATTCTTTGTATTGCATCTTGCATGAAGAGCGCGAGGAATCACTATAAGTCTTCTTCTCAGCATGCATCATTGATTTAAATGCTTGCATTGGCTTTCTCGACCCTCTACTCCTCAGTATTTACAATATAGAAATTAAAGGAATTGGGACTGCTCATTAGGTATGTTTTTTCTGTGCTCAGATAAAGACTTCATTGATAACCTTAATTTAATATCAGAACTTCTAATCAAGGTAAATGTATATAAAATTGACATAAAATTAACCCTTGTGTATGGTGGAGAGAAACCCATTCATTATTTTTCTAAGGACAAGAATCACACATTTAGGGTAGAGCCAAAATTTGGAGGCTTCATTCTGACTACTGGATTTAAAAACGACTAGCTACTTCTCAATGAGGGAACTACAGTCTCTCTTAGCAGATTGGGTGGTTAAAGGACAATGTGTAAGGTAGTGTCCTAAAGTAATACAGTTAGTCGTTCTATGATCCGTACTTACATCCATACTAGATGAAAGTAGGTATAACTAGCTGTACAAATTCATGTTAATCTTTGTGACATGCTCATGAACCTAAAACATCGCTTAATCTACTCAAAGATTATTTTTCAATAAATTTAAAATTGAAAATATTAGTAGCCAAACTCTAACGTGCCTTCACAAGAGTCGAGTGGGAGAATCTACATGTTTGTTTTGTGTTTGTCTTGTATGCGTTAAAGTCCTTGAAATTACAAGCATATCGAGGCTCGGAAATTATTCTCCACCTTTCTCTTGGGAAGATGTCGGTACATTGGTCTTTGTACCTATACTCCATGGGTCTATCATACACGACCATGTCCCGATACTCTTCTTCTCTTTCTTTTAGGGGAGCCATATCTTCGAAACCATTCCCCTACATCCATCATTTCCCTCTACCCCAATCACTCCACCCCCTTCCCACACTTCTTCCTAGACTAGACTGCTCTCACATTCTGACTTTCAAATGACAGATTTAAGGATGGAAAATAGAGTAACCAACTTTGACAGAGAAACACGATTCCTGGTCACCATGGACTTCACACCTTTTGAACCATCCCCTACTCAGGATGACTTTCTTCCTGAGTATGATTAATTTTCCTTCAACCGTTCATGAGAAATCTAGAGTCAAGAAAATATGACTCATGACCAGACTACAACTCCAATTAATAATCACTACTCCGCTCAGAGCTACATGCTAGAGTCATAGCACATGGAGTATAATTATTCATCACCAAGTCATGAGATGTTTGAGGATGAGATTGCTCGGATCAACCATAGAGATAATGCTTTGACTGAACAAATATATATTCTCATCCAGTCAACAAAGAATCAGGACGAAGTGAGGAGCCCACCTTACGAACCACAAGTCCATCACGTGACTTACACTCGGACACAACCACCACTACATTACAATACCAAAAAGCTAAAAAACCTGGAAATTAAAAAAAATAGATAATTCTGAAATGGAAGCATTTTGCAAGAGCCAGATCTTAGAACTTCCATTAATCAAGGCCATAGAGTATGTGCCGGATATGAAGGATTTGTGAAGAGTCGATTAAACCCTAAAAAGATGAACAAGAAATGATCAAGGATTGAATATCATGTCATATCTGCGGCCAGTTCATTGGTGATGAATCATAAAATCAAATGTTGTAAAGTGAAGCGGTTGACTCGGATCATGTGTGAAATTGAGGATTCAACATTCACTCATGTTTGATTAGACAAAGACTCTACATTAAACATCCTCCCCAAGCTTGTCTTTGATCAATTCAAGCTCGGACAACTCAAAAAGACAAGGGTGATCATTTAAATGCCAGATCGATCTACCAAAAGACCGTGAGGAATTGTTTCCGTCGTTGTAAACTTTTGCCAAGCACAAAGTGGACTTTATTGTCCTTCACATTGAGCATCACGGAGAATTGTCCGAGTCTCTTATCATTTTAGGAAATCCATCCTTAGCCTATGCTACGGAAACTGTATATTGTGAGACTCAAGATATCAAGTTTCCAACTTAGACCACAATGAACAAACCCTCAATGACATACCCAATCTTGAGACAACCCAAACTTCATCCGACAGATGTGGTCACGACAAGAGCACTTCACATGAACATACCTCTCCTTACGAAACACATACACAAACCCTAGGAGAGACATCTGAGAGACCGACTGTTGGATTGACCTTCGATTCTTACCATACTTCCCAACCTATGACAATTCCTATGAGGAGCCAGTACTCATGAGCTTATAAGGAATTGGACCCATGTTTCTGAGCATCGTTACGATTATTTGAGTGGTCTAATTTTTGAGTCGACATTAATTCATGAAATACTTGAACCATTCAAGGAGCCGACTCAGGAAATATATTATGTCATCGAAACTCATAAATATCAGAAGGAGACATCAAAATCCCCAACCATCGCCTACAAAGCCACCAAGAACTTGCTCCCTCACCCGAAGCCTTGTATAAACCTACACGAATTGATCGACTTTTATGGAGATTCATCTTACAAGGAAGCCACAAATGCCACACATGTTACTCATGATAGGGAGCATAATCATGTCCATCTTCCTCCCAATGCTTCTCATAGAAACAAACTGACCAAGAAAGTCACCTACGGTTCGACATAACACAAGCTAAGTATAGGGGTGTATATATATCCTATATACTTTATCCATAGCTCTTACTTTAATTATTAGTTGGGAAAATCATGTATGGGTACAAGTTGTGTATATTATGTATACTATACTAAATTATTTGTGTAAATAATACATGTTTTCAAAATTAAGGGGTATAAAGGTTGAAAATAGAAAAACAAAACAAAAAAAGATTTTATCCCTGACATTTTCACTATCACTCAAGACTTGAGGAATGAAAGAAACTCGTGTTTTTAAGGTCCTTTGTGTAATAAGGCACTCAAGAGGACCCGTGTTCCAGTGAGAGGAAGAGAAGAAAATACACAAACTAAATCCTCCATCTTCTGAACTGTCATATACACTTTCAAGTCTGACGAACTACTGACACGATAGATTTAATGCAAGAATTGATTTATTTCTTAGTGTTGATGATTAGGTCTTGAGGAGAGTCTCTAGGACTTGGACTTTGAGTGATGTTTTGATTCGACTCTCATGCGTATACTAAAATGTCATATCTCTTATACTATATGTGTAAATAGAGAGTCTGATAATTAGAGAAGTTGGATTCCTTTTGACTAGAGAAGGGGTGATTTTAGAATTTTAAGACAAATAAAACATAGGATTCTTAATGAAACAAGTCTTGAAATTTGCACATGCACAGTCAAAGATTCAACCTTCTAACTCACTAAAATTTGCTTGGGGACAAGTAAAGAGCAAGTATAGGGGTGTGGTGAATCCATGATTCATCTACTTTATATGGACACCTTAGCGAAATTCTCTTTATAATTCACTAATTAACTCCCTCAAAATGATTTGTTAACATTTACTAATTATGTTGAAATTAAGGTTACATTCTGCAAATAAATAACACTTATTGAGCTTATTATTTTATGTGTAAACAATCCCTATTTTAACCTAATTCTTTATCCACTTTATTCTTTGATTAATTAACTAACTTGGCATAAAGAATTAAATTCCATAAAAAGAGCAAAATCAAGAGAAAACACAAAATTTGACTTTGTATAATTTGTATATATTTTTTCTTTATTGTTTTCCCCCTTTTTTAACCTATAAAAAATCCATAAAAATTATATTAAGTATGTATATATTGATATAAATTAATCCTATAATTATATCAAATTAAAAATAAAAATAACAAAAGAAAAAAACTCAAAATTTTATTATCTATAGAATACCTCTAAAAATACATTTTGTACAGTTGATTTCTTTTGCTTTTTGGCCCTTCACGAAAGATGTAGGTATCATCGAGACGAGCAACTTTCGTGTTGGCCACTTTTGATTAAACTTCATTTACTATCTCTTTTCGATTATTATTTTAATTTTACTTATTTTTATTTCTTTAATTGTACTTTCCCTTAATTTTATTTTTTTATTTTTATTTCAAATAATTTATTTTATTTCCCCCTTTCTTTTTCTCCCACTTCTTCATCTCTTCCCCTTTTTCTCTCTTTCTCTCTCTCTCTCTCTCTCTCTCTCTCTCTTCATTTTTCTCCTTCCAGTCCAGGTCACGTGCGTGGCACGTGACCAACCCTCTTCCCCTTTTTACATGCGTGTGCCACGCACATGTTGCCATCCCTCTCTGCGTGCATGTGCGTGACATGTCACCCTAGGCCTGCTCCTCTGCACATCCTCCCCACCACCTCCCCTTCTGCCTGTAATAACTGTGCGAGTTGTTCCTCTGCCTGCACCTCTTCCTCCTACCGATACATCCGTCGACCGCGTAATGCCCCTCTCCTACAAAAAGGTTTCTGCATGGTCATACCCCTCATCTGCCTTTTGCTAACTCGGTCGATGATAATGGCTCGAGACTCTTCCGTTCACAACGAGATCATAGGGCACCCCAACCCCTCGTAACACCAGTCCCCTCCATCCCCTATGTGTTGCATAGCCTCGCGTGCTCCGCCACATGCTTGAGGCGATCATCGGAGATCACTCTAGCGAATCCCATATCCAAGCGAACTCCCCCTCTTCTTTCTTTTCTTTATTGTTTCCTTTGTCGTAATACACATTTGTATTCGTCAACCTTTCTTCAACCACCTATGCACAGCAGCTGCGCCGCCCTCGACCGCTTTCACCTGCGGCCGACCATACTCGTTCCACCCTTCCTCCCCAACTCCTCACGCCTCCACCATCACCGCCTAACCTGCAAGCGAAGCAAACAGCACCAACCATCATTGGTCATCATCCGAGCCTTGCCCACCACTACGGAGACGCCAGCTCCTCTCCACCTCGTCTCCAGCAATACCACCTCCACTCCACCCTTGATCGCCAGCATCGTTGACGCTCATGAGTACCTCATGCTCGTCGCATTGTTGATCCTCCTTGTCTCGTACAACCACCATCGAATCAGGCAATAACCTTTGATCCGACGACTCTCCTGCAACCACATCGCCTTCTCCCAAGACGTCCTCCACGCCACGTGGTTCATGCTAGCCAAGTCCCTCTTTTGTGCCACACGGAGGCTCGACCCAACGTTCCGCCCCGTCATCCGAGCCTCCAGTCGCCCATCACATGCACAAATGGGGAAATTACGACCAAACTGCCTGCTTATCTCACATTCACGTAGAGGCCCTACCCTAGCCAACGCACGTGCCTCTTCGAGAAAATTGATGTTGTCCCCTCCAACTTCCAAAAATCACAGAAAATCCCCCATCATCGAAAGCCACGTCCGCTGCACACACTATTATGGGAAAATTGCAGAAAGTATCCTGAAATTTTAGAAATTTCAGATAAGTCCTCCAGGAATTGTTTTGAGAAGAAAACTCTTATTTTTACTATATTTTACTCCCTGGATTTCATTTGAGCATAACTTTCTCATACAAACTCCATTTTTAACACATAATATTTTGTTCTAAAGCTTATTCCTTGCTCTATCATTTTACATAACTTGTGAATAGATCGGACTTGGATTTATATCAAATATTATTTGAGGAGTATTATAATCATTTTAGGTTGCTTATTGACATAATATGTGCTATTATATATTGAGAAAATTTTGACTTAATTTGCAGGGACTAAATTGAGAATATTTTGCGAGATTAATCTTCTTGCGATGACTGAAAATTATTATTTAAAGAAATAGTTTGTGTAGGGGCTTATCTAGGGAAAAAGAATTATTGATCATATAAATTGAGGAGTTAATTTCTGCAGGAACTTAACTGAGGAGGGGACATTTATTTCCTTGTTAATTTCGTTTATCTACAACTAAATTAATTTGAGGACTAAATCACATGGAATTTGGTGATCAAATACTCTTCAAGTAAAATCATCACGTGATCTCATTATTTCCAGGTGTACAAATTGATCTCTTAATATTCTTGCTTGCAGTAATTTCAAGGAATAATTGACCTTATTTTTATTGGATTGAAATTACCAAAATCACAGATCTTGTGCTTATTTGTCTTCCCTATTTATTTTTCCTTGCATTTTCATCTTCATATTTCTTTTATTTTTAGTTTATTCCTTAACACTGGAATTGACATATCATTTAATTAATTGTTAACATCAATTTAGAATGTCACAACTAAATCTCCATTCCATGTGTTCGACCTTGGTAGACTTGCCAAGTAAAAAAAATTCCACAACAGTTAAAGGTTGTAGTTTTTGATAAATCGAAATCTATTTCCTATACTATAATCATCGACAATTAAGGAGATCGATTTCATGTTCATCAATCATATATAGATGTCTATGCTATAAACATCCGGATCGTGGTCATCATGATTACAAAGGAATATATGTTGAAATAATCGATACATTCCTTTGCCTAAAGCCCTTAACAACTAATTTGGCTTTATATTTTTCAACTGATCTTTTATGCTTATGTTTTCTCTAAAACACTACTTGCAACCTTTGGGTAAATAAACTAATTCCCAAATTATGTTAGCCATAATGGACTCCATCTCTGATTTAATAGCATCCTTCCTAACGTATAAAGGAACCATTGTTGTTAATCTTGATCTGTTGTTGTAACCAGACAATCTGAGAATCACAAAAAAATTGATCACACCGAGGAATGAATATGGAAAATAAATCCTTAATACGATTAAAGTTATTTATTTTAGTTAGGTAAGTCCCAAGGTCGAATTCAGGGAGGTAATATGAGGGTTCAGAATTAATTCTCAAATAATATAAGAAATTAGGTTTTCAAAGAAGAAGAAGAAGAATGATTTTTTGGTTGTTTTTATCTCTTTTTTATATTTTTATGGATTTTGAACTAATATATAAATAATTAGTCAACATAAATATGATGCATGGATTTTTAAAATAATCTTTAATATAGGAAATAATAATGTTATGTTATGCGGTGAGAGAGAAATAAATAATAAATAAATACAACTTTTTATGATTTTCAATTGATGAATAAAATGATGCAATGATGATGTAAGGTGAGTGGGTGCAACAAGTCAAGCAAGCAACAAAATTCAATCTAGAGCCTAACAATTATTCAATGCCTCTCCTTTATTTTCAAAATAATTAATTAGTAAATATCAAGTTGATTCTCGGGAGAACTTATTCCAAATTTCCAAAATTTATCAAGCAATAAATAATCAATGAATTAAAACAAATGTGTTCAATAAAAGAAATAGACTCCTCAAATAATTAATATCAAATAATGTCCTCAAAAGTGGAATATAAGTATTTTATATGATAGACAATTAAATAATCTTTAAAATGACACTAAGAACATAAAAATCCGATGAAAAATGTGCAATATATGGATCATTGAAGTTTCAAGGACTAACTAGTAAATAAAACAAAGAAATTCTTGGACCTTCTAAGGGACTTTTCTGCAAATTCCTAAAGGCACATGTCCTTCCTTGCAAATTCTCCTCGACAGGGGTGTTTTTATAATTTTACAGAATGGCAAGGGTGTGGATGTAAATCTTCCTCTCGCTCGTGCAACGCACGTGGGGAGACTAGTTCGATTAGTAGATTTGGCGTCTCCTCCTCCACGTGTCGGTCTTCGCTCACTTCAACCACGCTCGAGGCTCGAGGTTCGATGCAGAGGTTCAGATATGATTCATAGATGTTCGTTTGAGATAGAAAAATGGTTGGAACTTGGGCGAAAATGGATGGTTAGGATCGAGATGGATTATGATGGGACATCAACTATAACTACAACTAGGGAGATGCTTCGCCTTCGTTGGTTGCTTGGATCCTGATGATTGCTGGTGCCTGAATGATCAGACAAATGTGCGTGGGACGGTGTTGCTCTGATGGTGGATGGAGAGGAGAACATGCGGAGGCAAGTGGTGTGAGGTAGAAGAAAATGCAAAGGGATGAGAAAATGTGGGTGAATGAAGATGAAGAAGGGTGGGGTGTATCAGTCGAGTCGCCTCGGACTGGAGTTGCGGTGTCCATCTCCATTTGTCGCGTCAACTACCGATGGTAATCGATGAAGCTTCACTGCTCCTGGAAGGTGTAATAGCACAAGATGAACCGTGTATCGCACCTCGGGGGGGGGGGGGGGGGTCGTCACTGGAAAGGGTTGGGTGCTGTCACCACCTCATCCTCGATCTCTCTCTCTTCTCCTTGCAAATATACAGATAATGGCAGATGCCCCATATGGTCAAGGATGGGTTTATAAAGGGAGATGGAGCAATGTTGAGGAATTGAGAGTATATTAGTTAGGGGCTTTTGTTTCAATAGATTAAGATAGAGAGGGAACGGGAGAGGTTAGTTTGAAGAGATAAGGATCATCCGGAGTTGGTTGGAGAGGATAGAACTGTCGAGGATGGGTTTCCAGGATTGTGGAAGGTGCTCAACGACAGAGGAGGTGGCATTCGGTAGAGGGGAAGATTCATCACCGGCCGTTAGTAGGTGATAACGGGGAGATTAGTTATGGCGATTAGGTTAGGTGGCTGAAGTTACAAAGAGGATAGAGAGAGAGAGGAAGGGGTAGAGGATAATGGTGGTTAAGGGCTCGAGTATAGAAAGAGAAGAGAGTGCAAGACGCACCGAGGGAGATGCGACAGAGAAAGGCAAAGAAGGCGTTGGCCATTAGGTGGAGGAGCTACACAACACTGGGCGAGAGTCGAGTGGTAGGTGGCGAAGAGCATTGGTCGTTGGATTGGGCACGATCCAATGGACACTGCTGGGCCACGTGCCTAGAGCGTGCGGACGGGATATGTTAGATGGAGATAAGCTAGGCTTTTGAATCTGAGTTTGATCCAATGGGCCATGATTGATGGCACATAAGGACAAAGGGCATCGACCATGCCAGTTGGGGTTTGACCTAGTGATGAATATGTGATTCATCACTCTAAAAGTTGAAAATAGAGCTTTGTTCCCGAGTACTTTTGGGCATATTTCCACCAATATTTCATAATTAGCATTCATGCATGCATTGATAACATCTGCATTTTAGCATTCGCATCTGCACTAAATCAGAAGCCACATTCACTTGTAAAAATCACATGTATATTCACCATATTTCACCTATTTGTATATATTTTATACTAACTCCAAATTCAATAAAATCAACTTCATAATGTATATATTACTAACACTAATTAAGGAAAAATATCAAAAAAATACTAACTTGTAAAATTGACCAATAAAACCCGAGTCCATGTTTGAAACTAGGAGCCTTAAAATGCGCGTATCTCTCTCTTACAGTGTCCGATTTAGGTCACTCACTTTTAAAGTAATATACATTCATAGACCTTAAAAACAAGATTAATTTCATTAAAATCGAAGCTCGTATGCAAAACTTGGATTTTGGGCCCCTATTGTATATTGTACATATTGACCTTTTTGCCCCTGTATTTTATGTTTTTATTTTCTTAATTATTAAAAATCCAAAAAATAGATTAAGTTGTAAATATTTCTTTCATATTTTTTCTAACTTTATTTTAATTTCTCTCTTACTTAAAAATGAAAAAAATGTAAAGGATAAAAAATGTGGTATTTTATACCTATAAGATACCGCCCAAAAATACACTTTGTACAGATGATTTCATTTGATTTTCGGTCCTTCACAAAAGTTGTATATCTTGTCGAGACGAGCAACTTTTGTGTTGATCACTTTTTGATTTAACCTCTTTTGTTATTTCTTTTCGATTTTTCTTTGCATTTAGTTTTGGATTTTTTGGGAGAGACATGTGGCAGCTCCTGGAGTCGCCACATGTCATCTCCTCCTTCCCCCACTTATCCCATTTAGCTCCTTCATCCTGGACCGTTGGATGAAGGGGGTATTTCACCAATGATCGAGATCTGTCTTCTTCCACACCTCCCCCTTTCCCCTCTCTCCCGTGGCTTGGGGAGAAGCCATCTCCAACGCCCCAACTCCGACCATTTCCTCCCTCGATCTCCACCTCGCCCTCTCACCACTCACCAACGGTCTTTAAAAAGGTCGCCACTCCTCCCTTCACCGATCATCCGCCATTCATGATAGAGGTAGCCCAGCTCTAAGATCCCTGCAGGTGACAGCTCTAGGAGTCATTATCGAGCGATGACGACCACTTCTCAATGAGATCCAACGTGGGATAAATCCTCCGTCGTAGTGAGTTCCTTGAGCTCACTGAGCTCCGCCTCTGTCGCGACGTGGAGCAACGATATGAGGTGGTCCTCGCTGCACCTCCTTCCCAGACATCCATCCATCTTCTCCAGGTAAAGTTTCTTCTTTATCCTTACTCTTCTTCTTCCTCTCTCTACATACCTTCTCTCTCTCCTCGATTTCATGATCTTTTATCCACCGAATCACTAAAATTTTTACACATTCACAGATAAATCATATGTTTTGGATCTAATGGTGATTTTTATTGAATTTTTGGGTGTAATTTATCAACTAATTAATCTAACATTTAAACCAACAAAACTAATGCATGGCAAAACTTACTGTGAAATCCCCTGTTTTTACCCCCCCCCCCCACATTCTCTCTCCTTCCCTCTTCTTCTTCTTCCACCTTCTCCTCCGCTGCCAGCCTGCCCTCGACCAGCTGCAACGCTCTAGCCCTTGGCCAGAAGCCCGCGCACACAGAGAGCCCGCGTCTGCCTACGCCACCAGGTGCATCTGCGGTACACTGCCTCCCCGTGCTACGCCCCTACCTCCCTCAACGCTAGCCGCCCTCCTCGCTAGCACCTCCCGTCGTAGCCCCCCTACGGAGATCCTGCACTCCAGTCGCCCGCCGTACGCGCCCCTGGCCGCGCACCGCGCGCCCCCATGCCGTTGCATCCGCCTCCTCTGCCGCTAGCGTGACCCCCGCATGCTCGCTTCCGTCCCGTAATGTGCCACATGCACCAATACCGCATGTGGATGCCCTCCACCCTCAACGCCACCCTCACTGCCAACCAACCAACCTGCCTCCGTCGCAACAGTAGCGGCTGCCACCTCGCGCACTCCTGAAGTTCATCTTCACGGTTCCTGTTTTCCACCTGCATGCGAGTTTCACGAGAGGGTCGAGAATATTTCACCCATACCCTTCAGATTCAGAGAAATTGCACGTGTCTCCTAGTTCTACTTAAAATCACGTGTGGTGCACGTGACAACCTGGTAAAAGTTGGGTTGAAGCCCTCTTTCTCCGTGGAATTGCAAAAGGACCTGTGACGTCAGCAACAAGTACGAGGCATGCACGCTATTGAGAATATTGCATCCATGCCTCTCTAGAGTCTAGGTAATTGCACTCGAGTCCTTGTCAGCATATTTCTTTAATCAATTTTGTTTCTGTATTACGTTTACATCCCTGTGTTTGTACGTTTGTTTAGACATTCATTTAGATCATTTTTAAATTCCAAAAATTGCATCTTGTAGAATATCTTATTCTTTATCTTTGTTGATGCTTGTTGCATTTTTAGGAGCAATATTATATTTAATATAATTATTTTGGTGGAAATTAGCATATTTTGTCCATTGTTCATTATTAATTGCTTATTAAATTAATTTTTCTCCAAAAATAACCAAAAAGTCACATTAGGTAGAGTTTACTTATTCCTACATTGTGCCCAAAAATCATTGCATCTGCACGCATCATAAGGCCTGAATAAATTAAACAATGATTTTCTTAATTGATTTTTAATAGGTCCAATTCACATAGAATTTAGGTTTGTTAATTTTCCTGGATTCATCACATTTAGATCCATCTAGGATAATTTTTTATGGAAATAATGTATTTTGGTATTTATTAAAATTAATTTGGTAAGTCATATTTTATTCACCTTGCATTCATATTTTATTCACAGTAAATTCATTTAGAGTCGAAAAATTCCAAAATAATTGTAGACACTTTTCATAGCATTCCATTATCTGGCTAAGTTTCATAATTTTTGGGCTTTATTTGATTATCTTTCTGATTTAACTTGTAAAATTGGCCTGAAATTGCATTTGTTTTTCCTTTATTGCGTAAAAAATGCTAAAAAAACCCAAAAATAACCCTTTGAAAATATGAACTCTGAATTCACTTAAAGTTCACCTAAGGAGACAGTTGCCTCCCTGAGTTAGACCTTGGGCTTTCCCAAGTAAAACAATCTACCGCTCGCATTTAATTGAACATTAACTGAAGTGGTATTTTCGATGACGCATTGATTACCCGACTACAAGGAATCTGACTATTAATTTAACCATTAATTTGATTAAATTAACAAGGGTGGTATGAGCCTCGTCAAATCGGCGCCGTTGTCGGGGAGTCATGGCTTAGGTTAATTTCTAGAGAATTTTGAGTGTTTAATTTTCCATCCCCGGGTAATATGATTCCTGGCTTTCTTGTTAATATTTTTCTGTCATTTATTTTTGAGTATTTTGTGTCGTCCTTTATCTGACTTCAAATTGTTTTTGTGTGAGGAACACGAGGAGTTGAAGACTCTTCAAGGAGCTTCCATTTGAATATTTTGAGTGATTGTGAGGACTTATCCAGCGGTTCCCGTTTGGGTTCTTGCGTGTGTAAAAATAGTGGAAAGGTGTCCCCGTGCGCTGTGTAGATTGCCTTTTAGATTAGGCTTGCACTTGCGGCTCTTAGAGCCACTTTAGGACTTACTTGTGCTCGTAGTATTCTAGGACCATACTTCACACATAAAAGACGCACTTAGACTGCAGATCTAGTCAAATTTAATCTGTCCTTCACTCGCTAATATAACTGCCTGTCTATGAGCATCTTTTCTCGCCTGCATTGCATATAGTGTAAAAAGTTTTCAATTCTTTTCTGCATTCTGCATAAAAGAGAAGGAACCATTGTAAGTCTTCTCAACGCAGCATACCATCATTGTTTTATCGTGCATCGGCTTTTCTCGACTCCTTTCTCTTGGTTTTTCAAACTTAGGTAAAAAGGAAATTGAGACTAGACGATAGGCGTGCTTTGTGATTGGACTAACTCAGTGATAACCTAATTTAAACCGGGACTGCTAAACAAAATTGAACATCTTACTAATCATATAGCTATTGATTCAATAATTTAATTATAAAGGCTGGTGCTTGGATGAATATCGAACGAGTTAAATTGAGGACTCATCGAGCACCGTCAAATGATTATTAAGAGATGATATCCATCCTAAGTAAGAGATGGAAATACTTCTCATTAGGTTGATATCTGACCGACCTCTTGATGTAGAAACCTCTGCATGGGAATAGAGATTCTGAGGTATAAGATTAGTTAGGTCAAAGGGTTGACTTAACGAGATCGAGATAACCGAAGTCCTACATTATATACTATCATGATATAGGCATACATCTTCTGACCGGAGACAAATGTGTTGCCATATGTTTGAATGTGTACATTTGGTAGACCAATAGGTTGATGACCTAACCAAGGTCTATATACCAACGAGGTAGTGTGCATATGAGCTCATATGAATAATACGATCTCTCAAAGGGATCATACAAGTTCAATTATGAACCAGAAGACATGAGCTCACTCATGAGGTATTGGGACCGATCAAATTCCATGCATGGTCATCATGCTTTGGAAGCTTGACAAGAATTTGTAGGTTTGATATATGCTTTGGAAAAGCATATGATCGATACAAACTTCCAATGACCAAGAATGAGAAACTTGATGATGAAACTCTGAAGATGATAGCATAAAATTGATCTATATCTTCGGGTTTATCATAGGTCTTCTAGTATCCATGATGTACAAGTATTAGGGAAACCTGAGGGTGATGTGATCATAAACGAGTTATAACCATGACGCTTCCATTCTGAGGGAGTGATGTAAAGAGTCTGGGTTTTGGTGACTTCTCTCAGTAGAGAAGCAATGTGATCATGTTCAAGTGTTAGACATTGATCTGATTGAGATTTAGATGCAATAGGATAATAGATTTACAGCCTTGATTTAATCAAGCACATATGAGAGGTCTATGGGATCTAGATTTGAGATGTGATCTCAATATCGAAGTCACTATACATGGAACATACAATTTCCACGTCCTTATCTCCAAGTATCTCAAAGAAACTGCATTATTTTAAAAGAATTCAAGAATAAATCCATTATTGAAACTATATCCAATCATTGAGAAATGGATAATTAAATGTGATATAATTATCATGAATTATGTGATGATTCATATTATTTGGATGCATGAGAACGATTATCCAATATTATTAAATGTGATTTAATTATTATGGATATGAATAATGTGGATAGTATTATCCAATTATTCATATATGTATGTATATACATATATTATAAATGTGATTTATGATATATATCAATGAGAAATTAATTGTGAATTATATTTGTTGATTAATTACTGATGTGAATTGGATTTACATTGGATGATTAATTAAAAATATGATTACATTTTATTTTGGATTGTGAATGTGATTCACATAATTCCAATGGCATGATTGAAATCTTCAAATATAATTGTGAATTATCCTCATGAGATAATCCAATCTCATGACCTTGCATAAGATTGACTCATCCCAAGTCAAGAGGGTGGATGGCCACATTGTCCCATGTGGATTTGGTGGCCGTCCCCCTTTTAAGGGATGAGCCAATCTCTTCCACCATTATCTCCAATATTAAATGATTTAATTTCGAAATTAATTGTATTTATTTATCAATTTATAAATTTAAATTAAATCAAGTGTTGTTATATTTTAACAACATAAATTATGGTCGTTGGATTAAACACAAATCAACCTCATACGTTGATTTGGTGTCGACCTTGATTGATCCAATGACTCTAAATACCCTATAAAAGAAAAGGAACTCCTTGCTCTTTGATTACACAATTTTGAAAAGGTCTCTCTCTCTCATTGCTCACGCCAACCCCTCCCTCTACAAGAGTGGTCGTCCACTCTTCTCATAGAGAGAAGGTTCTCTTCATGTCGCATCACCGTTGTGCTGCCGCTTTGATGAGTCTCGGATCTCCGTCTTCTTTGGTGCATCTCATTCGTGAAGAAGGCATTTGATCTCATGACGTGAGATCATGAGATCCATTGCTTGGATCATCGACTTGGATTGTGAGAAGCATGCGATTTATCCCCCGCTCGCAAGCATCTCCTCTGACAGATCAGACTCGAGACAGGAGGTCTCTTCTCTTAGAGGCTTGATCGCAATCACGCTACAAAAGGTATTCCTTTACCAATTATGTGGTTAGATAAAACGATCCAAAAAGTATTCTTAGATCATGGGGTTTCATCAATTATTTTTTTTAAACTCTATCAAGCAACTAATACGACTTGTCACTCTCGATCGTATACGATACGATCCACATGCTTCCATTATACGCTTGAGGATTCTTTCATAATCCTTCAAGTGGTATTAGAGCTTTAAGTCTTAGGTTTTGGATACGATCCATAAACCTAAGAAGACTTGGGTTCGTTAGGGCTTCCAAAAATTTTATCGCATTTCATTTTTGCATCCCTATTTTGTGATTATTTTCGGCATGTTTAAAATGTTTAAACATGAAATTATCACTTGGATAATATTTCTAATTAATTAACAAAATCGTGGGATTTGAGTTTGCGTGATCTGGAATCCGATAATTCAAGTTATAATCATTTTAATGAACATATATCCACTATTTTGGGGATGATGAATATGGACGTAATTAAAAGTATAAGTTACTATTTAGAAATGCCAGGAAATGTATGTCAGTCACTTTTTTATGTTATAAATCAAAGTATCAAACTTTTGAAAACTTATTTTTCTTAATTTGGATTTAAATTGATTGAGTTATGATAATTTTAGTGAGTGAGGGTCACTGTTGGAAATTACATTCCTAATGAAGAACCTTGTGATTGTCATTTAAGAAATGAGTGAAATTAATGGTTAATTCCTGGAAAAAATTATTTTTTTAAGCGGTGCTTCGCGACAAGTTGCTAGTAACCCCTCGAGGTAAAGTTCCAGCCTTGTCAGCCTCCGCCTGCTTGCAGGTAGATAGTGGCAGGTCTTTGAACCCATCAACTTGGGATAGGAGTGAAGAAAGGAAGGGCGCATGTATCTTAGGCGATAGGTTAAAAAAGGAAGACGCATCCCGACTTTGATCCGACTTCCCTATGAGCCACGTAACCTTTGCTATTTGCTTGAAAATCACACTTAAAATCAACCAGATCAATCGGACTTGATTTTGAGTCCTTCACCGTGTGAGTGTGAAAATCAGGGTTTGGATTCACTTGCTTGTCTCAGGTAGGAGTAAAATCCTATCTTAAACTCCCGAATCTTCTTCTCGCCAACCAAGATGACTGATTGGGGGGACATCTACTCCTAATTTGCCAATCTTTCTTTGAGCCCCCCACGAAGATCATATTCACCATCCCAAGTGCAACTTGGGCCAACCCAAGCTCATGACCCTCTTGAGTTATGGATCCCTCAAACCCATAGTGGTTACTCTCAAACCAACCATTTTCTCTCCTTTGATCTTACCGAGGAAGACCAATGCCTCGGTAAGAATCCTTTCCTTGATATATCCTCTAACCAAGAACACTTTACATTCCCAAGTAAAGAGGACAAGATGCCACCCAAGAGACCCCCGGATGAAGAGGAACAAAGAGATGACCGGATACAACAAATCCTTGCTCACCTCGCCACAACCGAACAACAGAATGCAAATCTTACGGCAAGGATGGGACAGATCATTAGGGTAGGAGGAATTGACCGACCAATGGTAGATGCTTATAACCCAGCAGATGAGATGCATAGTTGGTTGGCACCAGTGGTTCCCTCTGAAGCGTTCGAGCTGAATCCCCACTTTTTGAGCCTGATACCGAAGTTCAATGCAAACGAAGAACCATATGCCTTCCTTAGAGACTTTGAGCTGGTTTGTAACAACCTTAGTCACCCTAGGGTTGGGCAAGACTACATCAGGCTGAAGGCCACCCCGTTTGCCTTAGGAGATAAGGCTGCTCATTGGTTGAAAAATCTCAGGGTGAGATGTACGACCTGATGCAGTTCAAGGATTTATTCTTGAAGAAGTTCTACCCACTCAGTAGGACTAATCAAATAAGAATGAAGATCGCGAGTTTTTCCCAGGGACCCAATGAACCATTCCGTGAAGCCTGGGATAGGTTTAATGACTTAATTCAGAAATGCCCCTGCCATGGCATTTCTAAAGCGATCTTAGTCCATACCTTGTTCTGTGGGCATGACCCCGGAGATGCAGGGGTTAGTAAGTGTCGCCTGTGGAGGAAGCTATCTGAACAAAAATGAAAATGTTGTATGGAAAATCTTGGAGAAGATGGCAGAAACAGGCAGGTCGCAGGCCACCAGGGCCTATCAGTTGTCTCCCTCGATCCTATCCAACGAGACAACTAGGAGGACTGTAGCAGATCTGACAGAGGAACTCATTCCCAGCATGGGGATGATAGCTGACAAGTTAACCATGGTCGAGCAGATTCACAAGAGGTTCACTAACCTTGAGGTACTCTCACGATTGCTGAAACAAGTTAAGGAACTAACTGAGAGGGTAGCCAAGATGCGACTACCTGCCCCTTCTGCACCACATGTACCTATACACTGAGTTCATCTTGTACAGGAACAGGCACTGGGGCCTCAGAGTAGCTGGGTAGAGGAGCAGACATACACTCAGCATGAGAAGCACGCACCCCCACAAGTGGAGACAGGATATGAGGAACCTCTGCAGGTGTTCGAGATCAATGGGTTGTGGTACAGCCATGACCCCGTCGGCAGACAGTCGGAGATGGGGAACGATCAGCCTCACCGATCTTCCCTAGCTTACCAAGAAACCAGCTATGTCCCCGCACCGCGCTTCGTACAGTCTTGACTCGGACCAGGGTACCAACCTCAGCAACACCAACAGCAACGAACTTTCCACTCGGGCCAGCAGGGCCCTCCACCACCGTCCCATCAGCAACAACAGTACCGGCTTGGCCAGCAGCACCAATACAAGAACTCATCCGCAAGTAGGCACCAACAAGACCAACCCACCAGTGAATTGGAGTCCCTCACCTTGGCGATCCAGACCCTGCCTGATAGGGTCTGATATATTCAGAATGATTATCTAGATATGAGAACCGATTTGAATCGTGTCTCCCGTACCTAGGACCAACAGATGGCGTCAAAGACCCCAATTCCTTCCCAGGTTCAGGCCAACCCAAATAGCTTGAGCCAAGGCCAGAACCGACCACGAGATCAGGTATACTATTCAGATCACTCTTTATTTGAACATGAGATCCTTTCATATGATAATGTGAATCATATGTCCCTTAGGAGTGGAAGGACCATGATCATACCTGATCGGGCATGGGCACCGAAGGAAGATGCTGCCAAGTCTCTACCTGAGGAGAACTTGGAGGTAGAGGAGCGGAACCACCACCACCACCGACAGAAGAAGAGGACCTCCAAGTCCTCGAAGAAGCAGGAGAACCACACAAGCAGTGAGCCCGGAGAGACCGATGAAGAGCCCGCACCTCCATCTGAGGAGGATATCCCAACAATCGCGGAAGAAGCATCACCGATTTTGCAACAAAAATTTCCTTTTAGTCAGAGTCATAGTCAGAGTCAGTCTAGATGTCAGAGTCATGTAAAGAACTCAGTTCCTAATTTCAATGAAGATCTTTTGATTTCGGAATATTAGTTAGCATCAATAATCCCTTTCCCCGAAGCCCTTAAAGGTGGAAAGAAGAAAACTCAAAAAATACAAAAAGATGACCATGAGATGGCAGAGTTTTGCAATAAATACATCAAGGTCACAATCCCTTTTGACAAGTATGTTGAAATGACACATGCATTCCAGAAGTACCTTAAGTTGAGATGCACACCTACTAGCAGGAAGAATAAAAGCCATGCTGAGAAACACATTCCGTCAGTAGCCACTTCTTGCGTAATAAATAATGCATTCCTAAGGAAACGAAGAAACATGGGTGCACATTATGTGGTGAGTCATGTCGATGACACTGCGTTTGCATGCACTCTCCTTGGCAATGGATCCTCAATTAACTTAATACCAACATCCCTCTATGAGCAACTTAATCTCGGACCTCTTAGGAAATCCAGGGTCTTACTTCAGTTTGCAGATAAATCAACCAAGAGGTCCCAAGGAGAATTGAGGAATGTTGTCATCAAAGTTGATGGACAGGTGTACATGGTAGACTTTACAGTCCTCGATATGGAGGTCCTCGCAATTGGAGAGACTCCCAGATCATATTAGGAAGGCCCTTCCTCAAAACAGCAGGGACCTTGTTTGATTACAAGATCGTGAAGATCCAGTTCCAAACTCCCAGTGGAGATGAGGAATTGGAGATGAAGCAGACTATATGGCAGAGGTCGGATTCAGAATCCAGCTTCGAGTACTCTTCGGCCGAAGCAGATTGTATTCATGTAGACACCGTTGAGCCATGGAGACAGAACCCAGCTAGCACCAATGAGTCTCTCTCCTCCCGAGAAGATCTTGTGCATGAGTCAGTTTGCGAGATCCTTAGAAATGAGAACAGAACAGAATGTGCATCCCCCTACATCTTCGATGACTTAGAGGCCCAGCTGGGCCTTTCAGTCCTTCCCTGTTTAAGACAATCAGAAGATGAGGATGACGAGTCGGACGTGGCTTTTGCCAATTACTTGGAAACCTTTGACGATCCGACTCTAGAGTCGAACGAGTTGCTGGCAGCAATTTCAAGGACAGATCCAGCCACTACTAGCACTGAGCCAGATTCGATTGAGCCAGACTTCCTTGATGACCACACTTTACCTGAGCTCAAACCTTTACCTACGATGCGTAAGTATGCCTTCCTTGTGGGACAAGCGAAGAAGTATTCAGTCATCATCAGCTCGCGATTGACCGAGGAGCAGGAATCACGCCTGCTAGAGATCCTAGAGAAAAACCTCAAGGAGATAGGCTGGAGCATCTCCGATCTCCACGGGATAAATCCCGCTCTGTGTTCACACCATATCTACTTGAAGAATGAGGCTAAACCCTCTCGTGAATTCCAACGTCGATTGAATTCAAATTTGCGAGAGGTAGTGAAGAAGGAGATAGAGAAAATGGTACGACGCGGGTTTTATTTATCCCATCTCCGACTCCAAATGGGTGGCTCCAATCCATGGTGCCCCGAAAAAGTCGAGAATTCAGACGACCACCAATGAAGACAGAGAGGAAATTGTGACACGAGTGCCCACGTCGTGGTACGTCTGTGTGGATTACAGATGCCTGAATACTGCAACGAATAAGGATCATTTCCCCTACCATTCATTGATCAGATCTTAGAGAGACTAGTGGGGAAAGAATTATTCTACTTTTTAGATGGGTTCTCGGGCTACAATCAAGTGGCCATAGCTCCTGAGGACTAGGAGAAAACCATGTTTACATGCCCTTTTGGTACCTATGCTTTCAGGCGCATGCCCTTTGGGTTATGCAATGCTCCTGGTACTTTTCAAAGGTGCATGATCGATGTATTAGTCGAGATGTTCGGTGAATTCCTGGAAGTCTTCATGGATGACTTCTCGGTCCACGACGATTCCTTCGATTCCTGTCTTAGGAATTTGGACCGAGTCCTCAAACGATGTTGTGAGGTCAATCTGGTACTCTCCCTGGGAGAAAAGTCACTTCAAGGTGATGGAGGGCATTGTGTTGGGGCATGTCATCTCCAAGAGAGGAATGAAGGTTGACCCTGCTAAGGTGGATGTGATCAGACGACTCCAGCCACCAACTAACGTGAAACAGTTGCAGTCTTTCCTCAGGCATGTTGGATTTTATCGAAGATTTATCAAAGATTTTTCTAAGATTGCCCGACCGCTGACTGGGCTTTTAGGCAAGGACATGGAGTTTATTGGTGATCATAAATGTCTTGAAGCCTTCAAGCAACTATATGGAATGATCATGGATGCCCCAATCCTACAAGCCCCAGATTGGTCTCTGCCTTTTCAGATCATGACGGACGCATCAGATTTTGCTGTTAGGGCTGTGTTAGGACAGAGGAGGGATGGTGTCCCATTCGCCATACACTACGCAAGCAAAGTGTTTGATACTGCTCAGCGTAACTATACAATTACAGAAAAGGAGATGCTTGCGGTAGTGTTTACCTTAGATAAATTCAGATCTCATTTAATTGAATCCAAGGTGATTGTGTTCACTGACCACACAACACTATGTTGGAAAAGAAGGACGTGAAGGCACGTCTTCTTAGGTGAATTATGCTTATCCAGGAGTTTGATTTAGACATTCGTGATAAACCTGGAAAGAAGAATGCAGTAGCTGATCACCTCTCCCGTCTCGAGGATCTTAAGGCCTCTGATGATATGCCGATTCGAGACTCCTTCCTCGACGGGTTGATCTTTGTTGTCGACTCACTCCCATGGTATGCCAATATCGTGAACTATCTTGTTTCAAGAAAGTTCTCGAAAATTGTCCCAAGAGCCACATAGACCGACTGAAGTCAGATTCGAGACATTACCATTGGGAGGATCTGATCCTTTTCTTTGAAGGACCGGATTGTGTCTAGAGACAGTGTATTCCTCAGGAGGAATATCAGAGTGTCCTTTCTTTATGCCACAGTCTGGAGGCAGCAGGACACCACTCCGGGAAGAGAACCGCATGAAAGGTACTTCAGCGTGGCTTATACTGGCCGACTCTGTTTCGCGATGCAATCACCTTTGCGAAGTCATGCCCACTATGCTAGCGAATGGGACGAACCATTGATTCCAAGGATGAGATGTCGATGCAGCCTGTCATCATTTGTGATGTCTTTGACGCCTAGGCATTGACTTCATGGGCCCATTCCCCGTTAGCCACGGATACAAATATATCCTTCTGGCAATAGATTATCTGTTAAGGTGGGTGGAGGCTATCCCAACCCGAGCCACAGACAGTAAAATCGTCTGTAAATTCATTAGAGATCACATCATCTCTAGGTTCAGGATCCCCAAGGTGTTGATATCAGATGGGGGTAGCCACTTTGTGAATAGAGATGTGAAGAAGCTCTTGAAGGACTACAACATCGAACACCGTGTCGCTAGTCCTTATCACCCACAGACCAATGGCATGGCAGAGGTGTCGAATAGGGAAGTGAAAACCATATTGCAGAAGCTTGTCCGCCTAGACAGAAAGGGTTGGTCTCAGATTTTGGATCATGTCCTATGGGCTTATAGGACAACTTACAAGACACCGTTAGGAACCTCCCCATTCAGGATGGTATTTGGGAAGCTGTACCATTTGCCCGCGGAGTTAGTGCAAAAATTAGAATGGGCAATCAAGAAGGTCAATTGGAATACACACCTAGGGCAAAAACATAGAGAAATGGATTTGAATGAGCTTGTGGAAATCAGAAACTGAGCATATGACAACAGTTTAGTGTACAAGGACAAAGTAAAACGTTGGCATGATAGATATATCAGACGAAAGACCTTTGTTCATGGATAGAAGGTATGGTTGTTCAATGCAATGCTGAAGGTTTTCCAAGGCAAGTAGAAATCCAAGTGGACAAGCCCATTCATTGTCCGTGCTGTGCATGATAGTGGATGTGTTGAGATCTCAGATCTCACATACAACGCACATACATTCCTAATCAATGGATAACTGTTGAAGCACTTCGTCGAACCCAATGAACAATTAGTCCATGTTGAGGAGATTGTATTCAAGCACGAGACAGATTCAACATATACACATAGAGCTGCTTAGGAGACCTTACATTAATAAACTCTTGCCATCACTAGCATCTAGAAAGATTCAGACCGTGATCCTTGTATATACCCACCATTCTTGTACATTCTTCCCTGCCCTCCCACGACTCTAATCACTCACCCCAACTTCATACATTTTCATCTACGACTATACTTAGGATGACCAGATGCTAAGTATGGGGGGGAGGGGGAGTCACCTGAGTCCATTCACTGTACATCCTCCATATCACATTGGTCCTCATACCACTCCCTTCTTATACTTAAGATGACCTGAGCCTAAGTATAGGGGTGACCGATGCCCATCTTGTATATATATTCATCCACTTCCCCGCTTGACCTCGTCTGCCCCATTCTTGATCTTCTTCTACACTTAGGTTGCCAGAGCCTAAGTATAGGGGGGCAGGATGACTTCTATACATTCCCGTCCTATTGTCTCTCCTACGCTTAGTACGAGCTATGTCTTCTTCCTCGCTTTTCGTGCTCTGAGGACATAGCACACACTAAGTATAGGGGGGCTTGTATATATTACATATATACTTTATCCATAGCTCGTACTTTCATGTATTTTCACGTATTTATGTATATATTTTGCAACAATTACGGGTGGGTAAAAAATTGAAAATTTTTTTATACTTGTATAGTATATTGTATAATACTTATAAAACTCTTGCAAAAATGTTGTAAAATAGGAGATATACCAAATTTTTGAAAAAAACACGAAAAAAACAATAAAAACAAAAAAATAGGCTTCTTATTTACTCTCGCATATCATCCTTGCATACAAAAAAAGAGTCTTGCATTTTTCATAGCATGTCATCTGCATCTCATCTGCATATCTAGCATATGCAAGGTGAAAAGTTAGTGGGTTCTGAACCAAGTTATGAGTAGATGTTTAGGAAGGACTTGATTTGACCTTAATCCACCTAATTTCAGAGGAACCTTATAGGAACTGGAGTTAAGATTTCTCAGGTCAAGTAACTTAATTCTTTGAGTCCGCAAGTATATGTTCACATGTCATCTTGATTAGTCTAAATAAAATATATCGTGCACACACATGATTCTTATAGACAGCGACCTAACTTGGACAAGCACTATGCACGTAGCTCTTCATTGATGAGGTGGTGAGGAAGTAGAATCTTTTAGATTGGAGTAGCACACGGGTGGAAACATCCGTCCTCCTCTAGGGAGGGTAGTGCATCTCAACCTAGTCTGGTGGTGTTGACGTCTAAAGACAGGACACTGTGGGTTGCAATAATGCTTCAAAAGAGGGATAGTCTACTGGCTCAAGAGGAAAAAATCCTGATGTACATGCTGCACCTTGTATATAGTTCAAAGAAGAAGAAGAAGAAGAAAAATTGCAAGAACTCCAAAAAAAGCAGACAGGACAGATAGAAAATAAAATACCTGTCGGAGTATGTATATTAGCAAGAAGTCTGCAGCTGGATGACTTGGCTACACTGGTCAGGCATCCCAGGATAGGTAGCTACACTAGCTACCGTCCATTCTTTTCTCCACTCCTTCCTCTTGAGCTGGTCGCACTTGAACTTAGAAGGGAATACCCCACTCCTCAAGGAAATAATTACTGGACCGGAGAATTAGAGTTACCTTGTTAGAGGAGGCTGCTTCTTAGCCATTTCTGATGTGGAGAGCTATTTTACACTTACACAGTACAAGTAAGAATCATATTCATCAGAAATTTGCGTTTGAGGATTTGTTCTGACCTGACTATTGAGGAGTCTTGAATAGAAGACTTGTGGAACTTGAAGTCTTTTAGATCTTAAGTTCAGATCCCAATAAGATTCTGCCACATAATTAATCCAAAGGTCGAGTCAAGCTCCATTTTCAGCTTTTGTTCATGACCTTGGTATGGAACCCAATCTCATTTCACTCTTGCATTTCATTTTAGTTGCTCGGGGACGAGCAAGGTTTAAGTATAGGGGGTTGATGAATCTGTGATTCATCACTCTAAAAGTTGAAAATAGAGCTTTGTTCCCGAGTAATTAGGAGCATATTTCCACCAATATTGCTTAATTAGCATTCATGTATGAATTGATAACATCTGCATTTTAGCATTCTCATCTGCACTAAATCAGAAGCCACATTCACTTGTAAAAATCACCTGTATATTCACCATATTTCACCTATTTGTATATACTTTATACTAATTCCAAATTCAATAAAATCAACTTCATAGTGTATATGTTACTAACACTAATTAAGGAAAAATATCAAAAAAATACTAACTTGTAAAATTGACCCATAAAACCTGAGTCCAAGTTTGAAACTAGGAGCTTTAAAATGTGTGTATCTCTCTCTTACAGTGTCCGATTTAGGTCTACTTACTTTTAAAGCAATATACATTCAGAGACCTTCAAAACAAGACTAATTTCATTAAAATCGGAGCTCATATGCAAAACTTGGGTTTTGGGCCCCTATTGTATATTGTATATATTGACCTTTTTGCCCATGTATTTTATGCTTTTATTTTCTTAATTATTAAAAATTCAAAAAAATTAGATTAAGTTGTAAAATTTTCTTTCATATTTTTTCTAACTTTATTTTAATTTCTCTCTTATTTAAAAATGACAAAAAAATGTAAAAGACAAAAATGTAGTATTTTATACCTATAAGGTACCACCCAAAAATACACTTTGTACATATGATTTCATTTGATTTTCGGCCCTTCACAAAAGTTGTAGATCTCATCGAGACGAACAACTTTCATGTTGATTACTTTTTGATTTAACCTATTTTGTTTTTTTTTCTATTTTTCTTTGCATTTAGTTTTGGATTTTTCTGGGAGCGACACGTGGCCGCTCTTGGAGTCACCACGTGTTGTCTCCTCCTTCCCTCACTTATCCTATTTAGATCCTTCATCTTGAGCCGTTGGATGAAGGGGTATTTGACCAACGATCGAGATCTCTCTTCTTCCACACCTCCCCCTTTCCCCTCTCTCCCGTGGCTTCGAGAGCAAGCCATCTCCAACGCCCCAACTCCGCCCACTTCCTCCCTCGATCTCCACCTCGCCCTCTCACTACTCACCAATGGTCTTTAAAAAGATCGCCACTCCTCCCTTCATCGATCATCCACCATTCCTGATAAAGATATCCCAGCTCTAAGATCCCTGCAGGTGACAGCTCCAGGAGCCATTATCGAGCGACGACGACCACTTCTTGGCGAGATCCAACGTGGGATAAATCCTCCGTCGTAGTGAGTTCCTTGAGCTCACTGATCTCTGCCTCTGTCGCTGCGTGAGAAATGACCTGAGGTGCTCCTCGTTGCACCTCCTTCCCAGACATCCATCCATCTTCTCCAGGTAAAGTTTCTTCTTTATCCTTACTCTTCTTCTTCCTCTGTTCTTCTTCCTCTCTCTACACCCATTCTCTCTCCTCGATTTCATGATCTTTTATCCACTGAATCACCAAAATTTTTATACATTATTGGATAAATCATATGTTTTGGATCTAATGGTGATTTTTGTTGATTTTTGGGTGCAATTTCATCAAACAATTAATCTAACATTTAAACCTACAAAACTAATGCATGGCAAAACATGGGATATTGTGAAATCCCCAATTTTTGCCCCCCCCCACGTTCTCTCTCCTTCCATCTTCTTCTTCTTCCACCTGCTCCCGCTACCAGCCCACCCTCCGACCAGCGACAACGCTCCAGCCCTCGGCCAGATAGCCCGCGTCCGCCTACACCACCACGTGCATCTGCGGTGCACTGCCTCCTGTGTTGCACCCCTACCTCCCTCAATGCTGGCTGCCCTCCTCGCCAGCACCTCCCGTCGTAGCCCCCCTGTGGTGGTCCCGTGCTCTAGCCGCTCGTCGTTCGCGTCCTTGGCCACGCACCGTACGTCCCCATGCTACTGCAACCGCCTCCTCCACCGCTAGCGCAACCCCCGCAAGCTGGCTTCCGTCCCGCAACGTGCCACCTGTACCAATACTGCACGTCGATGCCCGTCACCCTCACCGCCACCTCACCGCCAGCTAGCCAACCGCCTCCGTCGCAACAGTAGTGGCCGCCACCTCGCACACTCCTGGAGTTCATCTTCACGGTTCCTGTTTTCCACCTGCACGCGAGTTTCACGAGAGGGTCAGGAATATTTCACCCATACCCTTCAGATTAAGAGAAATTGCACACGTGTCTCAGTTCTACTTGAAGTCACGTGTGGTGCACGTGACAACCTGGTGAAAGTTGCGTTGAAGCCCTCTTTCTTCGTGGAATTGTAAAAGGAGCTGTGACGTCAGCAACACGTACAAGGCACATGCGCTATTGAGAAAATTGCATCCATGCCTCTCCGGAGTATAGGTAATTGCACTCGAGTCCTTGTCAGCATATTTCTTTAATCAATTTTATTTCTGTATTGCATTTACATCCCTGTGTTTGCATGTTTGTTTAGGCATTCATTTTAATCATTTTTAAATTCCAAAAATTGCATCTTGTAGAATATCTTATTCTTTATCATTGTTGATGCTTGTTGCATTTTTTGGAGCAATATTATATTTAATATAACTATTTTGGTGGAAATTAGCATATTTTGTCCGTTGTTCATTGTTAATTGCTTATTAAATTAATTATTGCTCCAAAAACCACCAAAAAATCACATTAGGTAGAGTTTACTTATTCCTACATTGTGCCCAAAAATCATTGCATTTGCATGCATCACGAGGTATGAATAAATTAAACAATGATTTTATCAGTTGATTTTTAATAAGTCCAATTCACATAGAATGTTATATTAGTTTTCTTGGATTCATCATACTTAGATCCATCTAGGATAATTTTTATATCTGGAAATAATGTGTTTTGATATTTATTAAAATTAATTTGGTAAAAATCACCTTGCATTCATATTTTATTCACAGTAAATTCATTTAGAGTCGAAAAAATCCAAAAAAATTGTGACATTTAGGTTCATAGCATTCCATCATATGGCTAAGTTTCATAATTTTTGGACTTCATTTGATTATCTTTCTGATTTAACGTGTAAAATTAGCCTGAAATTGCATTCGTTTTTCCTTTATTGCATAAAAATTGCTAAAAAAGGACCCAAAAATAACCCTCTGAAAATCTGACCTCCGAATTCACTTAAAATTCACCTAAAAGGATACAGCTGCCTCCCTGAGTTTGACCTTGGTCTTTCTCAAGTAAAATAAATCTGCCGCTCGTATTTAATTGAACAGTAACTGAACATGGTGTAGTCAGAAAAATTAGGGAAGTGGATTATACACGTGGATTAGGTCGATAAGATCAAGTTAGAATCTATCTTTTTTATTTCTTTTTTTATTTTTTTGGAATTTGATTTTTATGTAATTTATTAAAAGAATGAATAAAATAAAGAAATGAAAAGAAAAGAATTTAAATGAGTGAAATATGCACATGAAATGACAAGTTAAAATTAGCAGAAATGTATAATGCATAGTTAGATCCCAAAACATAATTTTAACAAATGAATTAGATCCCAAAACACAATTTTAACAAATGAACTCCGATTCTTTTGAATTTAATATTGATTTGTAGATAATTGAATATACATTAATTCAAAAGTGAGAAGAGTATGTTTAGATAATGTATGATGGAGATATCAATATTTTCGTCTTTTTTTCTTGAAATTAGGTTTTGGGATTATTTTGAATATAAAGAAGGTAGTATTTTTTAGATTTTTTCATTGATTAAGGTTAGTGATAATGTGCAAAATGAAGTTAGTTTCATGTCAATTGAAATTAGCATGAAATAAGTAAAAATTGGTGAAGGTTAGGTGAAAATATACATATGAATATGAATGCAAAAATGATGCTAGTTAATGCAAATTAATTACAAGTGCATAAAAGTTACTTTTATGAAGTTAACATGTAAATGATTCTAAATTCTCATGATGAAGCTATATTTTCAGCTAATTAGAATGATGAATCACACATTCATCGCTTCCATTGTTTTTCTAAAGAGAAAGCTACGACTTCGTTGTTAATGATTTGATCACCCTCGATCTCACAATAAAATCCCTACCAATATCCTTGGTTATCCATGTTCATTTACTCCTCCTTAACCCAATCTCTTTTGATGATTTACTAAGTTCAGATTGGGTATCAGCCCCCACATTAGATATCTTTCCCACTTCATCTGGAATAGAACCTAAAGTGGAGGCAACATCGTTGGTCCAATCTTCATGAAGACATACTCAAAGAAGGTAGAATTATGGAGTTCCACAATATTGTTGACATCTATGCCATGTATATCAAACCAAACTACTGAGAACCTTTATGCATATCTATTTTTTGAATAGTCTAAGAATACCACATCGACAATTTTAGGACCAACCTTCTTTCAGTTGTGTTTTGGGACTAAAATCGTAGTGAGACATCCCTCCACTTTGAGGTACTGTAAGCTTGATTTCATATTTCTTTACAATTCAAATCGTTCAAACATATACTTTACTTCTGCATTAGAGGGACTCTATTTAGAGTATGGAAAATTGTATTTAAGACATCTCCCCACATACAAGTTGGAAGTCAAGAACTTTATAGGATTGTATTTATTATGTCAGTTAATGTTCTATTTTGTTATTCTACTATCACATTTGATTGTGGAGGATATGATGTAGTAACCTCATGAACTACACCAAAGAGTTTGTGATGTTCATCAAAGATGTTAGATGTATATTTTCCTAATCTATCCGACCTAAGACTTTTGAATACTCTTTCTAATGCTTCATCCTTGATCTTCATTATATGTACATACCGATATTTATTACTATATTCTATTAAGGTGATAAAGTATTTCTTATTATCTCTAGTCAACACACAGTTAAATTCATAGATATCTGTATACACTTGATCCAAATCTCACTATCCCTAGAAACAAAGTGAAAAGGCATCCTAGGTGTCTTAGCTTGTATACATATTTCACATTTATGAGTTTTCTCAATAGTGTGCTTAGGGATCAACTCTAAATTCATCATTCTATTAATTGAATTTAAGTTTACATGTCCCAATTTACCTTACCACAGATCATAAGATCCAAGTCATTCATGTCATGAGAAACCAAATTAGAACATTTAAAATCTACAAATTTCACGTAATCAGTGTTCTCTCAATCACATCTAATTCAAAACAAAAAATCAAAATATGCCAAATAAGAAGAAAACAACATTCATGCATGGCATAATTTTATTACATTTAAAATTAAGTTCAAAATCGTTTATAACTAAAATAAATCCACACAACACATTCTTCTTGACGTCAAGGTCATGCAACACCATGTGCAAAGTTTAGACATGTCCAGAGGGAACCTCAAATCGACTTGTCCTGAAAACCTAGCACCATGGCTACAGAGTCTTCCCATTTTCATAGTCCCGCCATTGCAGGTTTGACAAGAAGAAAACAACATTCATGCACGACATATATGTACATTGGTTCCTATCCACAATCTACTTATTTTGATCATGAATATGGTATAACTTAGATTTTATTAAGATGTACTCTTCCCTAGACTCAAGTCATGCAATGATCATGTTCACTTGTGGACTCCCCATCTGTAAACTTTTGTTGAGTTTTTAAGGAAGAACAATCCTTTATCCAATGCCCATCTTGATTATAGTGCCAACATGATTTATTCTTTCTCTTTTTTCTGGATCTTTCATTTGATTTAATTTTATCCTTGTTCTTACTACCCTTTCTATTTTTTCTTTACCTTTTGGGGTCATGAAATTAACCTTAACATGAATATCAATATGAATCACATGTTTCTCTTTCCTATATTCCTCCTTTAGGCAATTTCCACCATAAGGTTTTCAATAGAAAAACTTCATTCATATATTTAAGGGTCATACTGAAGTCTTCCCATAATTTAAGGATTTTTTCTATGATAGACATGACTTGATACTTCTCTAGAAGTTTCATTCCAATATTTTCCAATGCATGGAGCTCAAGCGAAATTTCATGTGTTTCTTTAGAAATCAATTTCCCCATGACTATATAAAACTTTAAGAACTTAAGGATTGGGTATTTTTCAATACCGAGATCTTCAGTATTATACTTCTTATCGAGTTCTTCTCACATCCCTTTACAGTTTGTGTGAATGAACAATATATGTCAAACAACATATTAGACAATGCTAGCATGATGCAACCATAACATGTACAATCTCATTCTTTCCACACAAATTGCGTCTTTTGTCTATTAGGTATAGGGTTTTTTTATTCTACCATGGAACACTTGGTTTCAAGCATAGAAATTAGTCCTATGGTGGTTAACCAAATCTTCATGCGTTGTTACCAACATTTGAGATTTTATCCACTAATTTTTTCAAGCATACTGATCATACCCATCCTCGACTTAAACTTTGTATATAGATGTTTTTAGTCAATTTTCAGATATTCTCTTAGATTGTTGTTATCAGAATCAACATGTATATAAATAGATAATAGTTATCAGGATTCACAAGTTTTAGTTCCATGGTTTCACAGAATAAAATGAGTATAATCCACATTTGCAAAAATTGAATCCAATTATAGAGATTAAATAGGAAAAATTAATAACCATCAGAAACAATATATTAAGGCAAGATCTAATTAAGCAAATCAACAAATAAACAGTGGCAGTGCAGGAGATATGGGTTCGAATCTTAAAGGGGACGCTACGGACCTCCGAAATTACCAGACCTACTATTAAAAAAATAGTGGCAAACACAAAGAAAAATAAATTATTTCAGAGATCATCGAAGCCTTCATTGTTGGAATGTCCTTATAGAAGATATCCCCCCTACAATATTGGATACATCGAACAAGTTTGTTTGATTCACATCTCCCCCTTAATCGTTATTTCTTAATGTCACTTGTTGTTCAACTCCATCTATCTAGTTTGCATCTTATATCCCATATCTCCAACAAATTTATGTTTCTTAGATATAAAAGTCCATTCAGACATTAGTAAAATATGCAATGAACTTAAGACGGAGATTGTCACAAAGGTAAATCTTAAACTTCGATTTCGAGACTAACCTGTGCGGCGTTAGCTTCCCGCAAGCTAACCAGCCTTTCCTTTATACGTGTAGACGTACACCAACACATCGAGTAACCACACCACTAGAATACTTGAACACAAGCACTACACAAGGATACAAGAGAAGTGGCATAAAATCCTTTTGTATTAGCAAGAAGCTCACTCTGAGTGTGTTATCTACAAATGAGCTCTATCCCTCCTTATATAGACAAGTCGGGGTATACGAAGGGACACCATTATTATATGTACGATGAATACAAGGACTCTTAGTCTTCTATAGAGACCCTTCATCTTCCGAGATGACTTTTTGTGTGCCTTAGCTTTTCATCTTCCGTGCAATCCCTTCGTCTTCTACAATCGATGTCATGTTGCTCGCTTCGTCAGCATGTCATGTCGTTTACCTCATCAGCATACCATGTCATCATGTCACGTCATCCATGGGCCCCACGCTCCTACGTAGGATGTTGCAGCTCAAACTCCATCAAGTACCGCCAAATACTTGTATTGTGCTAAGGGGAACCCATGGTCTTTGACCATTGTGCGGTAAACCCCATTCTTAGCTTTCCGTGAGCTAAGGTGGAGTCCTCCAGAACTTCATAATGTGGCCACCGAATCACACGGGCGTGCAATACCGATATTACATACTATTCTCGTACCTCGGGAGATGGGGGTGTTACATGCCTCGCCTACATGATCCACCAGGCATCTGCGACTGATCCTACATCTTCAAGAAGTCCTCGATGAGGTCCTTGAACTGCCACATGGTTGTATCATATTCCTAGCTTGCCTCCTCCTCTGGGAGTCCCTTCCATTTGACAAGGAAGAAGATCCTCCGATTCCTCTTACTCTAGCCCTCCACGTGCATGTCAAGAATCTTCTCAGCAACCCTCGTGTGCTGAACCCGGATGTTAGGAGGGGTATGTTTCAATGCCCTCCTGGTGTTATCATCTTTGTCCTCATGGTACTCCTTCAAGAAGATGATATGGAACATGGGATGTAACTTCAGTCTGTTTGGAAGATGAAGTTAATAGGCAAGCAGTCCCACGCATCGAACTATCTCATAGGATCCATCGCAGCGAGGAATCAACCCTTTGTGTGTCATCTTCCTCAGGATTTTCTTCCAAATCTGGGAGTAAGCTTCAACAACACCTTCTCCCCAACCTGGAACTCGATCGGCCTATGGCTCTTGTCAGCCATCTTCTTCATCCTGCGTTGAGCATGAGCCAATGCATCCTTTGCTTCCTCCCAGCGACCCTGCCTCTCCAGTGCAAAGCGATGTGTAGTAGGACATTGTCCTTGGCTATTCTACTTAGACACTTCGTGTTGTGTCACGAGTTGCCTATACATCACGATCTCGAATGGACTTTGGCCTGTAGTGGAGGTATGGTGTAGGGTATAGCAGAATTGGGCAGTGTCCAGTAATCTCACCCAATTATGCTGATTGGTCGTCGCATAACGCCTTAGATACTCTTCTATCAAGGAATTGATCCTCTCCGTCTGACCATCCGTCTGCGGAGATTGCTGGTAGATAATTTGATATTGGATCCCACCATCTCAAATAAGGTCGTCCAAAATTGACTGGTGAATCGAGTATTGTGGTCGCTCATGATGTCCAATGGTATGCCCCAATACTTCACCACATTCTGCAAGAATAATTTCATCGTGGTCTCTGTTGTACACTCCTGGGGTGCTGGTACGAAGATCGCATATTTTGAGAAATGATCAACTACCACCATCATCGCATTATTCTCATCCACCTTCGGGAACCCAGTGATGAAGTCCATGGAGACGCTCTCCCACGGACGTGAAGGAATGAGCAGGGGCTCCAGCAGTCCTGCTGCCTTCTTCCTCTCTGTCTTGTCTTGTACAAGACAAGTACGTACATAGACTTCTACGTCTTCCTCCATCTTCGAACAGAAGTAGCTTGAGGAGAGGAGTGCCAATGTGCGCTCTACTCTTGGATGACCAGCCCACTGTACATCATGTGCTTCCTTCATCAACATTTTCTCAAGCTGTCACTCGAGGGGACATAGGGCCTTCTTCCCTTCGCATAGAGGACACCTTCCTATATCCAGAATCTTCGGACTTTGCATTGCACTAAGGGTGAAGTGACCAGATCTTCCCGTGTCTACTCCTGAATGCGTTCCATCATGTCTCCAGACATGCGGGTGATCGATGCAATCACCACAACCTTCAGCTCTTCTGGTTCGCTCTTCCTTGAGAGAGTGTCTGCTACCTGGTTGGTCTACCCAGGCCTGTAGCGAAGCTCGAAGTCGAATTCAGTAAGAAAGTCTTGCCATCACGCATGCTTGGGAGTCAGATTCTTTTGTGTGGCAAAGCAGCTCGTTGCCACGTTATCCGTCTATACCATGAACTTTGAACCGAGGAGGTAGTGGCGTCATGTCCTTATATAGTGGACCATTGCCGTCATCTCCTTCTCATGCACGGAGTACCTCCTCTCCGCTGGATTCAGCTTGCGGCTCTCATACGCCACGAGGTACCCATCTTGCACCAATACACCACCAAGTGCACAGGCGGGCGTGTCGGTATAGACTTCAAATGTCTTCTCAAAGTCTGGAAGTCGCAAGATAGGTTCTTCCACCACTGCCCTCTTCAGATTATGGAATGCCTCCTGACATTCACGCGTCCATCTCCAAGGCTGATCCTTTCGAAGCAGGTCCGTTAGGGGCACCGCCTTCTTGGAGTATCCTTTGATGAAATTCCAGTAGTAGTTCACCAATCCGAGGAAGGTCACAACTTTATCGCCTTTGTGGGGATTGCCCACTCTTTAATCGCATGTGTCTTCCTTGGTTCCATGCATATCGTGCCTCTGCCCACGATATGCCCGAGGAAGGATATGGTCTCCTGACCAAAGGCACACTTCTCCGTCTTCAAGTATAGCCGATTCTGCTTCAGCTTCTCAAGCACCCTCTGTAGATGCTTGACATGTTCCTCCAGAGTCTTGTTGTATACTACTATGTCGTCCAAGTACACTACAACAAACACGTCAATATACTCGCAGAAGGCATCATTCATAAGCGTATAGAAAGTTGCCATGGCATTAGTCAACCCAAACAACATTACAAGGAATTTGAAAGACCCATAATGTGTAACACACGCAGTCTTTGGCTTGTCTCCCTCTTTGATACATACCTGGTAATATCCTGACCTGAGATCCATCTTCGAGAAATACTTAGCCTGGCCTAAGCGATTGAACATGTCTTCGATGTTGGGGACATGGTACTTGTTCTTCATCGTCACCTTGTTCATTGCATGGTAGTCCACGCACATCCACATGCTCCCATCTTTCTTCTTTTGGAACAACACTGGTGCTCCATAGGGTGCTTTGCTTGTTCAAATCAGACCAACGTCCACCAGTTCCTTGAGTTGTCTTCGCAACTCCTTTAGATGTGCAAGGGGCATTTTGTATGGTGCAAGTGTAGGGGGCACCGTACCTGGCAGTAGCTCGAGGGCGTGATCCAGGTCTCTCTTGGATGGAAGCTCCTTGGGCAGCTACTTTGGCATCACGTCCTTGAACTCTCCTAGCATCTTCTTTATTGTCTAGGGGCATGGTTGTGTCTTCTTGCCATTTTCTTCGATGCGTACCGTAGCCATATATGCCATCTCCCCTTTCTTCAGCCTGTTGCAGTCTTGCATCGCAGACATGGCTCCAGCCTGTCCTTTCTTCTTGATAGCCCTGATGAAGCAAGGGATATCTGCAACCGCGAAGAAGACTCCTCCCAGATAAGACGTTACAGAGTGCCTTCGACTTTTCAAGAACTTGACTCCCAAAATACCATGGAAGTCATCAAGTGGTACCTCAAGGAAGCGTACCTTTCCCTGTCATTCTCCCAACTGCACGGTGCAGTTTGACATACCTTCAATCTGTAGCGACTACGAGTTGGCAAGCTTCACACAGCACTAGCTCTTCTCCAAGGGAACTCTCAAGCTCTCGAACTCTTTGCTGGAGATGAAGTTGTGCGTCGCTCCAGTGTCAATCATGGCCGAACGAGTCTTCTTGTGTACCACAACATCAAGGTACACTAGCTCAGGATCCTTGCGCTCCACCTCCACTTTTGCCTCTTTGCCTAACTTTAGCGGACACAAGCGAATGATGCGTAGTAACTTAAGGTTCGTCATGCGCATCTCTTCATCTGAGTTCTCCTCCAAGGTCATGGAGTTCGTCTTCTCTCTTCGGGCACTCCCATGCCCGATGTCGCCCATCACAGATGAAACAACCCTTCCCCTAGGGTTGCTCGGCCTTCTTAGAGGATTCCGCACCCTCCCTTGAAGTTTCGGCCTTACCGAACTTCTTGAACTTTTCCTTGCTTTTTTCTTTAGGTTTGCTCTTGGTCTTCTCGGTCTCCTTCTCAGTGGTGGATTGGACTTTGTAGTCGACCAACGCATCCGCAACAACGATGGTCGTCTGGAGGTCCTTCACCCCTTGCATCCTAAGCTCCGTCTGAGCCCAATTTTAGAGACTCGCCAAGAAATTTAAAACTTTGTCTTCTTCAGACATACCTTTGATATCCAACACCAGTAACGAGAACTGCTTCACGTACTCCCATACGGTTCCCGTCTGCTTTAGCCTTCGGAGCACCTCCCTCGCTACTCAAGCAGTGTTGGGGGGTAGGAACTGCTCATTCAGTTCCTTCACTAACTCATCCCAAGACGAGATGTTTGGTCGTCCTTCGGATGCACACCTCCTCCACCACAGTTTTGCATGGTCGGACATGTACCTCACCGCCAAGGATACCTTCTCCGTCTTAGGAGTCTTGACAACTTTGAAGTATACCTTCATATCCCACAAGAAATTCTCCAAGTCATTGGCACTCCACGTACTTGAAAAAGACTTGGGCTCTGGGACCTTTGGACTTCGTGACTCGTTGGATCCACCCCCATTCACGATCGCCTTCTTGACGATGGAGAGTTCTCCATGCAGATCTTGCATCATGGATTCGAGCTCCTCTGGCCTTTTCCCGAGTGCTTTCACTACGTCGACCGAGCGCTGACTCTCGCCAACAACGTCCGACTTTTTCATGCATGCGTCATCCTCCAGACGAGCCAAGCGTTGGGCATGAGTATCCAGTTGAGACTGGATCTCCATCACGACTCCTACTAAGGAAGCATGGCGATCTCTGGTGTTGGGTGTCATTTCTCGCTCTGATACTAGTTGTCATAGGGGTAAATCTCAAACTTCAATTTTGAGACTAACCTGTGCGGAGTTAGCATCCCGCAAGCTAACCAGCCTTCCCCTTATGCATGTAGATGTACACCAGTAGTCGAGTAACCGCATTTCTAGAATACTCGAACACCAGCACTAGCACAAGGATACAAGAGAAGTGACACAAAACCATTTTGTATTAGCAAGAGACTCGCTCTGAGTGTGTTATCTATAAATGAGCTCTACCCCACCTTATATAGACAAGACGTGGGTATACGAAGGGACACCATTATTACATGTACGATGAATGCAAGGACTCTTCGTCTTCTACGGAGACCCTTCGTCTTCCGAGATGACTCTTGGGGGTCTTGGATCTTCATCTTTCGTGCAATCCCTTCATCTTCTGCAACCGACGTCATGTCGCATGCTCTATTAGCATGCTATGTCATATGCCTCATCAGCATGCCATGTCATCACACCATGTCATTAATGGGCCCCACGCTCCTACGTAGGATGTTGCAGCTCAAGCTCCATCAAGTCCCGCCGAACACTTGTATTGTGCCAAGGGGAACCCGCGGTCTTTGACCCTCGTGCGTTAAACCCCATTCTTAACTTTCTGTGAGCTAAGGTGAATTCCTCCAGAACTTCATAGTGTGGCCACCGAACCACACGGCCATGCAATACCGTTATTGCACGTTATTCCCATACATCAGGAGTTGGGGGTGTTACAGTGCTCTACCAATAGATTTTTTTTGTATTGGCATCTTCCTTAGATTTAAAAATAGTATACGATATCAACTTTAGTTGATAACTTACCAACTCATAATACATCCTTTTCTCTAACTTTATCCGATGATATGCCAATGCTAGATTGTACATTCACTTCCATGGAAAAAAAATGCAAACTATTATTATTTGATCATCCTATATTTTTTGTCTAATGCATGGAGTTTTTATACTTCTGAAATTTATAAGTAACACGTAAATTTTTGATTATGGAGGTAAGAAGCAAAAAAATAGTGCATTGAGATGACTATTGAGAGCAGTGATGAAAATTAGATACATATTAGATACTTATGTTCAAGATGTTATTTCTAGTGGTGCATATCTTAAATACAATTATAATGATGTTATTGTTGATTTTATGTAGTTGTGTCTTGTTTACTTATTTTTGTGCAAAAGAAGGTAACACATAAGATTTGGCGTTGCGATGAACTATTGGATGAAAATGTACAATTAACTAATCTTCTCTTTATCATATCCAAGAAGTTATCTTTTTATATTATACAATAAATTATGTAAAGATGGGAGGGGCATGATTTATATGTTCATAGAATTGAATCATTTCGATGACTGTTGTATGATAAAGATATCATTTACTACACTTTAACGAGAATGGATAAGTTTGCTTTTGAAGAATTATGTGGTTTGCTCAAGACTATTGGCAAATTGAATGAGATAAGAAAATATAAATGTTGATGGACAAGTCGCTATCTTTCTCTCAATATTAGCATGCCATTTGAAAAATAAATTTATTATTTTCATTTTTTTCAATCTCGGTAGGCAAGTAGGAAATGTTTTCATTGAGTATTAAATGTTGTTATATGTGTCCATAAAGAACTATATAATAAGACACAACCTATCCCATAAAATTCCTTCAACGATCAAATGAAACTAAGGTAATCAATTTAAATACATATGTTATACTTATATTTAAGCTTCTAATTATAGTATAAGCTTTTCTTATCTAGAATTTCTTTAGATGCTCTAGATGGTACACTGCTTAATATAATAGTTTCGGAAATTGAAATATTAAGGTATATGAAAAGAAAAAAACAATTACAACTAATAATCGAGGAGTCTATGTATGAGATATGCAATTTATATACATATTATCTAGTCGAAAAGGTTCAACCACAAATAGTTGTATTTCATGCGATACGTAACCGAAGAGATATCCTAGTTGTTCCACATGATAAGTATATATCATTTTACATCTACCAGGTAATGCTATAAGTAACACAAATCTTTATTATAATTTTGAATTGATTCAGTTGCAAGACAATATCTCTTGGTTGATTGTGGATACTTGAATGGAGAAGGATTTTTTTGCCATGCATAAAGGACAGAATTACCATCTTTATATATGAAGACACCGTTACAACCAACAAAATCAAAAGAATTTTCTATTATGAAGCATTGTAAAAGTTCAACTAAAATAGTTGTTGCATGTTGTTTACTTCAAATAAGAAAACACTTGGAAAAAAAATTGTATGGAAAATGGAGCTCCGTAGGAATATGTGTGTAACACATGAAGAGATAATTTAGCTATTGAGATGTTTAATATATGGTTCTAGTGGAGCTATAAATCCCTTTCTTTTATAGTCCATGTGATTTTTCCATATTTATTTTTATTGTTTGTTGTATTTCTCTTGAAAATAAATAATAATGTATTCCTTGAATAAGTACATATCAAAAATTATGATAATATTTTTAAAAATGGTAAAAATAAAGAAAAATATGACAAAAGAAGATCATAATCGAATCCCTCTCAGTGATGTTACAAGTAGGAGCACATAAAGCCGACACCAACTTGAAATATGAATATTTGTGAATCTTAGATTGGAGTCTTGAATATAAACTATCGGGACACAAACTCAAAGAAAAGCTACATATTCAATCATGGATTAAAATATCTAAAACTTACTTGGATATCATATGGTATAAGTTACAAGAATGTACACATGATTTTGGATATATTTCAAATATAAAATGAATTGTCGCATAAAATCAAGTTTGGTAGAACTATGTACATGTGAATTTATTGTATCCCACATATATCATGTGATTTTATCCAAATAATTTATATTACATGATATTTTTTTATTGATGTAGACCCACTCATGCATAAGCAATTTTCATTTTAAAGTAAATTTTGCACGGTCTTTGGTAGAGACCAGGAAATCTTGTATAAAAGGATGCAAAAATAAATGATGACATCGGTGTTGAAACACCAAATGAAAATGCAACTGATGATGATTAAAGTGGGATGAATGAGCTTGAGAATGAAGAACCACTCCTATCAAGAGATGAACAAGAAAAGACAAGCTTCAATAATTATTGTAGAAGAAATAGAATATCTAGAGCTGATAACATGAGGTAAGCTATTATGAATGCTGCAATATTAATTCCATTGGAGATAAGAGAGACAACAACACAATTTAGCAATATTGTCGGTATTAATGCTATACAATGTCAATTGATGTTAAGTGAAAAAAAGAAAAAAATTTTGAGGTATTTGATAAAAAGGAAAGACATAAGGCTTTCCTGAAGATGGATAATGATCCAGAAGTAACAGATGTCTTCTTTACCGTTTTCAGACGGTGACAAATATGGCTTTATCAGAGAATTCTTAGGTATAAGTAATTAGTAATAAGAGTAATATTATTTTAGTAATTTTGATAACACAGTAGTTTAGATTCGTGTTAATAATGGCATTTTCGTAATTTGGATGAAAATGATATTTTTTCATAATAGCAAAATAATAATGGATGATAATCGCATAATATCTAATTCAATTCCATATACGCAAGAAGATGCCCAACACATCAAAGGAATTGAGACCCCCTTTAATGATTGCATTTCTTCGTTGCACCAAACAATACGATAACAATACGATAGAGAGATTAATTCCTTTCTATTCCTTAACTCATTCCATTATGCAAATAGTTTCATTCCATCGTAATTCCTTTTCGTCGTGCCGCATTCGTTGTTATAGTCTTTGTAATTGCATCAAGAATCATATAATCTTTCTCCTAGTAAACATGACATGCCCCTCTGCAAGGGTTTGTGAGTTTACAGGGACCGTTATGTAATTTACAAACACTATAAGGTTTTCGTGGTTACAAAGATTAGATAATTTTTAAGGGTCGTGGTACAAAAATCCAACAGTTTTAAGAAACCCTAAACAAGGAGTTCCGCCATGAGCAGTGCAATGGCTGCGGCTGATGCGGAGAGCGAGGAGGCGGCCGAGGCTCCTCCGATCTCTTCTTCCCATCATCCAGAGGATTTGGTTGCCAGAGCCATCGCCCCGGTGAAGCCACAGTACCTCCGCCCTCCCCCTCTCCTTCGACCCAACAGCAAAACCACCGCGCACGATGCTGCTTCTGAAGAGAACAAGGGAGGAGAAGCAGCTTCCACAGTGGTGGTTAAAGAGACCAAGAAGTCCAAACGGCAGCTCAAGAGGGAGAGGCAGCAGGAGAAGAAATCCGTCAGGAATTTGTGCCCGGAGATCGCCAGGACCGGGGACGCTGCCGCCTGTAAGTATGGACTTAGCTGTCGGTTTTCTCACGATCTTGATGGCTTCTTGGAGCAGAAACCGGAGGACTTGCCTGGGATTTGCCCCTTCGCGAGTGCCGGCGACCCTTGTCCTTATGGAGTAGCGTGCAGATTCTTCAAGACTCACGACCTGCATTCTTCTGCTCCTCCGGAAGCTCCTGGTGGTGATTTGAAGAGGACCACTTCTGAGGTAAATGGTCTGAGTAAAGATCTGCAGAAGCTCTTGTGGAAGGACCGAGTGGAATTCCCCAACGCAGATGCGCAACTCAAGCTACTTGGGTTAGTGGGTGGCAAAAACTTCAAGAAATCTAATGCTGTACAACCGACTGGTGACGATGTTGAGTTTGGCTGCGACTTCGTCGCTGCAGATGCTGAATCGAGACACGCGAAGAAGGTTAAAGTGCCTGTTGATGGAGTCTGCGATGCTGCTGAAGCGGATGATCGATTGGATGATGTGGGCACTACCGTTCTTGATTCTTCAAGAGTTGAAGTAATTCCTGTGTTGAATTCACGCGAGAAGAAGTTGATTGATTTCAGAGGAAAGCTTTATCTAGCGCCTCTTACAACAGTCGGGAATCTCCCATTTAGGAGGGTCTGCAAGAACCTGGGTGCGGATGTTACTTGCGGAGAAATGGCCATGTGCACGAATCTCCTGCAGGGTCAAGCTTCTGAGTGGGCACTGCTGAGGCGGCATTTGTCCGAGGATTTGTTTGGGGTACAGATTTGCGGCGCCTATCCTGATACCATATCACGCACTATAGAACTCATCGATCGCGAGTGCTCTTTTGACTTTGTTGATATTAACATGGGATGCCCTATAGATGTTGTTGTCAACAAGGGTGCTGGATCTGCTCTTCTTACAAAGCCCGTGAGGATGAAAAATATCATTCAAACTGCTTCTCGGACAACTAACAGAGCACTGACTGTTAAGGTTCGAACAGGTTTTCTTGAAGGAAGAAACCGTATTGATTCTCTGGTGGAGGATATTGGCAATTGGGGTGCTTCTGCAGTAACAATACATGGGCGATCGCGGCAGCAACGCTATAGTAAATTGGCTGATTGGGATTATATATCTAAGTGTGTTGGACAAGCTCCTGATTCTGTGCAGGTTTTGGGAAATGGAGATATCTTTTCGCACCTTGATTGGAATAAACACTTCTCCGATTGCCCGCGACTTTCTACTTGTGTAATCGCTCGTGGTGCTTTGATTAAGCCTTGGATATTCACTGAAATTAAAGAGCAGAGGCATTGGGATATTACCTCGGGGGAACGATTAGATATTTTGAAGAAATATGTCAATTTTGGTCTTGAACATTGGGGATCTGATAGCAAAGGAGTGGAGACTACAAGACATTTCCTGTTGGAATGGCTGAGTTACACATGCAGGTATGTGCCAGTGGGGCTTCTGGATGTCATCCCGCAACGCCTTAATTGGAGACCTCCCAGTTACTTCGGTCGAGATAGCCTCGAGACTTTGATGGCTTCTGATTCTGCTGCTGACTGGGTCAAGATTTCTGAGATGCTGCTGGGCAAAGTACCTGATGGGTTCACCTTTACTCCAAAGCACAAATCTAATGCTTATGATCGAGCTGAAAATGGGTGAGATGTTGGCATGCCTGCAGAGAAGTATAATGGCACTGGGGGGGTTGACCCTGTTCTAAGAAGGCATTATAAAGCAATGTTGGAGTTAAAGTTCAAACCCTGGGACATTTGACAGGAATGAGCTTAGAAGAGATTGTCCAATGAGTCGGTGAGAGTTGTTTTGAAGTCAGTTGCTGATGACTTGAATGATTAACTTCTACAATGCATGTTATAGCATCCCTTTCTTATAAAAAATATTTCTATCATGAGCTCTGATGTTCTTGAATTTAAGGATTTGCTGAGTTACTTTGGACCGACTATTCCTTAAGAAATTTTTATTTCAATGGGCTTAGACAACGATGACTTTCTATCTTATCATCCTTCTTCTGATAAGTTGGTGACAGTCATCCTCCTTTTTCTATCTTATCATACTTCTTCTGATAAATGGAGTCTTTACATGCATGTACTTTATATGTTTCATGAATAGATTGAGCGTCAGGGTTGTCTTTTATGGGGATCGCTGTCTTTTATGTAGCTATTGATATTATCTTTGAAATCTAGGCTAAGTCGGGTTGGAAGTATTGCAAGTCTATAAGTTTTTATGTCTTTTAAATTCCAAACTAGTTAGTTTACATAATATACAGTGTGTGATTTTTAGAATTTTCAAGGCAGTACTTGGAATCAACTTATAACTATTTTACTTTTTTTATTATTTGATTACTAGTGTATAACAATTTATAAGCTAGATGCCAGATGCCAGGGAATCTTGTATGATGGAGACTTATGGATCCATTGATAGACCTTTGGATCAGATGCCAGAGAATCTTGTTCGAGTATGCATATTTATTTGGGACCTAAATGCCCATCTCATATTGGAGTCTTTCTGTGGTTGATGCATGTATGAATCATGACGAGAGATTGCTGTTCTAGTCTCTTAGTGGGGGCAGTGACATGTGCCCTCTTTGTGATGGTGGTGGAGTCTATTGATCATCTTCTTTGCCTGCAAAAATATAAAGATTGCTTGGCAATCGTTTCTACTTTGAGAGTGTAATCTATCATGTGAAGACTCTCAAGTCGTGGCTCTTTGTACGGTAACCATGGTATTTTTCTAATATTTTAATATACTTGGGGGTGAACACCTTTGCAAGATTCCCCTTTTTTGGTTAAAAGAACCTAAGAAAGTATGTAAAGATCATGTAATTACACAATCTATCGGTATTTATTATTAAATTATATAATTGTTATCTTTGGCTTTTGTTCTTCAGAATAAATATTTTACCTAGCATTCAATGCACTTGTTGGTAAATATTTGAAAGGACACTTTTTGGAAATTGCACAAACATCGGGTTAAAATGTAAATTTTACTTGGGATGGTAGACTTCTTTAGGGCTGTGCATGATTCATGGATTTCACGGTTATCTGACCCGATCTGTATGGATCGACCTTAAATCAATTGGTATCCAAAGAATCACATCGGATCAGGTATCCAACCCTATTTGATTTCTGACTTACGGGTGCTCTGATCTAATGGTCTGTGGATAACCACGGATCAACCCATCTCATAACTCCTCCAAGCCGAACGACACCTATGGGTTTACCTAGGTGGTATTCATTAGGAATGCTAATGGATGAATACAGATATGGGTATAGGTGTTACTATATTCTTTTTCGTTTTTTAATACGAATTGGGATGCAAATACATATATTGACGGATATGAAATCTATAATAGTATTATATCTTTAAAAAAATAGATATGGATGTAAATCAGATAGTAACGAGCTTACGTCTAATATTAGAATTACTTTATGCTAAATGTCCTTATATCATAAAAATCATATCAAATATTATATATAGACAGATTTACGGATACAGATATTCAAATGATATCTATATATATTCGTATTTATTTTAAAATAGACACTGATGTCAAAATCTTTATAAAATAGATACAGATGTATCCATTAACATTTATACTAAAATTGTCAGGTGTTCCAGTTGGCTCTATTAAGATAGAGGTAGGTGTGTCTTAGGTGCAACTTAAAACGGTTAAGATTTATTTTTTTGAAGGAACGGTTAAGATTTATGTCCGTTCCGTCTTGCAACCAATTGACAACAATGCATGTTTTGGCAGTGACGTTTGGGTGGGGTGGAGCTCCTTCGCTCACTGTCTTATCTCCCATATTTTATACGGAATTACTTTTCTTTTCATTCAAGCCACACTAATACGTTCTTTATTTGAAGAAAATGGTTTTAAAAGATCACTAATTTAATCATAATTAGATAAATAGGAACGTGAATTCATAATTAAGAGAAATTTTATGTTTGAACATTGGAGATGTTGAAATAGAAGCCCGTGCCAAAGCGGCACCTCGAATATCGATATGAAATTGTCTCATTCTATATCATTATATAAGTATCAAATTGATATATCAATGTGCCATCTGACATATTCATTTCATACATATTATGACTCCAGACATTTAAATTTAAAATATAATCGCAAATTTTGTAGTGTTTGACTTTTTTGTGTCATTTACGTTTTAACATGAAACCCTATTTTGAAAGCTTTAACAAATTTTGTTTGGCTCGCATCTAATTCTTTTGGATATACGGATACCCACGGGTAATCCGATATCCAATGGATATCCAAACTAATGGATAACCATTTTGATTGGAGCGGGTTGACCCATTGATCCAATATCATAAATCGGATCGGGTAAACTCCAAATGGAACGGGTTTTCATCCCACGGACACCCGTGTGTCCCTACTTCTGCCTCAACCTACTGCACCTCAACTCCGCCCGCATCCCTCCTTTGTTGAGAGGCCTCCTTGACCAGCGCCTTGTCTTCCTCACCATCATCCCTTCAATGTTCATCCTTCTCTGCATGTTGAGATGCAAACCAACAATCAGTCTCTTGACGATGTCAGAATGCATATTTGCAGGAGGCTTTTGTAGGCCTTCTTTTGTATTGGATACATTTTTTGTATGCAATTCCATGCTTTCGTATTATAAAGTGGAATTTTGTATAGATGTGGCTAGGGATGCAAACGAACGAATACGAATGCGAATTCGGGTCATACCATATCCATATTCATTTTATATTACGAATACGAATACGAATACGAATGTTATACGAATGTAAAAAATCAAGATCCATATCCTCAAAATACGAATACGAATACGAATACGGATCTTTTACGAACGAATACGAATATCAAACGAATATTGCAATAAAAAATTATATATAAAAGCGTACCTGATTATTTGGCAATCCATGGGTCGGTATTCATTTTTTTTCTACAAACATTGAAGTTAAAAAATCAAACAAGCATATTCCATACATAAAACACATTCATAAACAAAAACATTCCATACTCTATCAAGAATATTCCATCTAAAACAAGCATATTCCATCTAACAACATAATCCATCTAACAAGCATATTCCATCTAACAAAAACATTCATACTCTATCAAGAATATTCCATCTAAAACAAGCATATTCCATCTAACAACATAATCCATCTAACAAACATATTCCATCTAACAAAAACATTCATAAAACAAGCATATTCCATCTAACAACATAATCCATACATAAAACACATATCAAGAATATGAAATTTACTGAAGGAGGGAGGCGTTGGGCTGGGCGTCCTCGAAGGAGGGAGGCTGCGGGTCGCAGGGACGACGTCGGGCGGGCCGCAAGGGCTGGTCTGGCCGTAGGGGATGGAGGGGGGCCGCAGGGGCTGCTCGGGGCGGAGGGGATGGAGGGGGGCCGCAGGGGGCGGAGGGGAAGGAGGGGGGCCGCAGGGGGGCGTCGGGCTGGCTGGGCGGAGGGGAAGAAGGGGGCCGCAGGGGATGGCTGGCCGGAGGGGATGGAGGGGGGTCGCAGGAGCTGGTGGGTCTGGCTGGAGGGGATGGTGGGGGGCCGCAGGGGGTCGCGCGAGCTCAAGGGGCGGAGGGGAAGGAGGGCGACGGCAGGGGGCGGCGGGGGCGGGTGGTGGACCTGGTGGTCCTGGTGGAGGAGGAAGGAGGGGGCCGCAGGGGGGCGGCGCGGGCCCGAGGAGGAAGGAGGGGTGCCGCAGGGGGGCGGCGACGCCGGCGAGCGGATGGTGGAGGTCCGGAGGAGGGCGGCAGGAGCAAAGGGAGGAGGACGGTGGTGCTTGCGGCTAAGGAGGAAGAAACGACGGGGGTGGGGGTATCGGGTGGGACTTGGGAGCCGAGTAACCCTACCCTACCCATATGTTTTAAAAAAAATAAATAAAATAATTTATTTATGAACGAATATTCGTATTCGTATTCGTTTTAAATTTCGTATTCGTATTCGTATTCGTATTTGTTAAGTTATGATTCGTATTCGTATTCGTATTCGCAAAAAATTCGTTTCCACTATTCGTATTCGTATTCGCCAGTCTTAGGAAAACAAGATCCATAACCTCTTTAAAACGAATACGGATACGAACGAATACGAATATAACCACATCCGTTTGCGTCCCTAGATGTGGCTTCTACTGCAGATCTGAGTAAAAATTTGTGCATTAGAGTTGCCCATAGAGAGCCAATCTCTCTATTTTCTTTTCTTCATCAAGACGACACAAGACAAGGGTCAAGAGGTGGAGTGTCTTGAATAGCTGAAATTTTACAAAGGTCTTCTTGTGCGTTAATCAGATATCAATGCGAGTCGAACACAATAGATAAATGTACGGTTTCAATTTATTTACATCGTTGCACTGGAGTTTTAGTGAAATTGAATATAAGGCAGATGCATGTGCACTTACGATCTCGTGGGTGATCATTACGTACAAGTTTAGGGTCCACAGTAGGTTAAGGCTGCTCTCGTAATTGCATACAGTTCAAACCATCTAGCACCAACAAGAAAGTTAAAACAAGATGGAGATTTTACCTCTCAAGAAGAACCACCAAGCTTGAAATCTATCTCTCGATTGAGGATGTGAAGTCTTCGACGAGAAGTCTAATTCCTATCTATCATCTTGGTATCCATGCAAACCCTCGCAGAACAGGTACTCAAGAAACCAGGATTAGATAAAAGCAGCTTCTGATGTATCTTTCAGATCGATTGAATATTTTTTTCCTGACCAAGATGCTTGCTGTTTAGCTTCTGATGTAACTTTCAGATCGAACGGATATTATTCCTTTCAAAGATGCTCGATATCATGTATGCAGATGATGTACAGTTAAACTAAGGCTGAAGCCATCTTAACCGACAGCCTGCAATATGTGCAGTGTAGGAGCAAATTGTACAATCAAAAGGCCTAAAAACCATGCTTTTAAACGATTGCATACAGAAAGCGCACCATAAAGATACGAAAGACTTGGTTTAAAATGTCATATTCAAAACAACATACTAAAGAATAATTAGTGACCATTTACACATGTGGCAGCTCGTGCAAAATGTAAGGAACTCTGGACTCTTGTTAGACATCATGCCCGGATTTATATCATTATTCGGCTGAGCTTCTGAGAAAAAACTTATCTCACAGTTGTATGTAGAAGAGTATCTCCCAGATGCAAAGCACCGAGATAATAGCTCATAAAAAGAACATTTGGAGAGGGAAGAAACATACATTCTTTTAATTACATTCATTGCAAATTGGCATGCATTTCTGATCTTTAGTGCTGCTTTTATCACAAGTTATCATGCTCGACGACCTGCGCTCCCCTCCATTCTTCTCCAGGGTTCAGAGTAACTGGAACCAACAATGAAGCTGGACCAGTACAGATGAAGTAATCCTTCCCGTATTTTTCAGCAAGAGAGCCAGGGCTACATATAAAGATGTCCTCATAGCCCATTCTTATCACCCTAAATCCGAGACCAGTCCCCTGCAATTTAAGTAGTCATTTATCATCGTTAAGATCTATGTCTGATATCAGTTCAAGTGGTGAGAACACACACATGAGAAAAATACAACTCAAACTATCATGCTGTTTCCAAATTAACTAGAGTCAAACTTGAACTTAGTGTACCCTTAAAATAGAGGCTTCTTTTTTTGGTGACCACTTTAACCATTTGGGTAAAACAAAGCAATTGATTTTCAAGAAAATAGCATCTCACAAGAGAGAAGTAAGATAAAAAAACAGCTACAGTACGAGACATTAGAAATGTCAAATTTATTACCTGATCGATGGTCTCATACTTGGAAGGTGGCGTGTTATAAACACGCTTCAATCTTTCTTGTGGTGGAGCTGCATATATTCTGCTCATATTGTCCTTTAGGACAACATATTTGTCTGATTCTACAATCCACGAGTTCTGGTCGCGATTCTTTCCTTCCGATCCTATTGCATCAGATGGAGATAAAATTCCAAATGTGGGAGACGGAGGCCGATAAGAACAATAAGAGCAGCCTATAAGACCCTGAATTGCTGATCCTTTCCTACTTTTGAACCTTAGATGGCTTAGCATTGCACTTCGAAACGTTACAGCTTTACGACCATTGTTCTTCACAACCACGGCCGTTGCCATGCTTACCTCGTAGAGGGATACAATGTATGTTATATCTAGAGACCCATCTCCATTAGTGCTTCTCAGTTCAACCTGAAAAGAAGTCATAGTTCAGCAACTTCATCTTCCACTACTTGCAATTCTATGCAATATAGTTAATGGGTAAATTTGGCGTAGAGATAGACTAAGCTGTGCACATAAGAAAATTCCGATGCACCTGAAAACAAAACACAATCCACTACATTGATCGGAAAACTGTCAGTTTAATATGAACCATTGTGTTTATGAAACAATTACATAGTTCTCACAATTTTTTCTATAAAAAAACAAATAATAAAACTAACTAATTACAAATGAGAGACCTGAAGGATAGGTATGCAATACAAACTAAGTGAACATTATTTACATAAGAAAATGCAAATATTATAAACGAACCAAATGAAAATAAGTCTGAAAATCGGGCATGTAAAACTATAAACAAGTTGTATATCGGAAGATCCAACTGAGAAATCTAATTCTTTCATGTACATCGGAATCAAATGGCATATTGTAGAAATGGAAGAATGAATTGCATTATTGAGAGGTCCTAGGTTCTCTTATATAAGAGAGAAACTTGTTAGGCAAATTACAAGATGGATACAAAAGAAATAGATAATATGAAGACAATAAGAAAGATAACTAATATATCAACACTCCCCCTCAAACTGGAGCGTAGATATCGATCAATCTCAGCTTGGAACATCTCTGATATAGCCTTCTGGCTAGGGCCTTAATAAGAACATCTGTTGTATGATCTCGAGAGCTGATATGCGTAGTGGCGATAGACCCTTCTGTATCATGTCACGAATGTAGTGACAATCCACCTCTATGTGCTTGGTCCTCTCATGGAAGGATGAGTTGTTTGCAATGAAAAGATCAGCATGGTTGTCACATTAGAGGTGCATGGGAAGATGTACCTCTATAGTCATGTCAGTAAGAACAGATGTGACCCACATCATCTCTGTGCTAGCCTACACCATGGCCCTGTATTCTAACTCAACACTTGATCTGGCAGCCACAATCTTCTTCTTGCTCTTCCAAGAAACGAGTGAATTCCCTATGAACACAACGAAGTCTGAAGTAGACTTCCTATCCTTTGGACACCCAGCATAATCTGCATCTGCGAATGTTGTAACTGAAAAAGATGTACCTCTATTGAAAAAAAGTCCATACTTGGTGATGTCTTCAGATACCTCAGAATTATATGGACTGCATCCATTTTTGTTTCTAGGATGCTCCATAAACCGACTCACTTTGCTTGCGACTAATGATATATTGGGCTTGGTAATAGTCACATATAGGAGCTTGCCAATAAGCTCCATGTACATCCTCTTGTCGATCTCCTTAGTGTCATCATCATAGAACTTCCTACTCGGATCCATAGGAGTAGTGGCAGGTCTGCAATCTGCCATGCCAGTCTTTGGAAGAAGATCTGTAACATACTTCCTCTGGGTCATTACAAGGCCTTGTTGGTTCCTGGCAAACTCCAAACCAAGAAAATAATGTAAATTACCAAAGTCCGTGATCACAAACTGCTGACCTAGGAAGTCCTTGGCAACCTGAATGCCCTGCTAGTCATCCCCTATAATAATAATATCATCCATGTAAACAAGAATGACAACAATACCTCTCTAGATCCTATGCATAGACAAAGAGTGATCGGCAGTCGATCGCACAAATCCTTGTTGCTCTATCAAGTCTGAGAGCTTCTTGAACCATGCTTTTGGACTTTGCTTAAGGCCATAGATAGTCTTATGCAACATGCAAATCTATTGACACCCCCATCAGTTGCAAACCTAGATGGCTACTGCATGTAGACCTCCTCCTATAGATCACTATAGAGGAAGGTATTCTTCACATCAAGCTGGTGAAGGGACCAATCTCATGTCACAACAACAAAAATAAGAATACATAGAGTAGAATGTCTGGCAACGGGAGAGAAAGTATCATGATAGTCCACCCCATATATCTGGGTAAACCCACATGCCACAAGTCGTGCCTTATAGCGATCCACACTGCCATCTGTATGGTGTTTCACAATGAACACCCACTTGCACCCCACAACGGATGCACCAACTGGAGCTGAAACAAGACCAAGTACCACACGACTGTAGTGCAACCATCTCCTCCTCCATGACTGACTGCCACTGACTATCCTGAAGAGCCTCCTGATATGTCAGTGGTATCTCCACGGCTGATAGTGCCAAGGTAAATCTTGTAAAATCCTTTGACAGTCTGCTCAAGGAAACCTGGGCTGCAGGAGGATAAGTAGATGCATACGTCTCTTCTTTCACAGAACAATCGACACATCAAGATCTTATGCCAAGTCTCGAACCTGTAAGTTCCCCTCTTGAGAGGGCACCTGCTCATCCTGTATGCAATCTTGTTGTACATGCAACTCAATAGTGCCATCAATAGAAACAATGTTCTCATTACATATCTGAGGCGTGCTGGACGATGAGCAAGACATGTGAGCAAGGAGAACAGAGCAAGACATGCGAGTAAACACACGTGGTAAAAACTGAGTCACAGTAGGATGTGGAGCCACATGAGCAGGTGTAGAAATAAGAGTAGGTGTAGGTGGTGGTAGAGTAGAAGTAAAGGGAGGTGGTGGTATGAAAGTAGGAGATGGAGGCATGCAGATCTCAACATCAGATTATGATAGGGCTAGCATGTCACCTGTAGGAGAAAAATACATGACAAACTCAAAGAAAGTAACGTCAGCATTGACAAAGCATTTTCGCTTGAGCAGATCTAAGTCACGGTATCCCTTCTATGAAGAGAATAGCCAATAAAAACGCACTTGACATCTCTGGGAGAGAGCTTGTCACGAGTTGGAGAGAAATCATGAACAAATGCAATAGAACCAAACACACGAGGTGTAAGGAGAAAAGATCCTTCTCAGAAAACGCAATCGAGAAAGGAATCTTCTCTCCCAAAACAAACGATGGCATGCGGTTCACAAGATAGCATGCAATGAAGAATGCATCACCCAATCATAAGGAGCACGACTCTATATCAACAAGGTTCAAGTCACATCAACTGGGGGTGTTTGCGCTCGGCAATACCGTTTTGCTGGAATATATGAGCACATGAGATCTAGCAAACAATGCCAAGAGATCTAAGAAAGTCAGAAAGTTGTAAGGTATAGAACTCTAAGGCATTATTAGAACAAAGATATTTGAATTGATAGAAAAATATTCTTTATCTTATTAATAAAAGATTTGATAACAGGTCCAACCTCAAACTTATTCTTTAATAAAAAGATCCAAAAAAGTCTAGAAAAATCATCGATGACAATTTGATAAAAACGGTGACCCTTGTGATCAAAGACACGACTCATACCCTAAATATCTAATTGAAGGAGCTCAAATAACGGAGAACTGCTCCGACTCTGATGGGATGGAAAGGAGGAACGATGATGCTTTCCAAGTTGGCATGCCTCACACTGGAAGGAGGATCTCATAGAAATCTGAGGGAGAACATGACACAATTTCTGCAGGGGAAGGTGGCCAAAATAAAGGTGCCACAGATATTGTGAGACTGGTCCAGTCGGTATAGTAGAAACACCAACATGAAGAAGTTGGACTAGTCTAGCTGCTCACATCCACATCAAATCACCCTATATGTGAGTATGTCATGAAACACAAGAGACGAAGGGTAAAAAATGGCACGACAATGCAAATCTTTATTAATCTGACTAATGGAAAGTAAATTCATCTGAAAGTAGAGGCATATAAAACATTCTGAAGGCGCATCGACAACATCAAATACACCTCCTCCTGTCCTGTAATGGGTAAGTGGTCTCTGTTAACAATGACAACCCATCTACCATGAGGTATGGTCTTGTAGGACCTCAGTTGCGCTCTGTCTCCGCATAGATGGTGGGAAGCACCAAAGTCCATAATCCACTATGTCATATCTGCACCACTACTACCAGTAAAGCGTAAGCAATACCTGAGGAGCTCAAAGAGGCTCTGGTTGCAGCTGCGGTATCTGTAGTGGTGGTGCCTGCAACAGGAGTCATGATCACTCGAATACGAGAAATAATATCATCCAGGCGAGGATCGACCTGGTAAGCTAGAGTCTATGAAGACTCAATCTATTTTGCCACGTGACCAAAAGCAGAATATCCATGCTTCTGGTAGCATGCATCCTCTGCATGTCCTGGTCATCGACAGTAGGTGCAAGGGTCACACTGACGTCCATCGCCTCTGCCATGAGGGGTGCGTTCTCTGTAATGGAATGTCCCTCCTCGGCCACAAGAAGCGTCCATCACTGAAGAGGGTAGAGCAATGGCCGTAAAAGGCATGATAATCCGATTGAGATGGCTATAGACCTCCTCCATGGGAGGTATGATAGCTCTGGTGAGAAGTTGTGTAGGCGCTGCATCATACTCTGTATTAAGGCTGATCATGAAAACTCCAACCATCGTGGGGTTCCTATATGTCTTATGTTGCTCCAAAGATGTCATAATAGGCATCTATCTATGAAGCTTCTCGAACATGCCATGGAGTGAAGAGTAGTACATGTGCTAAGGACGACCATTCTGCTTGGCCTTGTAGATATCTATCAAAATGTAGTTGAAGAAACATGGCCTCATTCTTCGCTTGAGCATAGGTGGATGCCAAAGTATTCTACATCGTCTTGGCGATGGGCTGATTCAGAATATCATTCGTTATCTCTGTGGTAAGGGTCCTACACATCCAAACACGTGCATACGCATCATCTTGCTTCCAAGAAGCATTGGCCACAGTCTTATCCGTTGGCTCTGGATTTGTCAGGACTTGCTCTTTATTGTTGCACTGCATGGCCGAGAAGTAGGATTAGAGCTTGGGTGGGATACGACAAGTTTTGATACCATGTAGAAATGGATGAATGACTTGCTTTATTGAGAGGTCCTAGAATTCTCTTATATAGGAGAGAAATATGTTGGGCAAATTACAAGATGAATACAAAAGAAATCGATAATATGAGAACAATAAGAAAGATAACTAATATCTCAACGTATATTATATCATGAAAAATGTGCTTCATTTAAATAATTTAGCTTCCTTGCTTGATTTATAAAGATCGTAATCATATGAGTCATTGACGTGCCCGCGAAAGCCGCGATAAGAAATCGTTTTTAATCTTCGTGAGTGAAATTAATAATGTGTCGTTCGTTGTAGGCGGCGATCGGAAACAGTCAAGAAATAACCACAAATTTTAATTAAATTCAATCAAGTGGTTTTTTTATGTTTATTTTACTTGGGCAAGTCCCAAGGTCGATCACAAGGAGGCAAAGGAACAACTTAGATTAATGTGTATTCAATTTTTAGTTCGGTTTTCAAGGCGGTCTTTTTTTTTGGAAATTTTCAATGCAATAGAGGGTGCAATATGCAAATCCGGCCTATTTTATGGACTAAAATGTGAATTCCAATCAAACAATGTCCGGAAAAATACGAAACTTGGCCGAGATGTAAAATATGATGAAATGAGTATTCTGTAATTTTTTTGGAATTTTCTGATGCAATATGAATTTTTTTACGAATTTTTAAATGCAAATAAAATGATTTTCAATATTTAATTATAATAAATATTAAACCTACTTATTTTTAAGAAATAAAATTATCTAAGATCTATCACTAAGTGATGGATCTCAGAAAAATCCTAAATCTCAAAAATGTGGGGTCTAATACCTATTAAAAATTAAACAGTGAAATATGCAAAATAATTTTTACAGAGCAAAGTATGCTTGCAAATGCAAAGATTTTTGGGCACAAGGTTAATAAAAGTAAACTCTACACTATGTGATTTTTCGGGGATTTTTAAAGCAACGGTTAATTAAATATGAATTTCCGAGCACAGATTGGGCAAAATTTTCTAATTTCCACAAAACAATTATTTATTAATCAACCGTAAATCACAAAAATACCCACAGCATGTCAAAATGTAGAGAATTAAAAGATGAACAAAATGCTATTTTTTACTGAATAAAATAATGTAAACTAAAGGTCTAAAATGCACGAGGAATGCAGGGGTATAGATGCAAACTGAATAAATAAAAATAATGCAAGGGGGGACCTGAAATTAATTACCTAAACTGGGGGGGGAATTTATGCAATTTTACCAACAGGCACGTGCTGCGCACGTGCCCTTGGCCTGATGGATTGAGGCGCAAATCCGCAGAGCTCCGGGGGCGTGGATGCAATTTGACCAAAAGGTCATGTACCCAACACGTGACCTGGGGTCTGAGCTGAAGTTCCCCACGCACGCGCCTCGCGCGTGCTGGGGCCTCGGTCCTAGCGCCCGGCGGCTAGTAGCGGAGGCGGCGGAGGGGCTGCAGCTGAGTCGCTGGTGGCGTTGTCCGAGCGGAGGCGGTCGATACCGGTGGCGTGTGAGGTTGATGACGAGGACCCGGTGGTCGGCGGAGTGGTTGCGGGTGTGGATCTCGTCGTTGAGGTCGGAGGAGGCGCGTCAAGCTCCTGGCGAGGCGGAGTGGGTTGTCGGAGACGAAGGTCGACGCCCGGCGGTGTTGATGTCGACGATGATGCGGCGAAGCGACTGGCGGAGGGGTTGGAGATATCGTCGATGAAGCGATGGTCGGCGGAGAAGTCGTTGATGGTTGAAGTCGGCGGAGCGTCGTGGACGGTGGAGTCGATGAAGCTGCTGGAGACGACGAGGTCGGCGAAGCGTTGGACGTAGGCTCGACGGAGGACCGGAGCTGGAGCAGTGCGGCAGAGGGGCACGTCTGCGACGAGGGGCGGTGAGCACCCTCGGATCTCGCCGAGGAAGAGGGAGGCGAGGCCGGGCTGTCACCACCGGCTCGGCCTGGAGTTGAAAGGGCTATCGGCGGATACTTGACTGGGGGGGGCGGCCGAGGTTTTTATAGAGAGAGAGGGAGACGGCGGCCGCGAGGATAGAGGAGCGGCGGTTGCGGAGGGCTGGCGAGGAGGCGGTCGTTGCGAGGTTGACGTTAGGCGCGAGGTTGGGGGCGGCGGTTACGGAGGGGAAAGGCCTGGAGAGGACGACGGTCAAGGGCCGTCCGATCGGCCGAGATCGGACGGCCCAGGATAGGCCACGTGGCCTGGGGTTAAGGGGAGAGGGCGCAGCACGTGAGGGGCACGTGCCTGGAGGCACGTGCAGCGCACGTGCACGCCGGTTATTATTTTTTTTATTTTTTTTAATTTTTTTAATAAAAACGAGATAATAAAAATCCAAAAAAAAAACGCTGACACGTGGCGGCCTCTGGGGCTGCCACGTGTCAGCTCCAGAAAAATCAGCGAATATAAGATTTCTAAAATCGATATAAAATAGCAAATGACCTCGGATCGAAAAAGTTCCTTCACGAAAAATACTCGTCTCGACGAGATCTACAACTTTCATGAAGACATCAAAGCCAAATTCGGTCAAATGTGAAAAGTGAATTTTTGGGGTATCCCATGTACATAGAATACCTTGATTTTTGGGGTTTCTAATTTTTTTTTGTCATTTTTTAAACAAGATAAAAATCCGGAAAAAATATGGAAAACTCAAAGATAAATAAAAGGACCTAATTCTAATTTTTTTTGGATTTTTATTAATTAATAAAATATATACATAAAATATAGGTCAAAAACTGCGAAAATACAATGTACAAAAGAGGCCCAAAACCCAATTTTCTCATACGAGCTCCGATTCTCTTGAACTTGGTCTTGTTTTGAAGGTAATTTAATGTGCATTAGTTCAAAAGTGAGTAGGATCAAATCGGACACTGGATGGGGAAGTTATGTGGCTTTTAGTCCGAAAATCCTGAAACTAGGGTTTGGGTTTTTGGTCCACTTATTTGGGTTAATGATTTTTTGTATTTTTTTATTTATTCTTGTGAGTGATATGTACGCAATGGAAGTGGTTTTGGGTTATTCGGAGTTAGCATGAAGGAGTTTAAAAATAGGGGAAGTTAGGCTATTTACAGGTCACTTTTGGTTTGGATTTTTGGCTTCTTATTTGATGCAGAATTTAATGCTAAAATGCAATTCTTATGAAATCATGCACAAATGCTAATTATGCGAAATAGATGCAGAAATGCCGTTGATTTTTAGGGACTTAAGCTTAATAAATGAGATTTAGAGTGATGAATTCGAGATTCATCAGTCATCTGATACAATCCACCGAATTCTCGCCCAAGACCCTGTCTGATCACGGGATGGTCCTTGATCCAATCTTAAACTGTGAATAACATTGTCTTGCATATTTTATTTTATTTGCTCCAATTTGACTCAACTCACAGGAAAGTAGCAAATAAAGTAAATCAAGAAGCACACTGGTCTCATATTAGTGTCATTCACCTACTATCATAAATGAAACATTGGGCTTACACATATTGGATTTATTTGTTGATATGTATTGAATTCTAACCAGTCTGATTACGTATCATACTTGTGTCATGATTGGGAGATCAATCTATAAAGAGATGATAAATAAATCCCCTAAGGACTAGGGCTATTCGGCATCCGTAGTAATACTGTTTTCCTTCTACTTTCAAGAGAAACCCAATTGCGTAGATAAGGAGGCATCCCAGTTATAGTAGAACCTCTCACATCATGTAATGGTTGTTTCGTTCTTGTTTACCTGTCTGATTTATGCTAAATTTCCTCTATGTGCAACACCATTTACTTATCAAGATCTTTAGATTGTGGGCCCTTTCTATTTGTAAGTTTTGAAAAAAGTGCCAAAGGATGGTAACTCCAATGCAATAACGATGTGAGAAGAGCAATCCAATCGCGGTTTCGGTAAGAATCAGATTGTTAGTAGTATCACCTGCACGGCATCGATGGAGTCGGAATCGGAATCCTTGACGACCCACTGGGAGGGAGAGGCGGAATTGCCGTCGTCTAGGAGGAGGCCGACGCCGCCCTTGGCGTCATCAGGTTGAACGGTGTAGAGGAGCTCCTCGAAGGCGTCATCCTTCCAGTAGACCTTAGGCTTGTAAGAAGTGACGACACCGTCGGAGATGCGTAGGCGGAGCGAGCTGCCGTTGCGGACGGCGAGCTCGACAGCGCCAGCGTCAGTGAAGGAGATGCCCTTGCGGCCGAACTGCTGCTGGAGGTCGAGGTGCGTAGGAGGGGCGGGAGTGGTGGGAGAGGAGAGGGCGCAGAGGGGGGAGATGGGCTTGTGGAGGGAGAGCGAGAGGAGGGGCGCCATGGGGATGCTGCTGAAGCTATGGCAGCTGATATGCTCCCTTGCCTTTTATGAGGATTGATTTTGATTGGTCTCTACTTCCTTTCATTCTGAGAAATTAAGATGTTCCCCAATGGTTTTATTAATGCTTCGTCTCACCCCTCTTCGTGCTTTTATTTGTCTATGCCTATGGGAGTGCAAATAATATTTAGCTCGAAGTAGGTCATATTAAGTTGATTCTATTTCATGATTTTTAATCCTACAAATAATTGAAGCATTTGTTGTGATTTTAAGAAACATGATATTATTATGGTTATCATTTTTACAAGTTATGTCAACACATGATATACATGAATATTTGCTTTTAACTGCATTTATGATGCGTCTAATTATGATATTCAGGTAAAGAGAATGATAGAAATTGTGCTGCAATAGTTGTTCATAAGGATTTGAATGATAGTGTCGTTGTAGTGCAAAGAGTCGGGGATCGTATTATTTTGTTAAAATTGGTGCTTGAACAAGAAATTCTGAATATTATCTCTGTTTATTCACCACAAATTTGTTTAGAGGAAATGATTAAACAAGTTTTCTTTGTGAGGATTAGGATAAGACTATGCAAAGCATTTCGCAAAAAGAGATGATTTGTATAGGAGGATATTTAATAGATATGTGGAAAGGATGCTTCATGGTATGCTAGTGTTCATGGAGGCCATGGCTTCGAGGATAGAGATCAAGAGGGGAAACTCATTCTGGATTTTGTAATACCTTGTGACCTTTTCATAGTAAACACTCTCTTTAAGCAGATGGAGGAGCATTAATTGCTTACAAGAGCAGCCCGACTAAAACATACATAGATTACTTTGTGTTGAGAAGAAGATTGGTTGTTATTGCAAAGACTGTAACTTAAATCCAGGAGAGAGTTTGGCATCTGATGAATCTACATTTCATCATCTTTATTCATTTTTTAACTTAAAATCCCTTATAAAATATTTGTAAATATCAATAAATCCATTCTTTTACAAACCAACATTCTTTTATAAATATTGTATATATATATATCACTATTTTAACCTAAAACAAATAAAGAAATAAGGAAAAATAAAGAAAATAAAAAAACTTTATATATGTAATAGATAGGGGTTGACTCTAACCCCGAGAGAAGGTCAAGACTTGACCTGATCGACGAGAAATAAAGTAGGGAGAGATAAGGCTTAAACACCAAAAATTCAGAAAATCAACCGCCACTTGTATATATTCATCATTTGTACACTACTGCATATAATACACATTCTTTTTACTAATTTATTTATACTCGAATTCAACTCAAACACAATTATTTTCTTCATGAAAATCGTTTATAAAAACTTTTATAAATAATAAAAATAACTGCAAGAATAATCAGTGTATAGTGTGTAAATAACAACACCTTGAAAAAGCAGCAAAAGCTCAATTTGTAAGATCAATATCTTCTCCACAAAAACTCAAAATTCTTCAAATTCACTTTCATCGTACTCCAAATTAAATAATTTTTAAAATGAAGGTGGCTTTAAAAAATCAGAGTTAAGGTGTGAAATCTGATTATTTGGGGTACTATTGTATATAATATATATGTATACTATGTACATTATTTACTTATTTTTTCCTGTACATATTTGTGCATATTGTATTTTTAATTAATTGTAAATATTGTATTTGAATCATATAAAATACAATTTAAAATTATAAAATAAAAAAGAAACAAAGATAAAATCTTGTAAATATTATATATGTACCACTATGTATACGCTATAAATACCTCTATTTATTTAACCTAATAAATCACTTTATAAAAATAAAATAAAATTGTCATTAAAATCCTTGTAAAATATTGTAAATATATAAAATATTAATTTATATATATTTTTAAAAATAATTAATTAAAAATCATTATCTTCTATACATAGGTATATATTTTTTCATTGATTTTTGTTGTTTTCCCTATTTTATCATTTCCCGTAAGCGTCCTGATTGGTCAGCCCGAGTTTGTTGACCCGGATCAACTCTTTAGCCTTCCCATGATTTTCGCTCTTCCGTTCACTATCCCTCCATTCTCAGACTTTTCCCACGCATGCTGATTACTAACAAGCCCCGATTACTTATCCATAATTTCAGCCCTTTCACCCTTCTTCATCTCCAACTCACTGGATCAACTCATCTCGCCTTGATCCGTGTGTGATTCAAATTCAAACCTTCATCAGAGTTTGTTGCCTATATATACAATTTGATCTTCCTCCATGCGATTTTGATCCGATTTTGGAGCCATTCTACACCCGAGATTGACTTCTCGAGTAAGATACAATGACAGGGTGTCTCTTCTTCGATCGAGAGAGTGCATGAACTGTTTCAAGACTGTGATCCATTACGTCACCGGAGACCTCTACCATGCATTTCTCCTCTCAGCCTACGCAATAGATCGAGCTCGATTTTCATCCCATTCCACACTTAGCTAACATTAGTTCTATTCCCTTTTTATTTTTATTTAATTTTACGGTTTAAATTTTTTATTTATCGAAATCAAATCTCACCCATTTCCCTTAGATCTGCACGATCAGAGGTGTCCTGATCACCTTCATCAACAACCGACCCTACCTTCACCTTCAGCTCAGCATTCTCCATCTTCTTCCACAATCTATTCCCCTCCAGATCACCTTAGGTCAGGGGTACGACTTCCATTCCAATCACGCATGCCAGAAGCCCCCATTCCCCCACTATTCCTCTTGTTTTCTACTAATAAACTTAGTCAGAGATTTCCTGTGAGCATTCGCATCACATTGCAGGTCTGAGGAGCGTACTTGAGAGCGATTAGTGCCATCAGAAGTCCACATGGAGCTTCTTACTTTTTGACCTCCAGATTACGTTCTAGACATCGTCGACCACCATTGAGCCATCATAAAGATAGCGTGGCATTGCAGGAAGCTTTAGCACCCGAATTAAGCGAAAATTGAAAAATATCCTCGATCAAACCTCACTAGAAGGTGCCTTCTTCCAATGCCCCTTGGAGTTGCACAATAAAGAACAAGATGCCTAGATTTCAACTGGAACGCCGATAGAGCCCTAAAAGTCAGCCATTGATTTCCTTCCATATCTGATCCAATCCATCCACGCATACCGCAAATGTAGCCATTTGATCAGAGAGTCAACGCCATTTAGCCGTCAAAGGTGCCAGGTAGATTAAAGGGTAAAATCATCCCTGCTTTATTTCCATTTTGTAAATAACTCATCTAGGACACGTGTTTGCATGTAGTCCACTGAACTTTTGCACTGTTTTCCATAGTATTTATTTTATTTGCATTCTACTCCTATTTGAACTGAGAGCGTGCGACACACGTGTTTTCCTTTGAAAATTGCAATAAACATGCGTGTTTTACATGTTATTGATTGGTCCCTAGAAATAATTTATTTACATTTAGGACCAATCTAGCGCACCTCACGTGCGCTGGCACACATAATTTGGATAAATTGAAAGTTCAACCCCACACTTTTTTACTCTGTTATCATTCAGTACATAAACTAAGTTTCTGTGTATTTTGGTCCATGTGCATCTGCATTTATTTTGCAAGATTAAAATGAATTAGAAAATAGCAAAACATCATGAAAAATTTCCTAAAAATTGTCTTAGGCTCTTGTTAACTCATTCTTGCATCTCTATTTTTATTTTGCATTTTTACCATTTTTTATTATTTTTATAAAATTTAAAAGCAACATAAAAGTCCATGTTTACATGTAAAAATCAATAAAAACATGAAAATTGTGTTAAAAGTTTTAATTTTTTATCTTTTTATTTATTTATTTCAATTACAGTACCATTTTTGCATTTAAATTCATCACAAAACCAAAAAAACATAGAACACTAAAAACCATAAAAAACCATAAAAATCCATAGAAGATTCAAAAAAAATCATAAGAAGGTTTTCTGGAAAGTCTAAAAAATCTTCTTCCGAACTATATTTCATTAATTTTTAATTTCATTTTGTATCTTAGATATTAAAAAACATTTGCATTTGTTTTTTTATCATTTTCCATGTTTTTGATTTATTTAAAAACCTTAAAAAATCGGAAAATTCTTGAATAAATACAAAAACATTAATAATTTTCAGAAACTCAAAAATAATTTTATTTAAATATTCTATTTATTTATATTATTTTCTAAAATTTCAAAAACTTGCATTTTCTTATTTCTCTTTATTTCTTTTATTGATTTCATTTTCTTTTTTCAGAAACATTTAAAAATATTTGCAAAACTTAAAATCACTAAAAAATATAAAGTCAAAAAACCAAATAAAAATATAAAATTAAGTTTCCATAAAAATATAAAAACCTATTGTAGTGTTCATAGAATTACCTTCTTCTTTTCATTGATTTTTCATTGAATTTAATAACCTTGGGGATTTGTGTAGCCTCTCTGAGTTTGATCATGTACGCTATACATGTAAATAAATAGCATGCATAGTTCTTGTGCTTACATTATTTTTCTCGCTTTTTGGCTTGAGTAGTGAATAAAAATAAATATTTTTTTCCTGATGCTTCTTTAGGATACGACGACCACAGATCACTTGTGAATAATTCCATTATATAAAAAATCGAGAATTTTGTGTTCAACAAACAACACCGTTGGTGGGGTGGCACGACGAGGGTAATTATGTTTTTCTCTTGACCTGCTATCTTGGTTGCATTTACTTGTTTGTATTCTTTTATTTTTTTCTTCTTACTTTTGTCGCATATTTCTTGTGCATATCTTCTAGCACTTGTTCATGTTCATTGTCTATATTCTTGTTATCTTCTCTTAATTTTGTCAATATTTTTATGTATATATTGTTGTGTGGATTGCAACTTGTTGAGGAGTGAGCACTCACTTTGAATTTTGTGTGTCGTGAGTGAGCTCATACAATGCTTGCAGGATCCAATGTGTTGGACACCGAAAGCTCCTTAACTAAGGGATTCATTTGAGATTAATTTCACTTGATCTTCTCATTTTGCCTATGATCCACCTCTTTTTTTTGTTTATATTCTCTAACTTATTTTATCACATTTTATTTGCTCATATTATCATAACGGTGTTTCTTACATATTCTTGTGATTTCTCTTTCTTGCGAGGGCTCAATGAGCGAGCGTGGCATTCTTAGGAGTACCGACGCACCCAAGCGAAGCAGAGGCAATTCATTTCTTTACTGAGCTATAGGAGAGCATATGAGAAGGAGCAGAAGATTTGGAACAAGTATATTTTTGGAGCGCTTTGAACATATATATTTTTATTTTATTTAACATTTTTATTCCATTATTATTCTTGTAAATTTTGTAATTATTTATTTAATTCTTGCCTCTTTTTCTATTTTCTAAAATACCATTATATACCTTGTATGCACGGGTTTGTTTCACCAAGTGTCAGTACATTTGGGGGACCTCATCGGTTTCTTTTTCATGACCTTGTTTATATTTATTTTCTCGTGATTTTATGTGCTTCATCCCTTAGTTATAAAATTTATTATATTGCTTTAGTTAGGTAATTAATTAAGTTCAAAGCCCCTAAACAAGAATTTATGCACCTATAGAGTAGAGCGTAGCTTGGACTTAGTCAAATTAAAACGTTCTTGCCCGCTAATATAAGTTATTGCTAGGATGATTCTTGTGCATCATTTAGGTTAGTTTATTTCTTGTATTTATTTTTATGTGAGGATCACTTTGCATGTAGAGTGCTGGTGAAAGGTACGCATCTCTTCCTTTGCATGCATCGTTGATTTCATAGAGCATTGACTTTTCCGATTTCCTTCCCCATTTTCACTCACATAAGATCAAAAGGAATCGAAAAAATCATAAGTCAGTTTATCTAAAAAATCCAAAACAAGTGATAACTGTGTAACACTGGGACTGCTAAAGAAAACTTGACCCTAAAAGAAACCTAAGGACAAAATAAATGTTTTGGGGGAGAGTAACTCCCTAATTGTTTGCAAGTGCTTACCTCCAGACAGAGTGGGTGAGGAGGCAGATGTGAGGATCGAGCAAAAAATCCCTTGACTTGTGCCTTAAGTACATATACATCACTTTTCGGTGTATGGTCGTAACTGCAAACACTTTCCTCCGACCATAGAAAATCATTTTGGTGTGCTAAGCCTCCTATCTCCCTTTGGGTCTGATATTGAACCCGACATCCTGAGAAGATGGTACCACTGTTTGGGAAGGTTTGAGGATGTACATTGGGCGATAGCAGCGACTCACTCTGTGTTCTTGGTAGTAAGTAGCTTCTTGTAAATTCACTAAACTGAAAATTGAAAAGATAAAAGAACGAACTCTTACGGTCTCCACTTGTGTCCAGTTGTGAATTGAGGGTTTGTATTGTGTTTGTTTGTTTGTGTAAAGATCCTTCCACGCCCATTGCACCCTTTCCTCCATGCTCTTCTTATGTTGGCCTTCAGGTTATCACATCTTTCCTGTTGATATCGAAGATGTCCGATCGGAGCATCTCTCATTCAGACTTTATGAACTCATTTCACACTTCGATTCAGTCATCTTCTATTAGGGAAAACTTACTTCCCGAGTATTCGTTTTTCTCCACTTCACCGTTCACTACATCGATTGATCCATTATTCAAGATTGGCTCTAATCTTGAACTATCATTTGAGACTCCATCCTTTTTAGGACTAATCCAGTGTTGTATATATTTTCAGAAATCGAGACAGAGCACTTGATGCCATTGAAAGTCAAGAGGTCCATGACTAAGTAGAGCGAAATCAACAACACGATGTTAGCCTCCATACAAGACATTCAGGAACAGTTGACAGAACAGGCTGACATCCCAGTCGGATTGAGAGACATGATCAAGAGCTGAGGAATGACAGACAAGACATGAGAGAGGAGGATAGAAACCCTAGAGGAGATGGGACTGAGGGAAGAGAAGATCCACTTATTGAGCCAGTGGCTAAGCTTACACTGAAAGATGCCTATAATCCAGAGGCAGGATAGATGAACACATGGATTAGGATCCATGCGATTCATGGGCATTTTGAGCGAAAACCCACAATCTTATCACTCCTCCCAATACTCCATGGATACATCAATGAAGAATCATATGTACACCTCCAACAATTTGATCGCATTTGTGGCACAATACACTATTTGAATGTTTCTTTAGAGGTAGTAGTGATGATAGCCTTCCCGTTCAGTTTCATGGACAAGGCTTTGTATTAGATTAGCCACACGGGAAGGGTTATCACAACTTGAGAAGAGTTGGGGTACACTTTCTTAAGCAAGTATTATTGACTTGTACGTCTCAACCAAATGCGATCTTTGATTGCCAACTTCTCCCAAATGGCCCATGAACCTATTCACAAGGCATGGGAATGATTCAAAGACTTGATGGAAAAGTTCCTCCTTTCACGATGTTCCGAAGATGATCCTTGTGTAGAATTTCTTTGGGGGTTTGAGCATTGAGAACCATAAGTTAGTGGATGCCGCTTGTGGGGGGGTCCCACTTCAACAAGGACGAGGATGTTCTTTATCATAATTTGGAGGAGATGGCGGAGAGCTCTATAGCTCTTTCTTTTTCACATGCTTTTTAGAAACATCATGTACCTTCTCCTACATTACCGCACAAGGCTATCAACATGACGACATCACATGATGGGGATAGTGAGGACAATTAGATCTAAACATCATAGGAAATCACCTATTCAAAGTGGACATAATTGAGAACCTGGACAAGCTGGATGAGATTACCAAGTATCTGGAGCTTCTTTCAGTATGATTAGTGCATTTCAGTGCAACAATCGATACCTTTACTCGAGAGCAAACTACTTCCACTCCAGCGCAACAGACTACCGGAGGACCGTCTACAGTTCAGCACCTTTACTACGTGCAGATCCTTGACAGGTCTAGTAGTAGCCACACCATATTGTGCCATACCAGCATGAGCTTCCTTATATTCCTGAGCAGCAGTTTCCACCTCCACCTCTCATTCAGGAGGTGAACAACATTTGGTTCGATCGAGAGCCCTACCAGCCCCGTCCGTTAGGATAAGGTCAGTTGAGTTCACAACTGAAAGAACCTGAAAATGCCCTTTTAATTAAGGTATCTTAAAATGCGTTGTAGTTAGGCAAATCTGGATTTATCAAAACAACCAATTAATTAATTATCCGATTAAAGCGAGCGATCAAAATTTTATTTTACAGGGGAAAGCCTAATGTCGAACTCAGAGAGGACACTGTCTCCTTAGGTCAATAATTAGGCAATCTAGAGACTAGGTTTTCAGGGAATATTTTTTGGTATTTTTAAACACAATTTAATGGATGAAATGTGAATTTGGCAAAGTTCGTGGACTAAAATGCAATTTTCACTCAAATGATGTCCAAAAATTATGAAACTTATCCAGAAGATGAAATATGGTGAATTAAACTACTATATTTATTTTTGGAATTTTCAGATGCAATATGAATTAATAACGAAGAAAAATATGCAGACTAGGTGATTTTAAGAAAATTAATTTTAATAAATAACAAACACCAAATTTTCCAGAGATAAAATCATCCTATATAGGTCTACATGAGAGGTATCCAGAACAATCTTTAATTTCTTGAAATACTAATTGTGGAGTTAATTATGAATTAATTAGTCAAATCACTAATTGTTTTATTGTAACCTCGATATGTGTGTAAATGAGATGAAATTTGGTCATAATGTAAAACATCCTAAAATCCACCTACTACAAATTTTTTGAGAATTTATGATGCAACAATTTATTTAATAACAATTTAATAGTACACAGTTGGTGAAATATGCTATTTTCCACAAAGATATTTATCTTAAATAAATCATGTCTCATAAAAACATATTCAACACCCACAACGATAGAGCATTAGTTGCTCTACAAAATGCAATTTTGAAAATGATAAAATGATGTTAAATGAAGGTTCAAAATTATGGACAAACACAAGGTTCTTTATGCAAATTACAGAAACATGAAATAAAATAAAAAATTGTAAATTTAATTACCGAAACCCCAAGGGGAACGAATGCAATTTTCTCAAAAGGTCACGTGTGCCTCACGTACCTCCTAGATTGTGGACCTCTGCATGAAAGCTTCGAATGGAGGGGAGTCAATGCACTTTCGTCAGGAGGGCACGTGCCTTGCTCATGCTTTGCTGGAGAGGGGTGTCGTTGCAGATTAAGGAAGTACGAGGGCATTGGGCATATTATTCCCTTGCCCTCACATGCAAAGCGCGTGAAGGAGGGAGATAAGGGGAGAGGAGCGGAGTCCTGGAATGTGCATGCTACCCAAGGTGGAGGCGTGTTGCGAGCATGGCAGAGTACTGGAATGGCTGGTGCACGTTGTGAATGGTTGAAGGAAAGGGTTCACAACCGTGAGTCAGGAACCGTGGTGGGCGAGGTCGAACATCGAGGGTGGTAGGCATTGCTGCTTAGCGAGGTGGAGCAATGATGAGATGCAACGGGGTGGTTCTCTTGCGGATGATTCGTGTCGTTGAGAGAAAGAGGGAGGTTATGGCTTGGGCTTCTCCACGATAGCATCTGATCGTACATCTAGGCAACACACACCCAGACCTCTCTACGCAATGTGAGACTACATGGACTGTTTTTTGGAGATGATGAAGGACAAACCAACAAGGAGAGGAGCTCGTCCTATGGAGGCTTGATGAATCCACGATTCATCATCTCAATATCTTGATCTTAGCAAAATCTCTAAGTAAATTCTCAAATAAATGTATATAAAATCAATAAATTAACAAAATAACTCTTTTAAATAAAACACACTAATTAGCATAAATCAGATTATACAAAATAAATTAACAATAAAAATCCGCAAAATTAAATGAGTTTTTCACATGTAAATAGCTCAAAACTTCATGTATTTTTAATAATTTCTTTTCTACTCCTTTTTGACTAATTCTTTCTCTGACTTGTTCATAAAAATGTATATAAAAATACAAAAATAAAAATAAATTTTACCTCAAATAAATACTCCTAGATCTTAAAGAGAAAAAAACTGTAAACTCTAACTTCCCGACCAAATTCCCGCTCCGTATGAACTCCAAATTCACCAAATTGACTTTTAAAATTCAAGTTCGAAAATTATCTATCTAGTGAAAGTAGTTTCAATAAAATCGGAGTGTAAATTTTGGGTTTTGGGACCTAGATGTACATTGTATATTATGTAAATATTCATTATTTCTTCATTTTTTATTTTATCTTCCTTAATTACTAAAAAATCCAAAAAAAACATTATTGTGTTGTATTTTATTCCTAGTATTTTATTGTAATTTTCGGTTTAATATCTTTTATTAAAAATACAAAAAAAAACAAAATTAGAAAAGTTAAGAAAACATGTACATGTTGTTTGTTTTCTTTTGTAAATTCTCCACTTTTTCTCTCTTTATTTTATTCTCCCTTTTTAATAGCCCACTTTTGTTGTATTTTATTTAATTCACATTCTCTACAATAACTTCAATTTTCTTCCATTAACCACCAAGTCTTCTTTCAACCTCCATTCCACTCCACCATTTTTTAACCTCTTATTCAAACTCCACCTTTCCACCATCTCACTAACTCCCATTCTTCTTCTCTTTTTATTCTTATATTCATCCTCATTTTTCCTCATCCGCCATTCTAATAGAAAAAGGAGAGAGCTTGGAGTATTTTGTTGGTGACAGTGGCTAAGCATCCTCCTTAAGCGACAACCTCCTACAGGCGAGATCCGCGACGACCACCGTCCCTGCGTCACGAGATTCCCATCGAGCTCGTATAGCTTCTCCGATTTTTATTTCGCCAATCAGATCGAAGCAACGACAAGAGTCCAGTGTAGCTGCTCCACAAATCTGGCAAAGATTCAGGTAAGTATTTCTCCTCATTTTCTTGTTATTTTATTTTATCTAATATCATGTTTCCTTGTTGTATTGGTCATCATCATTTTTATATGACCACCGCTTTATTACCTATCATTTACATCCACATCACCTCATCTTCATCAACATGATTCCCCTTCACAATCACTCACAACACCAACACAATCATCACCATTACCACCATATCATCCCCTTCAATCATACCATCACCATCACCACAATCATCCTCTCATTTGCATTCCATGTTTAACAAAATAAAAAAATTAAAAAATTTGAAATAAAAAATTACATCACAGCAGTAACAAAAATTCAAAAAAAATAAGAAATGGAGAGAGCAGCAGGCAGTCGCCCTCCCCCCCTCTTCCTGTAGCCACATGCGGTTTCCTTGCTCGCAGCGCACCTGGCCGGCCCCCTTCTTCGCCAGCACCCCACGGCTACGCCACCGCTCCGCGCCATGCCTTGAGCAGTAGCGCGCACCCCCGCGCGTTGTTGCCCCTCTCCTTCCCTCGACCCTCCTCCTCCAATGTGCTATAACTGCCAACGTCGCAGGTGGACGACATGCACGCCCCCCGCGCCTTCGGCAACCCTCCTCCAAGCAGCCTGCGCGAGCATAGTGCACCTCCCTCCAACTCCGCCGCCCTACACACCGCCTCTCGCGGCCGCGCGCACGGCCTCTGGCCATCACAAGCCGCCTAGCCGCCACCGCTCGCCATTCCCCATCCACCTCTACGGCCAAGGCTGGAGCCCTATCGTGCCCTAGAATGAAGGTGGTTTGCATATGTTTCCCTTTAGTTTTTTTGTAATTATTGATTAGTCCCTGTGCATATTTTCTATTGTCAGTTTTAATTCTGTTTTGCATTGATAACCCTCTGTTCATGTGTTAATTTGGACATATCTTGAGCATCTTTTTATTTAATGAAAAATAACATGATGTTGAGCAACTAATTCCCTACCATATGGATATTTATTTGTATTTTTGTGAGTTATGATGAATTAATTAAATTTATTCAAGTGAAATTCTGCATATTTTACCCAATTTGTGTTCATAAATTCATATCTCACTCATAGTTACTCGAAAAATTGCACAAAAATCAAGAATGATACCTTGAAGTATGGTTAATTACAGTTCAAATTTCATCTTAATTGGAGTTGTCATGTACCTTAAATAAATTATAGAGTAATTTTAATAAATAATGTTTAATTAAATCCACACACTTCTATTTTATGAAATTTCAAATCTCCTAGATTCCTTATAAAAATACCTATGTGAGATAATTCGCGTTATGGATAATTCGTTAATGTGGATTTATTAGAAATTAACTACTTACAACCACTCTGTTTCCATTAAAAATTACATAAAAATTCATATTTTTCTAGAAAATTCCAGAAAATTCCAAAAAAATACTTTAGACTCCTTGAATCATGTTTTAATTCCAGTAATTTTTCACATTTTTTCCATTCTGTATGTGTGAAAAATTATGGAAAAAACCATAAAAAGTGTGCATTTTTCATTATTTCTTTTTAACCCCTAAAATTCCAAAAAATGTGTTTTGTATTCACCACTAAATTAGGATTCTAGGAAAAATATAATTTGGCTAAATTGAACCGATTTAGTATGAAAATTAATTTGTCCTGATGTCGTTTTCTTATTGTCTTAATTCACATGCATTGTGCATTTCGCATCTATTTTGCATTAAAAAATATTTAAAAAAATCCGCATTGTAAACTTATATCTAAATTTTTAAATTAACCCGATGTTGTTCCTTTGCCTCCCTGTGTTCGACCCAGGACTTACTCGGGATATAAATTAAAGCTAGAGACTCTTCTCTCGGTTCTAACTGATTGGATAAGTACCCCTATTACAATGAGTGTAAATTAAATCATGTGCTTAGTGATCAATCAGATGGCTCTATTGCAGGGGATGCAAACGACTTAGGGATTAATTTGGAAAATTAGATTTAGATTTTCACTTACTCGGGTAGTCTGACCCCCGAGCCACCTTGTAATTAATCCATTTCTCTCGATTATTTCTCTCCACATTTTTATATATATTTTGTTGTTGACCTCTCTAATATAAATTTTATTTTCCTTACGTGGGCCCGATAGACTTAGAGTGCATCGAAGGTTGACGGACGTGACGTGTGCCGACTACTGAAGAGCAAGGAAATTAATTTTTTTGAGAGCATTAATATTATTGTAAATTTATGTAATTATTGTTTTGTAATAATTTAGGTAATTCGTCCTTTATAGCGGCTCTTGTTTGAGAGCTTGCGCTTGTATCCAGACTAGATATTTTGATCATCTTGTGGTCATGTGATTGCTTAGCGCAGAATAGGACTTGCACTTGCGTCTCTTAGAGCATATTTTATTAGAATATCTTTATTGCTTGTGTTTGTAATTTTTAGGATCACACACCACATTTAACGAGATGCACTTAGACAACGGGGCTATTAGTTCAAATTAACTTGTTCATCACTCGCTAATAGAACTGCCTGTTTAGGAACGGTTTCTCATTTGCATCTCATATAGCATAAAATTCAATTTTGCCTTGCATCCTGCATGTAGAGCACGAGGATCACTGTAAGTCTTCTTAAATGGACATGCATTATTTATTTTACTATTTGCATTGGTTTTTCTCAACTCCCTTCCCCTTTGTTTTGAAACTTAGGTTAAAAGGAAATCGGGACTGATCGTTAGGCGTGCCTTGTTTGGTGGATTAATCAAGTGATAACCTAACTTAAAATCGAGACTGCTAATCAGAGTTGACCAAAAAAATTGATTAAAATTAGCACTTGTTTTTGGGAGAGCAAAATCCTCATTATGCTTGTGCTATTGTGATCGTTGAGAGGTAAGGACGTATCCTAGGATAGTGACCAAAACCTACTTTTAAGCCTTGTGTAATTCGTATATCTTGATTTATCACCTAATTAAAATAGAAAAGATAAACGGTCGGACTCTTGCGACCATCACGGTGTTGTGTAGGTGTACTCAGGGTTTGCTCTTGCATTTGTCTGTTTGTGTGTTATTCGGTACACTTGCACACTTTCTTCTTCGCTTCGCTTCATTCTCCCATCTCTATTCAAAGATGTCAGAATACTAGTCATCATATCAAGGTCACTCTTCCTCTACCGTATTTTGATCATCTCCACCCTCTTATTCCTCCTCATACCCATACCCCGACTGCGAAGTCATAACTCCGACTGACTTCTCCACTTCTTCATCCTTCTCACCTATTCCACATTCTTACATCCCTGACCCACAACTACCCTGGATTGACTCACCATATTCTCGTCTGCTTGCCGGAATTAAGGAACAAATCAAAGAGCAAGCCACTGCTGAGATGAATGATTGGCAGAATCAGTTACACCCTCATACCTCATTTTCACCTCGAGTTGGGATCGGACAACAATTGACCTATATACATCCCGACTTGACCTTTGGGTACAACACAGTCGACCAAACAAATCGAATGGAGAGGCCTGCACTATATGATCTTCTTAACTTGATTGACCTGAGTGATCAAGCCCACATTGACCAACCTTCATATCACCCATTCGGGGAGCCGTACAGGGGATTGGATTCATGCTACCGATCTACAGACCCCTTGTCTATTAACTCAACCTTATGAGGCTCCGACCAACATCTACCACACAGAAGGATCATACTCAGCCCAACATTACACGCCTGAGTCAAGGTGTGTTGAGTATAAGAGCCTGAGTTCTCAGTAGTATCCTCCAACTGAACAAACTTCTCTCATGATGTGTCATGAGAACTTACTGGAGGATGACATTTTTAGACCGATCAAGCATCCAGGTATGAAAGTGGATCATGGATTTCGCGGATTTAATTTTGAAAACCTGGAGGACACCAGATTGGCCACCCGTCATGTACATCTGGAGTCCCTTCTACCTCCCTCTTCTACTAACCACTTGCCCTCTAAACTTGAGTCTGTACATTTCCTATTCGTCCTCTACCTATCAAAAAGACAAAAAAAATAAAAAACTTAAAATAACATAAAAATTGAAAATGGAAAAGATCTACAAAAATTGGATTCTGCACTTAGGGAAGCATAAGATAGAAAGTTGATTTTTGAGCTTCCCTTAATAATGGCCATTGAACACTTTTCCGACCTTCAAAGATTTATGAGAAGTAAATTGATGCCTAAAAGGTCGGGCAATAAGAGAACAAGGATTGAGATACATATAGTGTCTATGGCCACATCTTTGATGATAGGGAGATAAACCAAGAGCTGTAGAGTGAATCGGTTGCCTAGATTTGATTGCGAAATCAAAGATACCACATTCACTTATGCAAGAATCGATGATGACTCATCAATTAATATCCTCCCGACCTTCATGTTTGCCAAACTCAAACTCGGATCTGTCAAGAAGTCAAGAGAGATCGTTTAGTTGGCTGATCGATACATTAAATGGTCGAAAGGAACTATTTCAGTCATCATTACTTTCCAAGGTGCTCTACTCCAGGTGGACTTCACGATCATTGATATTGAGCATCGAGAAGAGTTCACCGAGTCTCCGATCATTCTTGAGAAGCCATTCTTAGCCTTGTCTAAGGAAATTATAGCTTACGAGACTCGAAAGATCGGTTTCACTGCATTGGGAGCGCTTCGACCTCACCCGATCTTTGAGGACACACAATATTCCAAGGTAACCCGTAAAGTCGCAAACAGTCGTGACCTTCAAGAGACAGTTGAGTCCCGTCTCTTTACCGCACCTAAGATACCAACTGTCCAGACGACCATTGGTTCAGAGACTCCCTACACATCCACATCACCCATTGCTTGCATCACCACCACCGTGACAGCTTCTAGAGAGGACTCACAACCAAAAGCTTCCCTTGAGTCGGACATGATGATTTCTGATTTCCTTGACTATTTAGATGATCTGACGCATGAGCTGAAAAATGCCAAGCCAACTGAGAACACTATGTCATACCGGAGACGTGTGTTGACCCTGCAGGAATATTACAATGCATATGGTAACTCGTCTGATGATGAACCTTTGGTCAGCACCTCACTACATGTAAGACCTACACCAAAAGAGATAACTGAGACCAAATTGACCAATCTTTATAAATCACTTGCTCCATCCTCTAGTCAGTCATCTGGTAAGAAGAAGAAGAGTATTGATTCCTCGAGGTGTTCCCTTGACCTCCTCTAGACGTATCACTCTCCTCTTCCTCTAGATGCTTCAGGTTCTAGAAATTAGGTTAAGAAAGTTACCTTCGATGTACCACAGAAAGAACTTTCTGAGGAGTCATCCGTTTCGGATGAGGTGATCTATATGAGTGAGCTCAGTTCGGCTGTTCTGAAGCAGCCGTGTGTCAACCATTGTTGGACGTTCCCTATACCTCACTGTTATTCTTCTGAGGATGATTCTGGCAGCAACACATGTGTATACTACCCATCCTCTTACTCCTGCAAGAAGGTTCGTCACAAACCTTCTTGATCCCGGTATATTCTCACTCCTCCTTTTATAGCTTTTCCTTCCTTTATTCCCCTCCCTCCACCGTGATTTGCGTCACTCGCCCTAGTTCTGTATCATTTTCATTTTGTGGCTATACTTAGGATGATTAGATCCTAAGTATGGGGGGGGGGGGGGTGAGTAACCCGAGTTGCTCCATTTCTTCTTATATATTCTTTCCCACCCTCATCGGTTCCCCAATCTTGTGTTCTATCCAATACTTAGGCTGACCGGAGCCTATGTATAGGGGGGTCGATGCTCGCCGTGTACTCCCCCACATTCTTATGTTCTTCTATTCTTTTCACCCACTTATGCTTAGTATGAGCTATGGCTTTTTGTCACCTAGTGCCATGAGGACATATTACATGCTAAGTATAGGGAGCGTGTATATATTAATATATACTTTACCCATAACTTGTACTTTCATGTATTTTTGTATATATTATACAATAATTATGGGGTGGATAAAATTAGTAAAAAAAATTTTTCAAAAAAAACTTAGAAAAAATCTTTTAATTTTTTTTTTCAAAAAAATGTCTTTTTCAAAAAAAACTCTTGAAAAAGAGCAAAAACCTTTTTCCAAAAAAAATCTTTCTTATTTTACTGTGTTTTTTCAAAAAATTTATTACGAAAATAAAAATCACAAAAAAACTAACTAATAACTTGGTTTAATCCCTGACACATTCACATTCACACAAGACTTGTGATATTCAAGAACACTTGGTTTATGAGGTCTTGAGATTTTGAGTTAACCGACCTTAGTCATTAGGGTCTTTGACTTAATTATTCATATTTCCCTAATTTAAAAGATTTGTGTGCTATATTGCATACTTAGTCTCTACCATAAGAATATGATCAGCACCTCACATACACGACTGCAGTTATGATGAGATGAGTTGAAATTTCACTTGAGGAACTGGGATGAGGGATTTGAGTTTGGACTTGATTTGATGATACTCGAGGATGGGATAAAATCAATGAAAGCTTCATGAAACTTGAGCGTCATCACCTTTAGCCAGTATGAGTACATGGTTCTTGTACTATCTCTTGACATTTACCTATGTGCCAGGGTGTGATGAAATCTAAAAAAATTGTTGATCAGTGTGTGCCAACTCTTGATAAAGCAATGGAGCTAGCCAAAAAGCAAAGCAAAGAAAAGAAATATCAATGTTGAAAGAAAATCTCTCACCATACAAAGTCAAATATCAAAGAGCTTCCACCAAAGACGAGCGCTCCCAACCATTTCAAAATGTCCACTTGGACCATCATGATTAGGACCAAGAGTTGGGCTAGCACTAAAAAAGGGCTATGCATCGTAAATGCTACAAGTCTAGGTGTAGAAGGTATATTAGATACTCAAAAAAGACACACCCCGGTGTACTCCCAGGAAAACAAGTGCAGACAACTCCAACTTCTCTTGACGGACACACTGATCAACAACCAAAAAATACATGTGTTGAGTTATTAAGGAACTCGAGAGGATCCTTGTTCCAATGAGAGGGAGAGAAGAAATGACATAACCGTATGCCCTCCATCAACTGGTCTTCCATCTACACTTTTAAGTCTGACAACTAAAGAGACGGTGGATTGGATGCAATTAATGGTTTATTCCCTAGTGTTGAGGATCGGGTTCTTAGGAGAGTCTCTTGGATTGGAACCTTGGGTGACATTGCGACTTATTCTTGTAACTGCAGTCCACACTTAAGTCATATCCTTATTATATATGTATACAGAGAGAGTCTGATGATTAGTGAAATTGTATACCTTTTGACTAGAGCTTGGTTCAGTTTAGAATTTTAAGATCTCTAAAATAGAGAGTTCTTGAACGGATCAAGTCTTGTATTCACATGCACAGTCAGGGGTTAATCCAACTTAGTCATTCTTTATTTGCTCGAGGAATAGTAAAGTTTAAGTATAGGGGGCTGATGAATCCACGATTCATCATCTCAATATCTTGATCTTAGCAAAATCTCTGAGTAAATTCTCAAATAAATGTATATAAAATCAATAAATTAACAAAATGACTCTTGTAAATAAAACACACTAAATAGCATATATTAGATTGTACAAAATAAATCAACAATAAAAAACTGCAAAATTAAAGGAGTTTTTCACCTGTAAATAGCCCAAAACTTCATGTATTTTTAATAATTTTATTTCAACTCCTTTTTGACTAATTCTTTCTCTGACATGTTCATGAAAATGTATATAAAAATACAAAAATACGACAAATTTCACCTCAAATAAATTCTCCTAGATCCCAAAGAGAAAAAGCGGTAAAGTCCAACTTCATGGCCAAATTTCCCGTTCATTATGAACTCCAAATTCACCAAACTTACTTTTAAAGTTCAAGTTAGAAAATTATCTAACCAATGAAAGTGGTTTCATTAAAATCGGAGATCATTTGCAAAATTTGGGTTTTGGGACCTAGATGTACATTGTATATTATGTAAATATTCATTCTTTCTTCATTTTTTATTTCATCTTTCTTAACGACTAACAAATCCAAAAAAATCATTGACGTATTATATTTTATTTGTAGTATTTTATTGTATTTTTCTGTTGTAAATATCTTTTACTAAAAATACAAAAAAAATAAATTAGAAGAGTAAAAAAACATGTACATGTTGTTTGTCTTCTTTTGTAAATTCCCCATTTTTTTCTCTTTATTTTATTCTCCCTTTTTAGTAGCCTACTTTTATTGTATTTTATTTAATTCACATTCTCTACAATAACTTCTATTTTCTTCAATTAACCACCAAGTCTTCTTTCAACCTCCATTCCACTCCACCATTTTTTTAACCTCCCATTCAAACTCCACTTTTCCACTGTCTCTTTAACTCCCATTGTTATTCTCTTTTTATTCATCTATTCATTCTCATTTTTCCCATATGCCATTCTAATAGAAAAAGAAGAGAGCTTGGAGTGTTTTGTTGGTGACAACGGCTAAGTGATGAATCTCGATTCATCATTCTTTATTCTATCATTTTGGCCTTAAAAACCCCAGCAAATGCATGAAAATAACCTCAATTTGTACATAATAGCATTCATTATTTATTGTATTTATTGAATATTAAATAAGGTTTTTAATGCCAAAATTATAGAATAAAGAGAAGAAAAGAAAAAGGAATAAAATATTGTAAATATTTTATGACCCTAACCCTGAGACCAAGTCCAGAATGGAATTGGTCGACAAGGAATAAAGTAGGGGGAGATAAGGGCCAATAATACAATAAATACCTCATTTATTTATTCATTCATTTATGCATTTTTGACACCTATTTTGCATTTAATTATTTATTCATCAAATAAAAATATCTTGTACATGAAAATTGTAGATAATAATGTGAATAAAAATACAAAATTGAGTTTGTGCAAAAAGAGTATACACTGTACATTTTATGCACAGAATAAAAAGCCAGAATCTCAACTTCACAGACCCATATCTTGCAAATAAAAACTCAAAATCACCCAAAATCACCTTTAATTGTATATAGCTTTTCAAGAACTATTTAATAAACTTGGTTTCATGATTTTTGAAGTTCATCTATGAAAGTTAGGTTTTTGGCACCCATTGTACGGCATGCTACTGCCCGTCTCAGGGGTATAGAAGAACATCGTCGACAAAGACTACCTGAAATCTGCAATCTACCCGAATAAAATATTCAATTTATTCTTCATTCATTATTTCTATAAATTTATATTTTTAAAATCTTGTAAGAAATATATGTAATACATGTACATATTGAAAGTAGAATAAACCCAAAAAGAATTTGTAAAATAAAATAAGTCTATGCAATACATAGACAAAATACCTATGCTATCTATATGTATATAAATAAAAAAGGGATTTTATTCTTTTATTCTTTATTCATCTATATTTTTAAAATAATGTAAATATTACATATAAATTATTAAAGATACAAATACAAAATAAAAACCAATAAAATACATTAAATAAATAAAAGATATATAAAATATAGGTAAAATACCTATAAGTATACCTGCATATACATATACCTATTTATTTAAAAATGTAAATAAACTCATAAAAATTAAATAAAAATATATTTATACTCACAAAAATAAGTTATAAATTTATAAAATAAAATAATAAAATAATAAAATAAAATATACAAAATAAAAATAAATTATACAAAAATACATGTAAATACACTTATAAATACATCATTAAAATGAATCCATAATAAAACACATCAAAAAAATAAATAAAAAGTAATAAATAAATACTACATTATTTAAATAACATTTTTTATTTTATAAGCAAAATGTAATAAATTCATTTATTAGGTTAAAATAATGAGTCAAATTCGGGCTGATATGGACCAATCACAGCCCTGCCAGAGTTGACCCTTGGTCAACTGTCCCATCTGGGATCGGGCGTGCCAGAACTGTCCTATCCCCGATATTCCTCCTATTTTCCCGCATGATCCGTCGCTCAATCGCATTCGAATCCTTCGCAAGATTTGTTCTCTGATCATTGTACAATCACGCCCCCATCTTTTATTCGTTTGTACATAGCTTGGACCGCCACCTATCAGCCGGTCAATAAGGGCGCGTACCCATGCTTATAAATAACTCATCTTCTTCCTCCCGGATTTTTTGGCCATTTCCCTAGCCCTAGAGCCCCAGTCTTTGGCCGAGACTGCATCCAGGTGACAGCTGGAGGTCCCCTGAAGGTTGTGGAAGCTCGCGGAGGAAGGAGATGCGCCCACGGCGGAGCTCCGGCATCCGTCCTGCTCCCTGGAGTTCTCCAGGTATAAGAGCTGCGCATTTACATTTCTTAGGTAAATTTTAATTCCTGCATTTCATTTCTGCATTTTATTTAGCATTTAGATCGTTAGTATAGCCTAGGTTAGCTAAATCGAGTTTGCCGGAGCTCTGCTCCGGCGACATCGCCACCGTGCCCTCAACTGTGTCCCGACTCACTTTCACCTTCATTCTGTTCCCCACTGCCTCCACTTCCAGGCCACCTAAACCCAACCAGATCTGCCCTAGATCTGCGAATCGAAGATCCTCCACCGCCTTCTGCCGGAGCTTCGCCGCCCATTGTCATCCCCTTGCTCCCAGCTTCAAACCCCGGGTCGAGGAGAGAGACCTCGAGCCCCTCTACCTTTCAGTGCAGGTTAGGCGCCTTGAAAAGCGCCAGGAGCCGCAATCGAAGCCGGTGGAGGTACCTGGAGCTCCATTCCTTCTCCGAGCTCGTGGCGGTGCTCCGGCGTACCTCTGGCTGATCCAAGACCTCCAGCAGTTAGAGGAATCTTCCAAGAAGCCCATAGGACCTTCAGGAGCGGCAAAGACCGGCAGAGGTACGAGATATCACCGGAAGAAGCTCGCCCCGGTGAGCGTTCTTCCCTGTTCATCCAGCTATCGCCTCCGCCATTGGATGAAAATGGAGGCGCAGATTGAAGATCAGCTGTCGGATCACGCACGCATCAGCCGTCAGATCACGCTTGCATCAGCCGTCAGATCTCGCCTGGAGATCTAATCCACACCGTATATCCGCGAAGCGTCATCGGTTCACGTGGAGGCGCCACGCGGATAAGTCACAAAGCTCAACCCACTATAGGAAGTTCCAGCTTTGGAGACGACAACTGGCGACGGTCATCGAATGACCGTCCCTAATGATAGCTTTTAGGGACGGTCATGCCATAACCGTCCCCAATACTTCATATCAGGAGACGCTATGCGAGCTGGCGTCCCCTTTTGTAATAGCTTAATAGGGACGGTCAGAAAGACCGTCCCTTCTGATTTGGGGACTCATTGGGGACGATCTTGACCGTCCCTAATACGCTTCTGTTGGCGTCGCCTCCGGTAATGGATCTAAGTGGACGGCCAGAGGGGACGGTCCGACACGACCGTCCCCTCTGCCTTGTGATGGACTTTGGGGACGGTTATGACCGTCCCGTATACGCTTCTGTTGGCGTCGCCTTCGGTCTCTTACCTAAGTGAGCTACCAGAGGGGACGGTCCATGGTGATCGTCCCGTCTGCCCTGGCAGGTCCTTTGGGGACGGTGTTGACCGTCCCTAATACGCTTCTGTTGGCATCGCCTCCAATGCTTGGACCAAAGAGGTCGACCGGAGGGGACCGTCACTAATGACCGTCCCCGCTGCCATGACCAAAGGGGATGGTTACTTAAAACCGTCTCTTATGCCTTACACAGGATACGGTCTTTAGTGAACCGTCGCCGATCGTCTGCAATGGGGACGGTCGATACGACCGACCCCATTGGTCAGATCGAAAAAACCCCAGCGACCTGCATTTCTATTCACTTTCTCACAACTCAAGCCGCCGCCCCACCGTCGCCCCTTCCGCCCCGACGTCGCCTCCGGCTTCTCCGTGCTTCCCGACCTCGTCAATCTTCATTTCCGGTATCTATCAACACTCATTTGTTTTTATTCTTGTTTATTTTACTTGATATTCTTGTTATGGATGTTTTTCCCCATGTGATTTCTCGTAACATTTTACTTGATATTTTACTTGAAATCCTTGCATTTATATCCCGTTCATGCTTAAACATAGATCTAATCCCCCCACCACACTCCAAACAAAAACCACGCAGGTCCCCCCACCACGCTCCAAACAAAAACCACGCAGTGCTACAAACACTAGAGACCCAACTTGTGCAAATCGAAACAACAAGCAATGAGGTCCAAATCAATGTTGGATTCTTGTGAGGTCAATCACTGACCATACCATGGTAGGGTGGGTCTGGGCCTCATTGCTTGTTCCCCCGCTTCTACATCCTATACTATGCTCTGATTGTTTATGAATATTTGGAAAAAAGGCGGGGCATTGCTAAAGTACAAATGCTTCCCGCGTGGGAGGTGAAGTCTATGCAATATATGCATGCCTTTTTCCTATTGCGGATTTTTAAAATGTAAGTTTACCATCATTTATTTTCCAATTTTTTGATGTAATATGTGAATTATATCATTGTTGTTATATCTAATTCAAATGTTTCATAATATGCAGATATGCCTCCACGTCCTAGACGCATCCGGGATGCACCGCCGGCACCACAGCGAGGGAGTGAGACCTCCGATCCTGATGGATCGAGTAGCTCAGGCAGACGTAGAGGCCCATCTCAGTGTCGAGTGTTGGACCATCTTCGTCCTGGTGAGACACTCAGGGTGCGGATAGTTGGAGGGGATGCAGTGGGGGAGAACTCAGCTGTTTTCCAGAGTTACTTGGGACAGGTGTGCAGAGCCAGGGCCCCTCTCCACATTACACACTGGGGTTTAGTGGAGCGGTCAATAAAAGATGCCATTCTTCATGATTTGGAGGTATTTATAATATTAACAAACCAAATTTTTTCTTCAGCATATATATATATATATATATATATAAACTTATTTATGTTTGCTTTGATTTCTTTGCAGTCTAGTTTTTCCTGGGACCGTGACCCGGCCACTGATGCTCTGATTTTAGGCCATGGGGCGGAGATGTTGCGTAAATATCGAGGTCGTCTGAAGGCCCGAGTGATTACCTTTCTTTATAGTTAAGTATACATTTTTTTTCATCATCTAAGTATATAATTAATTTTCTTTATATTTTAAAGTACTTCGACCCGGAGCTTCCATTGGAAGCCAATTTGGCAAATTGTCCTCCGAATGTACCCGCTGAACAATGGAGGGCGATGGTTACTATTTGGATGGGAGAAGAACATACGGTATGTGACATATATATGTGCATTTTATACATTTATCATTTGGAATTCTTTTATTAAAATTACAATCTTCGTATAGGGCATCTCAAAGAAAAATGCTGAAAATCGGAGGAAAGGTTTCAAGTCTACCCATAGAATGGGGAGAAGAAACACAAATCAACTGAAGGATGACTTCGTAAGTAATCTACTTTATGATTAGTGTTAAAATTGTAACCATTATATATGTATTAAAATGTTATCGTAAGTTTACTAATCTTTTGACATATATAAAAATGTTATCGTAAGTTTACTAATCTTTTGACATTAGGAAGTGGAGAACGAGCGAGTGCCTAGCCGAATGGAAGTCTTCGAGAGGTCTAAGAGCCACGATGTGGGCGGGGAAGTTCATTGGGTGGATCCTGCTTATGGTCCAATTCATGTAAGTTATTCGTAACATATTTGCATCTTTTTTACAAATTAAATGAATTTGAACTTACTTAAATAAATTTGTAGGAGGAGATGGTCAGGCTCACAACCACTGGCTCTGTAGACCACACCGGAACGAGTCATCCACCTCTTACTCCCGATGCGGCCTTCCTCCAGGCGACCGGTCCAGAGCATCAGGGACGCGTCCGTTGTGGTGGTCGTGGTGCCACCATACGGAATTGGTATGGAGTAGGGACCGGCTCGACCTCTCAGAAGACACAAAGGGAGAGGGAATTAGAGAGTCAAGTGTCTAGCATGAATATGGAGATTCAGGATTTGCGCCAACAAATGGCGATTTTCAATGCATTCATGCAGGCACATCAAGGTGCAGCGTCGACTAACCGCCCAACAGATGATGATAATACCGTTGCGAGGCTAGGCAACGACGATGACGGCGAAGAAGAAGATGATGATGCTGATGACGACGAGGATGACGACGAGGATGAGGACGACGACTAGGATAGCTTAGTTACTTTGTAGGATATTGTAGTATATTGTATAACTATTTTGGACAATTACTGTAGGATGCTGTAGTATTTTGAATGCATATGTTGTTGGACGACAACTTTATGAAGGTGGATTGCATTTTTTTGGTGTGGTGATCGTATTATTTATTATGAAGACACATTTTTTGAAACAGGTACTTTGTGTATATTGACATACAGGGCAAAATGAGGATCAAATAGGGGGAAATGGAAATTTTTTTTGTTAGCAGAAGAACAAAGGGGACGGTCATAACGACCGTCCCCTTCGTTATTAGAGACGGTTATGATCGTCTCCACTACCTAACATTTGGGACGGTCGTGACCGTCCCCCCTGAAAGCCTTTAAGGGACGGTCGTGACCGTCCCCAATAAGATCCTTTAAGGGACGGTCATGCCCATCCCCTATACCAGACCTTTAGAGACGGTCACGACCGTCCCCTATGTATGAGTATAGGGGACGGTCCTGAAAACCGTCGCTTATACCAAATGGGACGCCACCTTTGGAGACGGTAACATGACCGTCTCCTTTGATCTAAGGGGACGGTCATGTTATCATTAGCGACGGATTTTGACCATCGCCTGTTCTACTCTTTCTTGTAGTGACCGTTAGATCCAGCGCCTTTGGGGGTAATTTTCACTTATACCCCCGCTTTTTGTGTATTTAATTTTTAATATTGTAAAATAAATGCCACGTTGTAAATAAATTGTAAGTTTTGCTGAAGGGACCCTGAAGTTTATAAAATTACAAATAGGTCCTTCCACGCCTCACGTGCAGTCCCACATGAGGCGCGTGAATTTTGCAGATATACCCTGGCGCCTTTTGCTAATTGTAAAATAGTTTTAAAAATTTAAATAAATGTTTATTTATGTTGGTATTTTTGCACAGAGCCCCCTGTAGTTAATTTTATTTGCAAAAATGCCCCTGTCAGGCTGTTTTATTTTTGTGCCTTTTATGTATTTATTAAAAATAGCTACTTAGCTCAAAAAAACCACAAAAATTAGGTCCGATGCTCCATGCTATGTACTTTCACGCCACATGTCCATTTTGCATTTTTTGCACGTGACCTAATAATTAAAAATGAAAAAGGAGCCATTTTGTACTATTTAATTTACAAAATACAAAAAATATAAAGACATTTTGAAAAATTCAAAAAAATTGTGTATGGTATATTTATATATATATATTGAGTCTAGAAAAATGAAAACCCCTAAAAATAGAAAAAGAAAATATAAAAATTTCAAGAAGCTCCAAAATCCTAAAAAAATATAAAAACCCTTGAAAAACATCAAAAATATGTTTTCTTATTTTATAATTATCTATATATTATTATTTACATATTAAAATTAGTTTGGGTTCTTTTTGGACATATTTTATATTTTAAAAAAACCCCAAATTAGTTTCGGCCTATTTAATTAGTTCCATATGAGGGACATTTTGAATTAAAAATACATAAAAATTAGCAAAATTCCAGAAAAAATAACATAAAAATTAGAAAAATACAAAAAGCCTAAAAATATTATACTTATATATTGAGTACATATATATGTCTATATATCCATATACTACATTTCTCTCTCTTCTCATATATATATTTCTTTATATATATATTATATAATTAAAAATATAAAAAATACAAAATATAAAAACAAAATAAAAATCATAAAAACAAAAATAAAATAAAAAAATATATAAAATTAAAAACCCACAAAAAAATAAAATTGGACATGAACCAAGAATTGAGTAACTGCGCAACCATTTTCACACTCAACCATTCGCCTCCCAGTGTTCGACCTCTATTTGTGCTTACACCTATACACATTTGCATGTAGAGTTATAATAAGTTTTAACTCCACATTTTTGATATTCATTGCATATACTTTATTGTGGGTTAATTGTTGATCGATTTGGGGATTCTGTCTGAGGTCAACTCAGCGACCGTCGATCCTCCTTGTGGAAAGACACGACCTCAGCGAATTCTCTCTCATCAAATGGCACCGTTGCCGGGGAGGCAACGGATTTTAGATGGTTGTTTATTCATTTATTTAATTCTTTGTTCATGTCCACTATTCATTTATTTATTTGATTATTAATTGATATTGTTGTGACTGTTCTGTCCCTCTCTCTTTATTTGTCTTTGATGCAAGGGACCGCCAAGCAAAGGAGGAATTCCTAGGAAGTCCTATGCACCCGAGTGAGGCGGAGTTGGCTCTTCTACACAACCAACTGGAGAGAGAATCAAAGGCAGATGGAGGAGAATTTTGGATGGCAGACTCATTTTTGCATTATTTATTTGAATATTTATGTGAGAGAGTGACAATTGACATGTAATAATTCAGGACTCTCAGACACTCCGACTCCCGAGGTCCATTGCCCGAGGGATTGTTCCCTTGGGGGCCTCGATGGTTTTGATGCTTTTTCTTTTTATTTTTATTATTTTGTGTGAATGAGCCCTAGCTTAGGAATTGCTTAATCGAGTAGATTAGGTCCAAACACCCTAATATATTTGCATGTACCTATAGTGCGTTTTGGATCTAGTCAAATTGAAACAGTCTGTTCATTTATCTCATAACCCGTGTGCCGTGAGCAAGCCCCATCAAGCGCTACTCCTGAACTCGAGTGTGTCGAGAAGAGGAGGAGTAAGCCAAGATCGGACTCTTAGGTTAAGGATAAGTGACCAACTTGTGGTGCTTCACGATAATAGCAGTTACTATCCTAGGGCGATTTCTTCGGCTTGCATTTGCATAAAGCATAGGTTTCAAATTCTGTTCTGCATCCCGCATGGAGAGAGCTGGAGGCACTGTGGCATGCATCATTGATTTCTGACTTGCATGGCTTTTCTGATCTTCTCCCTCTGTTTTTGCCAACCTAGGATGCTTAATGGAAATTGGAACCTCGATAGGCATGTGCATTGAAAATATCCCAAGAAAAGTGATAACCTAAAAAAATTGGTACTGCTAACTCTATTGGACCTAAAAATAAAACATAATGGACTTCCTTGTCATGAGGAGAGCAACCCCCTCATTGTATGCGTTTTACTTGCTCACGTACACACTAAGGAGTAGAGCCCAAATCCCATCAAGCCTCCTACAGTTTGTACAACTTTGTGATTCTCACCTCACTCTAAAAATGAAAAGATAAATGATCGTCACCTGACGGTCTTCACTGTGTCGAGTAGGTGAATCGGGGGTTTGCCTTGTGTATTGAATGTGACTTGGAGTCCATTGTGTTTTTCATTCACTATTTGAGTAGTCGGTCCCATCCGTGTGAGTCATGCATTTTTCATCTTTGAGTCTCTCTACCTCTCTTATACATATTTCTCCTCATCTGCATCGAGTCGTGATATTGGCGCTTGAGCTCAATCATTTCTTCGCCAAGTCCTTCATTTACCTCTTAAGTCATCACCTTCTTCGTATCCACCGTGCCATCCCCATCTTCTAAGGTTCGAAGAGAGCATGCTTTTCAGAACACCATTTTGACGGTGTTCTCGCCTTGTGTGGAACACCCAATTTTATCTATGTCCCGATCTTCTCGCCCGCCCTCCTCGTCCCCTCTGTGTCACTCTTCTACCACTCGTGATATTGGCGCGTAAGCTCAATCAGCTTCTCCACTCCATTGTGTTACCCTTCTTATCCACCTTCCTTGTGTCCCCTGTATCACTTTTCTATTACCCGGGAATGCTGTGCACATCAATGAGGCTCGCATCGAGGTTTTTTTACTTACCTTGATTATTTGTGTAAGCCGGCCCATGATATTGAGGATGTTGACATGGATATACTATTTTTGGTGGATTTTACTTTGGATACGTGCATACGAGCGTATTGAGGATTTTTGTTGATGCATGATCATCGGTGTGATGCATTATTAAGGAATTTTTGGTCTCGCACACCGGATTGAGGATGTGATGTGCTTCAGTGATTTGAGGATGATATCATGATATATCTACTGATCTATCTATTTTAAGGTTTCGGCCCGTCTTGATTTGGATTTTGGATGGACTATCTTGATATATGCTTCATGATGACGGTGCCCCGAACCACCATGATGTCTCACCTTCTAGATTGCCCCACCCTTGATCTCCTGGTTCGACTATCCACCTATGGCATTTTGAGGATTCTTGATTATCGTTCATGCCATCTCAGACAGATTTGACTGACCCGAGGGATGTTTTGTGATTGATCTGATTATTTGCTCCCTCCTCTTGATCTTATGCCCTCCTGTTGATTGATGGATTCACACTACCTTGAGGACCTGAGATTTTATGCAAGCATTCCCACAACCTACATTGATCTAGCTCACATTACTCCCCGAGGACTATCTGCGGGAGGATGCGACAATTTCTAGGATTGCGGTTTCATACACTGCTTGGGTCACCATTTTGATGGCACCCGGGACCGAGTCAGATGATATGCTTGATTGGCCTCCCCCTGTGATTGTGTACCTGACTTGTCGGTACATGAGGCCAACTGTCTGATCGCTCTCCTTGACGGTCCTCGCAAGGACGAGCCTCGATATTCTGGTCATTTACTGCCTAGTTCATATCTCTCTGAGGGTTATCTGCGAGAGGCTATGACACATTTTTGCTCTCTTGGTCTCTTCTGCTGGTTGGTGGCCGGTCGTCGTTCATGACCAAATTCTCTGTGGATCCGTCTGATGGATCGGCTCCTTTGAGCCCTCCTCTCTCCTTGACGACCCTCGCAAGGTAGAGACGCGTTCTGACTATTCCTTGCCTAGTATGCATAGATCCCCGAGGACTATCTGCTGGAGCATGCCACACTCTCTTTACGATCGGTTTCTCCCTGCTGACTGTGTCTCCGATCTGCGGAGCACGGAACCGAGTCGTTTGATATATATGATTTTGGTCCCAACCTGAGTTGCCTATCCGATCTGCGGATCATGGGACCCATTTGATTAGACTCCTTTGAGTCTGCTCGCCATGACGGTCCTCGCAAGGTTGAGCTTCTGATATCTGCTATTCGCATGCCTAGCTGGCAGCATGTTCCCCAAGGGTCATCTGCAGGACGCTACCACATTCTTTAGATTATCCGGTCTCTTCTGCTGGTAGCCGATATGTCGACTACCGAGACTGATACTGATGATCCGTCTGATGTATCACTGACGCCTTTGCGTCTGCTCGCCTTGACGACCCTCGCAAGTTCGAGTCTTCTTCTGATTATTCAACGATTAGCATGTACTACTCCCCGAGGGTTATCTGCGGGAGGGTACATCATTTTATAGGTACTCGGTTTCATTTCTGGTGTCTCCTGTCTGTTGGAGCATGAAGCCGAGTTTTCTGAGTTGTGTACTTGGTCCCCTCTCTGATTGTGTATCCTGTCTGCGGATCACGGGACCAAGTCTTCTGATTATGGTCTGATTCCCGGCTCCTTTGAGTCTGCTCACCTTGACGACCCTCACAGGGTTGAGACATGACTTACGGTATTCGGTGTGTCTCCTATGATCTTCTGACCTCATGACCACCGAATGCCATGATGTCTCTTGTTCTTTACCTTCCATATCTTATTGAGACTCTGATTGACCGGAGGAATCTGTACTGTTCCTTCTTCCTCCCGGTCTTATAGTATCGGCTCTGTTCCCTCATGCTGACCCTATGAGCCGATTGACTGCTTCATGGTACCGCACCTGATATCTTTACTTTCTGATCTGTTTGTCCCCAGTAGCCGATACCCACCTGACTGCATATCCGGGTGTCTTTTCACCTTCTGATTGCGTCCCCGTTCTCACAGGGATACGATGAACGCAAGTACGGTATTCACTTGTTAGATACCATCCTGTACTTCACCAGTTCTTCACCACTTGTATATATGTGTTGTAAATTCTGTTCTCCCGCATGTTATGTGTGCCCTAGATCCATCGCCATATCTTTGTGTCTATACTTAGGACGTACTTTGTCCTAAGTATAGGGGGTACACACCGCATTGTTCTTTCGTCGTTCAGTTTCGTCACTCCTATCGTTGCCTATACTTGGGTATATCTCACCCTAAGTATAGGGGGAGTGATGCGTATATTCTCCATGATCTTCTCATATATATGTCTTTATCTTTCTTTTCTTCTTTTCTTCTTTTTCTTTTCGTATTTCTTTATCTACATAAAAAGTGTTGCCCCTTTGTGTCAGTTTTCTATACTTAGGACGTACTTTGTCCTAAGTATAGGGGGGGCGTACATCTGCTTCATTCGTTGCTCCATTTATTCCCACCCTTGACCCTCCCTGCTTTGTGTACAGTCTGCTATACTTAGGATTATTTAATCCTAAGTATAGGGGGGATGGTCGACTTCACATTCGTTTATTCATTAATCTCTTATTCCTTTATTCTTTAGATCTATACTCAGTACGAGTTGTGTCTTCTCTTTTTTTCTTTGATCTATGAGGACATAGCTCAAGCTAAGTATAGGGGGGTCGTATATACTATGTATATACTTTAGCCATAACTCGTACTTCGTATAATTATCAATGGCTAAAAATAAGATATAATTCATTGAAATTAATTAATAATGCTTCTTATTCCTCAGATTCTTTTTGTATATACTGATTAATAAATCAGGTTAAAAATAGTTTTGCAAAATGATTTGAAGAATGGTGTGAACTGTTTGGAAATCTTTTTGTGAAGTATTTTCAACCTTTGTAAAAATATTTTGATTGCAAAATTCTTGTATTTGTGTGAAATAAAGGATATGAAAACCTATTTGCAAATGGTTTTGAAAACATTTTGTAAAAATATTTTGAAAAATGTATATATGGTGTTTGCAAAATCTTTGCAAAATGGAAAATGTTTGTAAATATTTGCAAAAATTATTTTGTACTATAGTTTTCAAAATGATTTTTCAAATAAATTTGAGGAATAAAAGCATCATAATAAAATAAAATACATAAAATTCTTTATCAATTGTATATACACCTAAATAAATTACTTTGTTAAAACCTGTAAAGTCTTGTAAAATAAAGCGGCACGCCCGTGTAAATCATTGTATTCTTTGAGTGCCAAAATTCTTTTATTTGTAAATTCTTCGTGTAAAAATTCCTCTCTTTGTTTTCAAATTCTTTGAAAAATTGCATTATTCTTTGCATATTTGTAAATAGCATTTGCATAGCATTCATATTCTTTGATTGAGCTTGATGATTGAACTAGTCCAATAAAGTCGAAGATTGGAGCTTGGTTGGACCTTACTGCACCTAACTGCACTGGAACCTTATGGGAACTAGGTTTAAGGTACTTCAGGTCTATTCAAACTTAATTCTTTGAGAAATCAGGGCTGGATTCAAGTCACCTCAGTGGACTAACTAGAACTTTTCGAGACACACACATGACTCTTGTCGACCGTGACCTAACTTGGACAGTTGCACCTTTCACTTGGCTCAACTCAATTGGAGTGGAGAGGGGGTTGGATTTGCCAGTCTGAGACGCACACGGGTGGAAAAATTCGTCCTCGTTTAGGGAGGGAAGTGCACCCCAACCTGGTCCAGTTTCAATGAAGTCGAATGACTGGAGAGTTCGGGTTGCAATAAAGCTTCAAAAGAGGGATAGTCTTCTGGCTCAAGAGGAAAATGTCCTTATGTAAATGTTGCTGTAAATAGTATGTTGAAAAAAAACTCCAAAAAAAGTGGACAGGCTTGTAAATAAAAATAAAAGTGCCTGCCAGAGTATGTATATGTGTTGTATAGAAAATAAGCAAGCTGGAGCATCAAAGTTATACCATGTGAGCTTGCAGCTGGATGACTTGACTACACTGGTCTTGCATCCTCGGATAGGTAGCTGCACTGGATACCATCCATTCTCTTCTTCACCCCCTCCTCTTGAGTTGGACGTCACTTGAACTTAGAAGGGAATACCCCGCTCCTCGACGGTAGAGGGATGGATTGGGGAATCATTGGGTTGTCATTCTGGAGAAGTCAGTTCCTTTGTCATTTCAATTGGGGAGAGCCACCATCACTTACACTGTACAAGTCAGCTTCATAGTCATAAGGGTTTGGGTATGATGTAGGCTAGTTCTGACCTGGCTATTGATGTGGTTTGAACCGAGTTCTGTGACTCTCTAAGGCTGTTGTGTTTTAAATTTGGTTCCCGACTAGGTTTCACATATTTTCACACCAAGGTCTAACTTGTGCTCCACACTTTGATTTTGTACAGATGAGTTTAATAATCATGATCGATTTATTTTATTCTTTATTTTTGCTTTTTCTTTTCTTCTTATTCTTTATTCTTTTTATACTTATTGCATACGTATTTGCTAGGGACTAACAAAGGCAAGTATAGGGGGATGATGAATCTCGATTCATCATTCTTTATTCTATTATTTTGGCCTTAAAAACCCCAACAAATGCATGAAAATAACCTCAATTTGTACATAATAGCATTCATTATTTATTGTATTTATTGAATATTAAATAAGGTTTTTAATGCCAAAATTATAGAATAAAGAGAAGAAAAGAAAAAGGAATAAAATATTGCAAATATTTTATGACCCTAACACTGAGACCAAGTCCAGAATGGAATTGGTCGACAAGGAATAAAGTAGGGGGAGATAAGGGCCAATAATACAATAAATACCTCATTTATTTATTCATTCATTTATGCATTTTTGACACCTAATTTGCATTTAATTTTTTAATCATCAAATAAAAATATTTTGTACATGAATATTATAGATAAAAATGTGAATAAAAATACAAAATTGAGTTTGTGCAAAAAGAGTATACAATGTACATTTTATGCACAGAATAAAAAGCCAGAATCTCAACTTCACAGACCCATATCTTGCAAATAAAAACTCAAAATCACCATTAATTGTATATAGCTTTTCAAGAACTATTTAATAAACTTGGTTTCATGATTTTTGGAGTTCATCTATGAAAGTTAGGTTTTTGGCCCCATTGTACAATCTACTTGAATAAAATATTCAAATTATTCTTCATTCATTATTTCTATAAATTTATATTTTTAGAATCTTGTAAGAAATATATGTAATACGTGCACATATTGAAACTAGAATAAACCTAAAAAGAATTTGTAAAATAAAATAAGTCTATGCAATACATAGACAAAATACCTATGCTATCTATATGTATATAAATAAAAAAAGGGAATTTATTCTTTTATTCTTTATTCATCTATATATTTACAATAATGTAAATATTACATATAAATTATTAAAGATACAAATCCAAAATAAAAACCAAGAAAATACATTAAATAAATAAAAGATATATAAAATATAGGTAAAATACCTATAAGTATACCTGCATATACATATACCTATTTATTTAAAAATGTAAATAAACTCATAAAAATTAAATAAAAATATATATTTATACTCAAAAAATAAGTTATAAATTTATAAAATAAGAAAATAAATAATAAAATAAAATATACAAAATAAAAATAAATTATACAAAAATACATGTAAATACACTTATAAATACATCATTAAAATGAATCCATAATTAAACACATTAAAATAAATAAATAAAAATCATAAATAAATACTACATTATTTAAATAACATTTTTTATTTTACAAGCAAAATGTAATAAATTCATTTATTAGGTTAAAATAATGAGTCAAATTCGGGCTGATATGGACCAATCACAGCCCTGCCTTAGTTGACCCCTGGTCAATTGTCCCATCTGGGACCGGGCGTGCCAGAACTGTCCTATCCCCTATATTCCTCCAATTTTCCTGCATGATCCGTCGCTCAATCGCATTTGAATCCTTTGCAAGATTTGTTCTCTGATCATTGTACAATCACGCCCCCATCTTTTATTCGTTTGTACATAGCTTGTACCGCCACCTATCAGCCGGTCAATAAGGGTGCGTACCCATGCTTATAAATAATCATCTTCTTCCTCCCGGATTTTTTGGCCATTTCCCTAGCCCTAGAGCCCCAGCCTTTGGCCGAGAGCGCATCCAGGTGACAGCTGGAGGTCCCCTGAAGGTTGTGGAAGCTCGCGGAGGAAGGAGATGCGCCCGCGGCGGACCTCCGGCATCCGTCCTGCTCCCTGGAGTTCTCCAGGTATAAGAGCTGCGCATTTACATTTCTTGGGTAAATTTTTATTCCTGTATTTCATTTCTGCATTTTATTTAGCATTTAGATCATTAGTATAGCCTAGGTTAGCTAAATCGAGTTCGTCGGAGCTCTGCTCCGGCGACTTCGCCACCGTGCCCTCGACTGTGTCCCGACTCACTTTCACCTTCATTCTGTTCCCCACCGCCTTCTCCACTTCCAGGCCACCTAAACCCAACCAGATCTGCCCTAGATCTGCGAATCGAAGATCTTCCACCGCCTTCCGCCGGAGCTTCGCCGCCCATTGTCATCCCCTTGCTCCCAGCTTCAAACCCCGAGTCGAGGAGAGATACCTCGAGCCCCTCTACCTTTCTGTGCAGGTTAGGCGCCTTGAAAAGCACCAGGAGCCGCAATCGAAGCCGGCGGAGGTACCTGGAGCTCCATTCCTTCTCCGAGCTCGTGGCGGCGCTCCGACGTACCTCTGGCCGATCCAAGACCTCCAGCAGTTAGAGGAACCTTCCAGGAAGCCCATAGGACCTTCAGGAGCGGCAAAGACCGACGGAGGTGCGAGATATCACCGGAAGAAGCTCACCCCGACGAGCGTTCTTCCCTGTTCATCCAGCTATCGCCTCCGCCGTTGGATGAAAACGGAGGCCCATATTGAAGATCAGCCGTCGGATCACGCACGCATCAGCCGTCAGATCATGCATGCATCGGCCGTCAGATCTCGCCTGGAGATCTAATCCACACCGTGTATACGCGAAGCGTCATCGGTTCACGTGGAGGCGCCACATGGATAAGTCACGAAGCTCAACCGTCAGATCCAGCGCCTTTGGGGGTAATTTTCACTTATACCCCCGCTTTTTGTGTATTTAATTTTTAATATTGTAAAATAAATGTCACATGTAAATAAATTGTAAGTTTTGCTGAAGGGACCCTGAAGTTTATAGAATTACAAATAGGTCCTTCTGCGCCTCATGTGCAGTCCCACGTGAGGCGCGTGAGTTTTGCAGATATACCCTGGCACCTTTTGCTAATTGTAAAATAGTTTTAAAAATTTAAATAAATGTTTATTTATGTTGGTATTTTTGCACAGAGCCCCCTGTAGTTAATTTTATTTGCAAAAATGCCCCTACCAGGCTGTTTTATTTTTGTGCCTTTTATGTATTTATTAAAAATAGCTACTTAGCTCAAGAAAAACCACAAAAATTAGGTCAGATGCTCCATGCTATGTACTTTCACGCCACATGTCCATTTTGCATTTTTTGCACATGACCTAATTATTAAAAAAGGAAAAGGAGCCATTTTGTACTATTTAATTTACAAAATACAAAAAAATATAAATACATTTTGAAAAATTAAAAGAAAATTATATTTGGTATAAATATATATTGATTCCAGAAAAATGAAAAACCCTAAAAATAGAAAAAGAAAATATAAAAATTTCAAGATGCTCCAAAATCCTAAAAAAATATAAAAATTGAAAAACACCAAAAATATGTTTTCTTATTTTATAATTATCTATATATTATTATTTACATATTAAAATTAATTTGGGTTATTTTTGGACTTATTTTATATTTTAAAAAAACCCCAAGTTTGTTTCGGCCTATTTAATTAGTTCCATATGAGGGACATTTTGAATTAAAAATACATAAAAATTAGCAAAATTCCAGAAAAATAACATAAAAATTAGAAAAATACAAAAAGCCTAAAAATATTATACTTAATATATTTAGTACAAATATATGTCTATATATCCATATACTACATTTCTCTCTCTTCTCATATATATTTCTTTATATATATATTATATAATTAAAAATATAAAAAATACAAAATATAAAAACAAAAGAAAAATCATAAAAACAAAAATAAAATAAAAAAATATATAAAATTAAAAACCCACAAAAACAATAAAATTGGACATGAACCAAGAATTGAGTAACTGCGCAACCATTTTCACACTCAACCATTCGCCTCCCAGTGTTCGACCTCTACTTGTGCTTACACCTATACACATTTGCATGTAGAGTTATAATAAGTTTTAACTCCACATTTTTTGATATTCATTGCATATACTTTATTGTGGGTTAATTGTTGATCGATTTGGGGATTCTGTCTGAGGTCAACTTAGCGACTGTCGATCCGCCTTGTGGAAAGACACGATCTCGACGAATTCCCTCTCATCAAATGGCGCCGTTGCCGGGGAGGCAACGGATTTTGGATGGTTGTTTATTCATTTATTTAATTATTTGTTCATGTCCACTATTCATTTATTTATTTGATTATTAATTGATATTGTTGTGACTGTTCTGACCCTCTCTCTTTATTTGTCTTTGATGCGAGGGACCGCCAAGCAAAGGAGGAATTCCTAGGAAGTCCTATGCACCCGAGTGAGGCGGAGTTGGCTCTTCTACACCAACCAACAGGAGAGAGAATCAAAGGCAGATGGAAGAGAATTTTGGATGGCAGACTCATTTTTGCATTATTTATTTGAATATTTATGTGAGAGAGTGACAATTGACATGTAATAATTCAGGACTCTCAGACACTCCGACTCCCGAGGTCCATTGCCCGAGGGATTGTTCCCCTGGGGGCCTCGATGGTTTTGACGCTTTTTCTTTTTATTTTTATTATTTTGTGTGAATGAGCCGTAGCTTAGGAATTGCTTAATCGAGTAGATTAGGTCCAAACACGCTAATATATTTGCATGTACCTATAGTGCGTTTTGGATCTAGTCAAATTTAAACAATATGTTCATTTATCTCTTAACCCGTGTGCCGTGAGCAACCCCCATCAAGCGCTACTCCTGAACTCGAGTGTGTCGAGAAGAGGAGGAGTAAGACAAGACCGGACTCTTAGGTTAAGGATAAGTGACCAACTTGTGGTGCTTCACGATAATAGCAGTTACTATCCTAGGGCGATTTCTTCGGCTTGCATTTGCATAAAGCATATGTTTCAAATTCTGTTCTGCATCCCGCATGGAGAGAGCTGGAGGTACTGTAAGTCTTCTTACTTAGCATGCATCATTGATTTCCGACTTGCATGGCTTTTCCGATCTTCTCCCTCTGTTTTTGCCAACCTAGGATGCTTAATGGAAATTGGAACCTCGATAGGCACGTGCATTGAAAATATCCCAAAAAAGTGATAACCTAAAAAAATTGGGACTGCTAACTCTATTGGACCTAAAAATAAAACATAATCGACTTCCTTGTCTTGGGGAGATCAACCCCCTCATTGTATGCGTTTTACTTGCCCACGTACACACTAAGGAGTAGAGCCCAAATCCCATCAAGCCTCCTAAGTGTTTGTACAACTTTGTAATTCTCACCTCACTCTAAAAATGAAAAGATAAATGATCGTCACCTGACAGTCTTCACTGTGTCGAGTAGGAGAATCGGGGGTTTGCCTTGTGTATTGAATGTGACTTGGAGTCCATTGTGTTTTTCATTCACTATTTGAGTAGTCGGTCCCATCCGTGTGAGTCATGCATTTTTCATCTTTGAGTCTCTCTACCTCTCTTATACATATTTCTCCTCATCTGCATCGAGTCGTGATATTGGCGCTTGAGCTCAATCATTTCTTCGCCAAGTCCTTCATTTCCCTCTTAAGTCATCACCTTCTTCGTATCCACCGTGCCATCCCCATCTTCTAAGGTTCGAAGAGAGCATGCTTTTCGGACCACCATTTTGACGGTGTTCTCGCCTTGTGTGGAACACCCAATTTTGTCTATGTCCCGATCTTCTCGCCCTCCCTCCTCGTCCCCTCTGTGTCACTCTTCTACCACTCGTGATATTGGCGTGTAAGCTCAATCAGCTTCTCCACTCCATTGTGTTACCCTTCTTATACACCTTCCTTGTGTCCCCCTGTATCACTTTTCTATTACCCGGGAATGCTGTGCACATCAATGAGGCCCGCATCGAGCATTTTTACTTACCTTGATTATTTGTGTAAGACGGTCCCATGATATTGAGGGTGTTGAGATGGATATACTATTTTTGGTGGATTTGACTTTGAATACGTGCATACGAGCGTATTGAGGATTTTTGTTGATGTATGATCATAGGTGTGATGCATTATTGAGGAATTTTTGGTCTCGCACACCGGATTGAGGATGTGATGTGCTTCAATGATTTGAGGATGATATCATGATATTTCTACTGATCTATCTATTTTGAGGTTTCGGCCCGTCTTGATTTGGATTTTGGATGGACTATCTTGATATATGCTTCATGATGACGGTGCCCCAAACCGCCATGATGTCTCATATTCTAGATTGCCCCACCCTTGATCTCCTGATTCTACTATCCACCTATGGCACTTTAAGGATTCTTGATTATCTTTCGTGCCATCTCAGACAGATTTGACTGACCCGAGGGATGTTTTGTGATTGATCTGATTATTTGCTCCCTCCTCTTGATCTTATTCCCTCTTGTTGGTTGATGGATTCACACTACCTTGAGGACCTGAGATTTTATGCAAGCATTCCCACGACCTACATTGATCTAGCTCACATTACTCCCCGAGGACTATCTGCGGGAGGATGCGACAATTTCTAGGACTGCGGTTTCATACACTGCTTGGGTTGCCATTTTGATGGCAACCGGGACCGAGTCAGATGATATGCTTGATTGGCCTCCCCCTGTGATTGTGTACCTGACTTGTCGGTACATGAGGTCAACTGTCTGATCGCTCTCCTTGACGGTGCTCGCAAGGACGAGCCTCGATATTCTGGTCATTCACTGCCTAGTTCATAGATCTCCGAGGGTTATCTGCGAGAGGCTATGACACATTTTTGCTCTCTTGGTCTCTTTTGCTGGTTGGTGGTCGGCCGTCGTTCGAGACCAAATTCTCTATGTATCCGTCTGATGGATCCGGCTCCTTTGAGCCCTCCTCTCTCCTTGACGACCCTCGCAAGGTAGAGACGCATTCTGACTATTCCTTGCCTAGTATGCATAGCTCCCCGAGGACTATCTGCGGGAGCATGCCACACTCTCTTTACGATCGGTTTCTCCCTGCTGACTGTGTCTCCGATCTGCGGAGCACGGAACCGAGTCGTTTGATAAATATGATTTTGGTCCCATCCTGAGTTGCCTTTCTGATCTGCGGATCAAGGGACCCATTTGATTAGACTCCTTTGAGTCTGCTCGCCTTGACGGTCCTCGCAAGGTTGAGCTCCTGATATCTGCTATTCCCATGCCTAGCTGGCAGCATGTTCCCCAAGGGTTATCCGCAGGACGCTGCCACATTCTTTAGATTATCCGGTCTCTTCTGCTGGTAGCTGATATGTCGACTACCGAGACTGATACTGATGATCCGTCTGATGTATCACTGACGCCTTTGCGTCTGCTCGCCTTGACAACCCTCGCAAGGTCGAGTCTTCTTCTGATTATTCAACGATTAGCATGTACTACTCCCCGAGGGTTATCTGTGGGATGGTACATCCTTTTATAGGTACTCGGTTTCATTTCTGGTGTCTCCTGTCTGTTGGAGCACGAAGCTGAGTCTTCTGAGTTGTGTACTTGGTCTCCTCTTTGATTGTGTGTCCGATCTGCGGATCACGGGACCAAGTCTTCTGATTATGGTCTGATTCCCGGCTCCTTTGAGTCTACTCACCTGACGACCCTCACAGGGTTAAGCCATGACTTACAGTATTCGGTGTGTCTCCTGTGATCTTCCAACCTCATGACCACCGAATGCCATGATGTCTCTTGTTCTTTACCTTTCCATATCTTATTGAGACTCTGATTGACCGGAGGAATCTGTACTGTTCCTTCTTCCTACCGGTCTTATAGTATCGGCTCTGTTCCCTCTTGCTGACCCTATGAGCCGATTGACTGCTTCATGCTACCGCACCTGATATCTTTACTTTCTGATCTATTTGTCCCCGGTAGCCGATACCCACCTGACTGCTTATCCGGGTGTCTTTTCACCTTCTGATTGTGTCCCCGTTCTCACAGGGAGATGATGACGCAAGTACGGTATTCACTTGTTAGATACCGTCCTGTACTTCACCAGTTCTTCCCCACTTGTATATATGTGTTGTAAATTCTGTTCTCCCGCATGTTATGTGTGCCCTAGATCCATCGCCATATCTTTGTGTCTATACTTAGGACGTACTTTGTCTTAAGTATAGGGGGTACACACCGCGTTGTTCTTTCGTCGTTCAGTTTCGTCACTCTTGTCGTTGCCTATACTTAGGGATATCTCACCGTAAGTATAGGCGGAGTGATGCGTATATTCTCCATGATCTTCTCATATATATATATGTCTTTATCTTTCTTTTCTTCTTTTCTTCTTTTTTCTTTTCATATTTCTTTATCTACATAAAAAGTGTCGCCCCTTTGTGTCAGTTTTCTATACTTAGGACGTACTTTGTCCTAAGTACAGGGGGGCGTACATCTGATTCATTCATTGCTCCATTTATTCCCACCCTTGACCCTCCCTGCTTTGTGTACAGTCTGCTATACTTAGGATTATTTAATCCTAAGTATAGGGGGGATGGTCGACTTCACATTCGTTTATTCATTAATCTCTTATTCCTTTATTCTTTAGACTTTTCTATACTCAGTACGAGTTATGTCTTCTCTTTTTTTCTTTGATCTATGAGGACATAGCTCAAGCTAAGTATAGGGGGGTCGTATATACTCTGTATATACTTTAGCCATAACTCGTACTTCGTATAATTATCAATGGCTAAAAATAAGATATAATTCATTGAAATTAATTAATAATGCTTCTTATTCCTCAGATTCTTTTTGTATATACTGATTAATAAATCATGTTAAAAATAGTTTTGCAAAATGATTTGAAGAATGGTGTGAACTGTTTGGAAATCTTTTTGTGAAATATTTTCAACCTTTCTAAAAATATTTTGCTTGCAAAATTCTTGTATTTGTGTGAAATAAAGGATTTGAAAACCTATTTGCAAATGGTTTTGAAAACATTTTGTAAAAATATTTTGAAAAATGTATATATGGTGTTTGCAAAATCTTTGCAAAATGGATTTCAAATGTTTGTAAATATTTGCAAAATTTATTTTGTACTATAGTTTTCAAAATGATTTTTCAAATAAATTTGAGGAATAAAAGCATCATAATAAAATAAAATACATAAAATTCTTTATCAATTGTATATACACCTAAATAAATTACTTTGTTAAAACCTGTAAAGTCTTGTAAAATAAAGCGGCACGCCCGTATAAATCGTTGTATTCTTTGAGTGCCAAAATTCTTTTATTTGTAAATTCTTTGTGTAAAAATTCCTCTCTTTGTTTTCAAATTCTTTGAAAAATTGCATTATTCTTTGCATATTTGTAAATAGCATTTGCATAGCATTCATATTCTTTGATTGAGCTTGATGATTGAACTAGTCCAATAAAGTCGAAGATTGGAGCTTGGTTGGACCTTACTGCACCTAACTGCACTGGAACCTTAAGGGAACTAGGTTTAAGGTACTTCAGGTCTATTCAAACTTAATTCTTTGAGAAATCAGGGCTAGATTCAAGTCACCTCAATGGACTAACTAGAACTTTTCGAGACACACGCATTACTCTTGTCGACCGTGACCTAACTTAGACACTTGCACCTTTCACTTGGCTCAACTCAATTGGAGTGGTGAGGGGGTTGGATTTGCCAGTCTGAGACGCACACGGGTGGAAACATTCGTACTCGTCTAGGGAGGGAAGTGCACCCCAACCTGGTCCAGTTTCAATGAAGTCGAATGACTGGAGAGTGCGGGTTGCAATAAAGCTTCAAAAGAGGGATAGTCTTCTGGCTCAAGAGGAAAAAGTCCTTATGTAAATGCTGTTGTAAATAGTATGTTGAAAAAAAAACTCCAAAAAAGTGGACAGGCTTGTAAATAAAAATTAAAGTGCATGTCGAAGTATGTATATGTGTTGTATAGAAAATAAGCAAGCTGGAGCATCAAAGTTATACCATGTGAGCCTGCAGCTGGATGACTTGACTACACTGGTCTTGCATCCCCGGATAGGTAGCTACACTGGCTACCATCCATTCTCTTCTATACCCCCTCCTCTTGAGTTAGACATCACTTCAACTTAGAAGGGAATACCCCGCTCCTCGACGGTAGAGGGCTGGATTGGGGAATCATTGGGTTGTCATTCTGGAGAAGTCAGTTCCATTATCATTTCAATTGGGGAGAGCCACCATCACTTACACTGTTCAAGTCAGCTTCATAGTCATAAGGGTTTGGGTATGATGTAGGCTAGTTCTGACCTGGCTATTGAGGTGGTTTAAACTGAGTTCTGTGACTCTCGAAGGCTGTTGTGTTTTAAATTTGGTTCTCGACTAGGTTTCACACATTTTCACACCAAGGTCTAACTTGTGCTCCACACTTTGATTTTGTACAGATGAGTTTAATAATCATGATCAATTTATTTTATTCTTTATTTTTGCTTTTTCTTTTCTTCTTCTTATTTATTCTTTTTAAACTTATTGCATAAGTATTTGCTAGGGACTACAAAGGCAAGTATAGGGGGATGATGAATCTCGATTCATCATTCTTTATTCTATCATTTTGGCCTTAAAAACCCCAGCAAATGCATGAAAATAACCTCAATTTGTACGTAATAGCATTCATTATTTATTGTATTTATTGAATATTAAATAAGGTTTTTAATGCTAAAATTATAGAATAAAGAGAAGCAAAGAAAAAGGAATAAAATATTGCAAATATTTTATGACCCTAACCCTGAGACCAAGTCCAGAATGGAATTGGTCGACAAGGAATAAAGTAGGGGGAGATAAGGGCCAATAATATAATAAATACCTCATTTATTTATTCATTCATTTATGCATTTTGACACCTATTTTGCATTTAATTATTTATTCATCAAATAAAAATATTTTGTACATGAAAATTGTAGATAATAATGTGAATAAAAATACAAAATTGAGTTTGTGCAAAAAGAGTATACAGTGTACATTTTATGCAAAGAATAAAAAGCCAGAATCTCAAATTCACAGACCTATATCTTGCAAATAAAAACTCAAAATCACCCAAAATCACCTTTAATTGTATGTAGTTTTTCAAGAACTATTTAATAAACTTGGTTTCATGAGTTTTGGAGCTCATCTATGAAAGTTAGGTTTTTGGCCCCCATTGTACAATCTACCTGAATAAAATATTCAAATTATTCTTCATTCATTATTTTTATAAATTTATATTTTTAGAATCTTGTAAGAAATATATGTAATACATGTACATATTGAAACTAGAATAAACCCAAAAAGAATTTGTAAAATAAAATAAGTCTATGCAATACATAGACAAAATACCTATGCTATCTATATGTATATAAATAAAAAAAGGGATTTTATTCTTTTATTCTTTATTCATCTATATTTTTACAATAATGTAAATATTACATATAAATTATTAAAGATACAAATCCAAAATAAAAACCAAGAAAATACATTAAATAAATAAAAGATATATAAAATATATGTAAAATGCCTATAAGTATACCTGCATATACATATACCTATTTATTTAAAAATGTAAATAAAATCATAAAAATTAAATAAAAATATATTTATACTAAAAAAATAAGTTATAAATTTATAAAATAAGAAAATAAAATAATAAAATAAAATATACAAAATAAAAATAAATTATACAAAAATACATGTAAATACACTTATAAATACATCATTAAAATGAATCCATAATAAAACACATCAAAAAAAATAAATAAAAATCATAAATAAATACTACATTATTTAAATAACATTTTTTATTTTATAAGCAAAATGTAATAAATTCATTTATTAGGTTAAAATAATGAGTCAAATTCGGGCTGATATGGAGCAATTACAGCCCTGCCTGGTCAACTGTCCCATCTGGGACGGGGCGTGCCAGAACTGTCCTATCCCCGATATTCCTCCAATTTTCCCGCATGATCTGTCGCTCAATCGCATTCGAATCCTTCGCAAGATTTGTTCTCTGATCATTGTACAATCACGCCCCCATCTTTTATTCGTTTGTACATAGCTTGTACCGCCACCTATCAGCCAGTTAATAAGGGTGCGTACCCATGCTTATAAATAACTCATCTTCTTCCTCCCGGATTTTTTGGCCATTTCCCTAGCCCTAGAGCCCCAGCCTTTGGCCGAGAGCGCATCCAGGTGACAGCTGGAGGTCCCCTGAAGGTTGTGGAAGCTCGCGGAGGAAGGAGATGCGCCCACGGCGGAGCTCCGGCATCCGTCCTGCTCCCTAAAGTTCTCCAGGTATAAGAGCTGCGCATTTACATTTCTTGGGTAATTTTATTCCTGCATTTCATTTCTGCATTTTATTTAGCATTTAGATCGTTAGACAACCTAGGTTAGCTAAATCGAGTTCGCCGGAGCTCAGCTCCGGTGACTTCGCCACCGTGCCCTCGACTGTGTCCCGACTCACTTTCACCTTCATTCTGTTCCCCACCGCCTTCTCCACTTCCAGGCCACCTAAACCCAACCAGATCTGCCCTAGATCTGCGAATCGAAGATCCTCCACCGCCTTCCGCCGGAGCTTCGCCGCCCATTGTCATCCCCTTGCTCCCAGCTTCAAACCCCGGGTCGAGGAGAGAGACCTCGAGCCCCTCTACCTTTCTGTGCAGATTAGGCGCCTTGAAAAGCGCCAGGAGCCGCAATCGAAGCCGGCGGAGGTACCTGGAGCTCCATTCCTTCTCCGAGCTCGTGGCGGCGCTCCGGCGTACCTCTGGCCGATCCAAAACCTCCAGCAGTTAGAGGAACCTTCCAGGAAGCCCATAGGACCTTCAAGAGCGGTAAAGACCGGCGGAGGTGCGAGATATCACCGGAAGAAGCTCGCCCCGGCGAGCGTTCTTCCCTGTTCATCCAGTTATCGCCTCCGCTGTTGGATGAAAATGGAGGCCCAGATTGAAGATCAGCCGTCGGATCACGCATGCATCAGCCGTCAGATCACGCATGCATCAGCCGTCAGATCTCGCCTAGAGATCTAATCCACACCGTGTATCCGCGAAGCGTCATCGGTTCACGTGAAGGCGCCACGTGGATAAGTCACGAAGCTCAACCGTCAGATCCAGCGCCTTTGGGGGTAATTTTCACTTATACCCCCGCTTTTTGTGTATTTGATTTTTAATATTGTAAAATAAATGTCACGTTGTAAATAAATTGTAAGTTTTGCTGAAGGGACCCTGAAGTTTATAGAATTACAAATAGGTCCTTCCGCGCCTCACGTGTAGTCCCACGTGAGGCGCGTGAATTTTGCAGATATACCCTGGCGCCTTTTGCTAATTGTAAAATAGTTTTAAAATTTTAAATAAATGTTTATTTATGTTGGTATTTTTGCACAGAGCCCCCTGTAGTTAATTTTATTTGCAAAAATGCCCCTACGAGGCTGTTTTATTTTTGTGCCATTTATGTATTTATTAAAAATAGCTACTTAGCTCCAAAAAAACCACAAAAATTAGGTCAGATGCTCCATGCTATGTACTTTCACGCCACATGTCCATTTTGCATTTTTTTCATATGACCTAATTATTAAAAATGAAAAGGAGCCATTTTGTATTATTTAATTTAAAAAATACAAAAATATAAAGACATTTTGAAAAATTCCAAAAAATTATATATGGTATATTTATATATATATTGAGTCCAGAAAAATGAAAAACCCTAAAAATAGAAAAAGAAAATATAAAAATTTCAAGAAGCTCCAAAATCCTTAAAAAATACAAACCCTTGAAAAACACCAAAAATATGTTTTCTTATTTTATAATTATCTATATATTATTATTTAAATATTAAAATTAATTTGGGTTATTTTTGGACTTATTTTATATTTAAAAAAAACCCCAAATTAGTTTCGGCCTATTTAATTAGTTCCATATTTTGAATTAAAAATACATAAAAATTAGCAAAATTCCAGAAAAATAAAATAAAAATTAGAAAAATACAAAAAGCCTAAAAATATTATACTTAATATATTGAGTACATATATATATGTCTATATATCCATATACTACATTTCTCTCTCTTCTCATATATATATTTCTTTTTATTTATTATATAATTAAAAATATAAAAAAATACAAAATATAAAAACAAAATAAAAATCATAAAAACAAAAATAAAATAAAAGAATATATAAAATTAAAAACCCACAAAAACAATAAAATTGGACATGAACCAAGAATTGAGTAACTGCGCAACCATTTTCACACTCAACCTTTCGCCTCCCAGTGTTCGACCTCTACTTATGCTTACACCTATACACATTTGCATGTAGAGTTATAATAAATTTTAACTCCACATTTTTGATATTCATTGCATATACTTTATTGTGGGTTAATTGTTGATCGATTTGGGGATTCTATCTGAGATCAACTCAGCAACTGTCGATCCGCCTTGTGGAAAGACACGACCTTGGCGAATTCCCTCTCATCAAATGGCGCCGTTGCCGGGGAGGCAACGAATTTTGGATGGTTGTTTATTCATTTATTTAATTCTTTGTTCATGTCCACTATTCATTTATTTATTTGATTATTAATTGATATTGTTGTGACTGTTCTGACCCTCTCTCTTTATTTGTCTTTGATGCGAGGGACCGCCAAGCAAAGGAGGAATTCCTAGGAAGTCCTATGCATCCGAGTGTGGCGGAGTTGGCTCTTCTACACCAACCAACACGAGAGAGAATCAAAGGCAGATGGAGGAGAATTTTGGATGGCAGACTCATTTTTGCATTATTTATTTGAATATTTATGTGAGAGAGTGACAATTGACATGTAATAATTCAGGACTCTCAGACACCCCGACTCCTAAGGTCCATTGCCCGAGGGATTGTTCCCTTGGGGGCCTCGATGGTTTGGCGCTTTTTCTTTTTATTTTTATTATTTTGTGTGAATGAGCCGTAGCTTAGGAATTGCTTAATCGAGTAGATTAGGTCCAAACACCCTAATATATTTGCATGTACCTATAGTGCGTTTTGGATCTAGCCAAATTTAAACAGCCTGTTTATTTATCTCTTAACCCGTGTGCCGTGAGCAACCCCCATCAAGCGCTACTTCTGAACTCGAGAGTGTCGAGAAGAGGAGTAAGCCAAGACCGGACTCTTAGGTTAAGGATAAGTGACCAACTTGTGGTGCTTCACGATAATAGCAGTTACTATCCTAGGGCGATTTCTTCGGCTTGCATTTGCATAAAGCATAGGTTTCAAATTCTGTTCTGCATCCCGCATGGAGAGAGCTGGAGGCACTGTAAGTCTTCTTACTTAGCATGCATCATTGATTTCCGACTTGCATGGCTTTTCCGATCTTCTCCCTCTGTTTTTGCCAACCTAGGATGCTTAATGGAAACTGGAACCTCGATAGGCACGTGCATTGAAAATATCCCAAGAAAAGTGATAACCTAAAAAAATTGGGACTGCTAACTCTATTGGACCTAAAAATAAAACATAATGGACTTCCTTATCTTGGGGAGAGCAACCCCCTCATTGTATGCGTTTTACTTGCTCACGTACACACTAAGGAATAGAGCCCAAATCCCATCAAGCCTCCTAAGTGTTTGTACAACTTTGTGATTCTCACTTACTCTAAAAATGAAAAGATAAATGATCGTCACCTGACGGTCTTCACTGTGTCGAGTAGGTGAATCGGGGGTTTGCCTTGTGTATTGAATGTGACTTGGAGTCCATTGTGTTTTTCGTTCACCATTTGAGTAGTCGGTCCCATCCGTGTGAGTCATGCAATTTTCATCTTTGAGTCTCTCTACCTCTCTTATACATATTTCTCCTCATCTGCATCGAGTCGTGATATTGGCGCTTGAGCTCAATCATTTCTTCGCTAAGTTCTTCATTTCCCTCTTAAGTCATCACCTTCTTCGTATCCACCGTGCCATCCCCATATTCTAAGGTTTGAAGAGAGCATGCTTTTCGGACCACCATTTTGACGGTGTTCTCGCCTTATGTGGAACACCCAATTTGGTCTATGTCCCGATCTTCTCGCCCGTCCTCCTCGTCCCCTCTGTGTCACTCTTCTACCACTCGTGATATTGGCGCGTAAGCTCAATCAGCTTCTCCACTCCATTGTGTTACCCTTCTTATCCACCTTCCTTGTGTCCCCTGTATCACTTTTCTATTACCCGGGAATGCCGTGCACATCAATGAGGCCCTCATCGAGGATTTTGACTTACCTTGATTATTTGTGTAAGCCGGACCCATGATATTGAGGATGTTGAGATGGATATACTATTTTTGGTGGATTTGACTTTGGATACGTGCATACGAGCGTATTGAGGATTTTTGTTGATGCATGATCATAGGTGTGATGCATTATTGAGGAATTTTTGGTCTCGCATACACTGCTTGGGTCGCCATTTTGATGGCACCCGGGACCGAGTCAGATGATATGCTTGATTGGCCTCCCCCTGTGATTGTTTACCTGACTTGTCGGTACATGAGGCCAACTGTCTGATCGCTCTCCTTGACGGTCCTCGCAAGGATGAGCCTCGATATTCTGGTCATTCACTGCCTAGTTCATAGCTCTCCGAGGGTTATCTGCGAGAGGCTATGACACATTTTTGCTCTCTTGGTCTCTTCTGCTGGTTGGTGGTCGGCCGTCGTTCGAGATCAAATTCTCTGCGGATCCGTCTGATGGATCCGGCTCCTTTGAGCCCTCCTCTCTCCTTGACGATCCTCACAAGGTAGAGACGCATTCTGACTATTTCTTGCCTAGTATGCATAACTCCCCGAGGACTATCAGCGGGAGCATGCCACACTCTCTTTACGATCGGTTTCTCCCTGCTGACTGTGTCTCCGATCTGCGGAGCACGGAACCGAGTCGTTTGATATATATGATTTTGGTCCCATCCTGAGTTGCCTATCCGATCTGCGGATCATGGGACCCATTTGATTAGACTTCTTTGAGTCTACTCGCCTTGACGGTCCTCGCAAGGTTGAGCTCCTGATATTTGCTATTCCCATGCCTAGCTGGCAGCATGTTCCCCAGGGGTTATCTGCAGGACGCTGCCACATTCTTTAGATTATCCGGTATCTTCTGTTGGTAGCCGATATGTCGACTACCGAGACTGATATTGATGATCCGTCTGATGTATCACTGACGCCTTTGCGTCTGCTCGCCTTGACGACCCTCGCAATGTCGAGACTTCTTCTGATTATTCGACGATTAGCATGTACTACTCCCCGAGGGTTATCTGCGGGAGGGTACATCACTTTATAGGTACTCAGTTTCATTTCTGGTGTCTCCTGTCTGTTGGAGCACGGAGCCGAGTCTTCTGAGTTGTGTACTTGGTCCCCTCTCTGATTGTGTATCCGATCTGCGGATCACGGGACCAAGTCTTCTGATTATGGTCTGATTCCCGGCTCCTTTGAGTCTGCTCACCTTGACGACCCTCACAGGGTTGAGCCATGACTTACGGTATTCAGTGTGTCTCCTGTGATCTTCCGACCTCATGACCACCGAATGCCATGATGTCTTTTGTTCTTTACCTTTCCATATCTTATTGAGACTCTGATTGACCGGAGGAATCTGTACTGTTCCTTCTTCCTCCCGGTCTTATAGTATCGGCTCTGTTCCCTCATACTGAACCTATGAGCCGATTGACTACTTCATGGTACCGCACCTGATATCTTTACTTTCTGATCTGTTTGTCCCCGGTAGCCGATACCCACCTGACTGCATATCCGGGTGTCTTTTTACCTTCTGATTGCGTCCCCGTTCTCACAGGGAGACGATGACGCAAGTACGGTATTCACTTGTCAGATACCGTCCGGTACTTCACCAGTTCTTCACCACTTGTATATATGTGTTGTAAATTCTGTTCTCCCGCATGTTATGTGTGCCCTAGATCCATCGCCGTATCTTTGTGTCTATACTTAGGACGTACTTTGTCCTAAGTATAGGGGGTACACACCGCGTTGTTCTTTTGTCGTTCAGTTTCATCAGTCCTGTCATTGCCTATACTTAGGGATATCTCACCCTAAGTATAGGGGGAGTGATGCGTATATTCTCCATGATCTTCTCATATATATGTCTTTATCTTTCTTTTCTTCTTTTCTTCTTTTTCTTTTCATATTTCTTTATGTACATAAAAAGTGTCGCCCCTTTGTGTTAGTTTTCTATACTTAGGACGTACTTTGTCCTAAGTATAGGGGGGCCGTACATCTGATTCATTCGTTGCTCCATTTATTCCCACCCTTAACACTCCCTGCTTTGTGTACAGTCTGCTATACTTAGGATTATTTAATCCTAAGTATAGGGGGGATGGTCGACTTCACATTCGTTTATTCATTAATCTCTTATTCCTTTATTCTTTAGACTTTTCTATACTCAGTACGAGTTATGTCTTCTCTTTTTTTCTTTGATCTATGAGGACATAGCTCAAGCTAAGTATAGGGGGTCGTATATACTCTGTATATACTTTAGCCATAACTCGTACTTCCGTATAATTATCAATGGCTAAAAATAAGATATAATTCATTGAAATTAATTAATAATGCTTCTTATTCCTCAGATTCTTTTTGTATATACTGATTAATAAATCATGTTAAAAATAGTTTTGCAAAATGATTTGAAGAATGGTGTGAACTGTTTGGAAATCTTTTTGTGAAATATTTTCAACCTTTGTAAAAATATTTTGATTGCAAAATTCTTATATTTGTGTGAAATAAAGGATTTGAAAACCTATTTGCAAATGGTTTTGAAAACATTTTGTAAAAATATTTTGAAAAATGTATATATGGTGTTTGCAAAATCTTTGCAAAATGGATTTCAAATGTTTGTAAATATTTGTAAAAATTATTTTGTACTATAGTTTTCAAAATGATTTTTCAAATAAATTTGAGGAATAAAAGCATCATAATAAAATAAAATAAATAAAATTCTTTATCAATTGTATATACACCTAAATAAATTACTTTGTTAAAACCTGTAAAGTCTTGTAAAATAAAGCGGCACGCCCGTGTAAATCGTTGTATTCTTTGAGTGCCAAAATTCTTTTATTTGTAAATTCTTTGTGTAAAAATTCCTCTCTTTGTTTTCAAATTCTTTGAAAAATTGCATTATTCTTTGCATATTTGTAAATAGCATTTGCATAGCATTCATATTCTTTGATTGAGCTTGATGATTGAACTAGTCCAATAAAGTTGAAGATTGGAGCTTGATTGGACCTTACTGCACCTAACTGCACTGGAACCTTATGGGAACTAGGTTTAAGGTACTTCAGGTCTATTCAAACTTAATTCTTTGAGAAATCAGGGCTGGATTCAAGTCACCTCAGTGGACTAACTAGAACTTTTCGAGACATACGCATGACTCTTGTCGACCGTGACCTAACTTGGACACTTGCACCTTTCACTTGGCTCAACTCAATTGGAGTGGTGAGGGGGTTGGATTTGCCAGTCTGAGACGCACACGGGTGGAAACATTCCTCCTCGTCTAGGGAGGGAAGTGCACCCCAACCTGGTCCAGTTTCAATGAAGTCGAATGACTGGAGAGTGCGGGTTGCAATAAAGCTTCAAAAGAGGGATAGTCTTCTGGCTCAAAAGGAAAAAGTCCTTATGTAAATGCTGTTGTAAATAGTATGTTGAAAAAAACTCCAAAAAAAGTGGACAGGCTTGTAAATAAAAATAAAAGTGCCTGCCGGAGTATGTATATGTGTTGTATAGAAAATAAGCAAGCTGGAGCATCAAAGTTATACCATGTGAGCCTGCAGCTGGATGACTTGACTACACTGGTCTTGCATCCCTGGATAGGTAGCTACACTGGCTACCATCCATTCTCTTCTTCACCCCCTCCTCTTGAGTTGGACGTCACATGAACTTAGAAGGGAATACCCCGCTCCTCGACGGTAGAGGGCTGGATTGGGGAATCATTGGGTTGTCATTCTGGAGAAGTTAGTTCCTTTGTCATTTCATTTGGGGAGAGCCACCATCACTTACACTGTACAAGTCAGCTTCATAGTCATAAGGGTTTGGGTATGATGTAGGCTAGTCCTGACCTGGCTATTGAGGTGGTTTGAACCGAGTTCTGTGACTCTCGAAGGCTGTTGTGTTTTAAATTTGGTTCCCGACTAGGTTTCACACATTTTCACACCAAGGTCTAACTTGTGCTCCACACTTTCATTTTGTACAGATGAGTTTAATAATCATGATCAATTTATTTTATTCTTTATTTTTGCCTTTTCTTTTCTTCTTATTCTTTATTCTTTTTATACTTATTGCATAAGTATTTGCTTGGGACTAGCAAAGGCAAGTATAGGGGGATGATGAATCTCGATTCATCATTCTTTATTCTATCATTTTGGCCTTAAAAACCCCAGCAAATGCATGAAAATAACCTCAATTGGTACATAATAGCATTCATTATTTATTGTATTTATTGAATATTAAATAAGCTTTTAATGCCAAAATTATAGAAGAAAAGAAAAAGGAATAAAATATTGCAAATATTTTATGACCCTAACCCTAAGACCAATTCCAGAATGGAATTGGTCGACAAGGAATAAAGTAGGGGGAGATAAGGGCCAATAATACAATAAATACCTCATTTATTTATTCATTCATTTATGCATTTTTGACACCTATTTTGCATTTAATTATTTATTCATCAAATAAAAATATTTTGTACATGAAAATTATAGATAAAAATGTGAATAAAAATACAAAATTGAGTTTGTGCAAAAAGAATATACAATGTACATTTTATGCACAGAATAAAAAGACAGAATCTCAACTTCACAGACCCATATCTTGCAAATAAAAACTCAAAATCACCCAAAATCACCTTTAATTGTATATAGCTTTTCAAGAGCTATTTAATAAACTTGGTTTCATGATTTTTGGAGTTCATCTATGAAAGTTAGGTTTTTGGCCTCCATTGTACAATCTACCTGAATAAAATATTCAATTTATTCTTCATTCATTATTTCTATAAATTTATATTTTTAGAATCTTGTAAGAAATATATGTAATACATGTACATATTGAAACTAGAATAAACCCAAAAAGAATTTGTAAAATAAAATAAGTCTATGCGATACATAGACAAAATACCTATGCTATTTATATGTATATAAATAAAAAAGGGATTTTATTATTTTATTCTTTATTCATCTATATTTTTACAATAATTTAAGTATTACATATAAATTATTAAAGATACAAATCCAAAATAAAAACCAAGAAAATACATTAAATAAATAAAAGATATATAAAATATAGGTAAAATACCTATAAGTATACCTGCATATAGATATACCTATTTATTTAAAAATGTAAATAAACTCATAAAAATTAAATAAAAATATATTTATACTCACAAAAATAAGGTATAAATTTATAAAATAAGAAAATAATATAACGAAATAAAATATACAAAATAAAAATAAATTATACAAAAATACATGTAAATACACTTATAAATACATCATTAAAATGAATCCATAATAAAACACATCAAAAAATAAATAAAAAACATAAATAAATACTACATTATTTAAATAACATTTTTTATTTTATAAGCAAAATGTAATAAATTCATTTATTAGGTTGAAATAATGAGTCAAATTCGGGCTGATATGGACCATTCACAGCCCTGCTTGAGTTGACCCCTGGTCAACTGTCCCATCTGGGACCGGGCGTTCCAGAACTGTCCTATCCCCGATATTCCTCCAATTTTCCCGCATGATCCGTCGCTCAATCGCATTCGAATCCTTCGCAAGATTTGTTCTCTGATCATTGTACAATCACGCCCCCATCTTTTATTCGTTTGTACATAGCTTGTACCGCCACCTATCAGCCGGTCAATAAGGGTGCATACCCATGCTTATAAATAACTCATCTTCTTCCTCCCAGATTTTTTTGGCCATTTCCCTAGCCCTAGAGCCCCAGCCTTTGGCCGAGAGCGCATCCAGGTGACAGCTGGAGGTCCTCTGAAGGTTGTGGAAGCTCGCGGAGGAAGGAGATGCGCCCATGGCGGAGTTCCGGCATCCGTCCTGCTCCCTGGAGTTCTCCAGGTATAAGAGCTGCGCATTTACATTTCTTGGGTAAATTTTTATTCCTGCATTTCATTTCTGCATTTTATTTAGCATTTAGATCGTTAGTATAACCTAGGTTAGCTAAATCGAGTTCGCCAGAGCTCTGCTCCGGCGACTTCGCCACCGTGCCTTCGACTGTGTCCCGACTCACTTTCACCTTCATTCTGTTCCCCACCACCTTCTCCACTTCCAGGCCACCTAAACCCAACCAGATCTGCCCTAGATCTGCGAATCGAAGATCCTCCACCTCCTTCCGTCGGAGCTTCGCCGCCCATTGTCATCCCCTTGCTTCCAGCTTCAAACCCGGGTCGAGGAGAGAGACCTCGAGCCCCTCTACCTTTCTGTGCAGGTTAGGCACCTTGAAAAGCACCAGGAGCCGCAATCGAACTGATATGGACCAATCACAACCCTGCCATTGTTTACCCCTGGTCAACTGTCCCATCTGGGACCGGGCGTGCCAGAACTGTCCTATCCCCGATATTCCTCCAATTTTCCCGCATGATCCGTCGCTCAATCGCATTCGAATCCTCGCAAGATTTGTTCTCTGATCATTGTACAATCACGCCCCATCTTTTTTTCGTTTGTACATAGCTTGTACCGCCACCTATCAGCCAGTCAATAAGGGCGCGTACCCATGCTTATACATAACTCATCTTCTTCCTCCCGGATTTTTTGGCCATTTTCCTAGCACTAGAGCCCCAGCCTTCGGCCAAGAGCGCATCCTGGTGACAGCTGGAGGTCCCCTGAAGGTTGTGGAAGCTTCCGCGGCCGTGCGCGTGGCCTCCAGCCATCACAAGCCAACTAGCTGTCGTCGCTCGCCATTACCCATCCACCTCTGCAGCCAAGGCTGGAGCCCTATCGTGCCTTAGAACGAAGGTGGTTTCACATTCTGCATTTTTTTTAATTTTTGTAAAAATTGCATATGTTTTCCTTTAGTTTTTTGTAATTACTGTTTAGTCCTTGTGCATATTTTCTATTGTCAGATTTAATTTTGTTTTGCATTGATAACCCTCTGTTTATGTGTTAATTTGGATATATGTTGAGCATCTTTTTATTTAGTGAAAAATAGCAAGATGTTGAGCAATTAATTCCCTTCCATCTGGATATTTATTTGTATTTTTTGGGTTATGATGAATTAATTAAAATTATTCAAGTGCAATTTCATCTCAGTAGGAGTTGTTATGTGCCTTAAATAAATTATAGAGTGAGTTTAGTAAATGATTTTTAGTTAAATCCACACACATCTATTTTACGAAATTTCAAATCTCATGCATTCCTTATAAAAATACCTATCTGAGATAATTCGCGCTATGGCTAATTCGTGAATATGGATTTATTAGAATTTAATTACTTAAAGCCACTCTATTTCCATTAAAATTACATAAAAAATTCATATTTTGTCAAAAAATTGCAAAAAATTACTGTAGAGTCCTTTCATCATGTTTTAATTCAAGTAATTGTTTCATATTTTTTACGTTCTGTTTGTGTGAAAAATTGCAGAAAAACACATCAAAAGTATGCATTTTTCATTGTTGCTTTTTAACCCTTAAAATTCCAAAAAAATATGTTTTGTATTCATCACTGGATTAAGATTCTAGGAAAAATATAATTTAGATAAATTGAACTGATTTACTATTAAAATTAGTTTGGCCTAATTGTGTGTTTTCTTAATGTCTTAATTCACTTGCATTATGCATTTCGCATTTATTTTGCATTAAAAAAACAAAAAATCCGCATTGGAAACCTATATCTAAATTTTTGAATTAATCCGAAGTTGTTCCTTTGCCTCCTTGTGGTCGATCTTGGTATAAATAAAAGCCGGAGATTCTTCTCTCGATTCTGACTGATTCACTAAGTATCCCTATTACGACGAGTGCAAATTAAATCACGTGCTCAATGATCTGTCAAGGCTGAATGAGAGGTGAATGACGGTTCCGTAATGGTGAAGGCGATGGTGAGATCCTAGGGATGATGGTGGTCGGCGGAAGGTCAATAATGGAAACGGTGAGGCGATCGACGGTTAAAGATGGCGGTCGGTCGTAGGTGCAGCAGATAATCACGGAGATGGAGAGTGAGATGCGAGCGGCTCGACATCGGTGGTGGTGGAACGAACCGGTGTAGTGCTGGTGGAGATGATGAGGTGCAGATGGAAGTGATGATGGGTGGAGACGGTGATGGGAAAGTGTAGAGAGAAAGAAGAGGAAGAAAGAATAGGAGAAGAAACGCAGGGGAGTGGAAAGAAGATAAGAAGAGGAAGAGAAAGAAAAAGGGAGAAGAAGATGTCTGAAGTTGTGGATGGGTGCTTGGGAAGGAGGTGCGAAGCTTCTCCGATCATCGCTCGACGACGACAAGTAGAGCTCAGCTACGACGAAGTGCAACAGCTACATGGGCAAAAGCCCCTGGATCTTGCCTCAAGTTCGGGTCATCGTTGCACGACCTACGGCTCTTCGTTTCTCACTGGAAGGCTAAGGGTGATGGGTCGGAGCTCGCTCAAATGACAGATGCCTACGAAAGAGGGTGGCAATTCCCCTTTTACAGGTGGTTGGTCGGAGATCTGAGATCGACGGGGAGAGGGCGTTGTGGGGAGGAGCGAAGAGAGATAGGGAGTTGGGTTCAAGGCATGATCTTGGGAAATGATAGAGAGAGAGAGGTGGTTGCAGGTCAAGAGAGAGAAACAGAGAGATATGGATGAGGTGGAAGAGAGGGAGAGACACCCGAGTTGGCGAGTTGTGCGGGGAGAGGAGTAAGCGAGAGAAGCGGAAGATATGAAGTGGTGGTTGCGGAACCGTCACACCATTGCACGAAGCGGGAGGAGCCGCAGAAGGTGGCTGGACACAGGTGTAGAGGGAAAAAAGAGGGTGCCACGTGCACACGTAGAGGCATCCATGTGGCAGAGAAAATAAAATTAAATTAAAATGAATGATAATTATAAATAAATAATAAATATAAAATGAAAAATAACAAAAATAAATGAAATAATTAAAATAATTAAAATAAATAAGTAAATAAATAATAAAATAAATAACTAAAGTAATAAATAAAGATAAATTAAAATAATTAAATAATAATATAATAAAATAAAATAAATAATAATTAAACAAATAAATAATAAAATCAAAAAAATAAAAAACAGGGCTAACACGTGGCATGTCCAGGAGCTACCACGTATTGCTCCCAGAAAAACAAAGAAAATAAATCTAAAGAAAAATAAAAAAGAAATAACAAAAGATGTTAAATAAAAAGGTGGCCAACATGATAATTGCTCATCTTGTCGAGATCTACAACTTTCACGAACGACCGAAAAGCAGAATAAACCATCTGTACAAAAAGTATTTTTGATAGTAGCCTATAGACATAAAATATCACATTTTTGTGTTTTATCATTTTAAAAATAAGATAAAAATCAAAGAAAAATGAAATAAATATTTGCAACTTAATCTATTTTTTGTATCTTTAATAATTAAACAGAAAAAGATAAAATAAAATACATGGACATATATATAATATACAATGGGGGCCTAAAAACTCAAATTTACAAACAGACTATGATTATTTTGAATTTGATATTGTTTTGAAGGTAATTGAATGTACATTAATTTAAAAGTAAGTAGGGGTCCATAAGAGATGGTAGGTGAGAGATATTCATGTTTAAGGTTCTTAGTCTCAAACTAGGGTTAGGGTTTCATTGGTCAATTTACAAGTTATTATTTTATTGATATTTTTCTTTTGTTAGTGCTAGTAATAAATACACTATAGAATTTATTTTATCCAATTATGAGTTAGTGAAAAGTATATAAAAAATAGTGAAAATATGGTGACTATACAAGTGATATTTACAAGTGAATTTGGTTTCATATTTCATGCACATATCCATGCTAAAATGTAGAGATTGATTCTAGATGCATGATGAAAGCCTACGTTTCATCATCTTTATTCTATCATTTTGGACTTAAAACCCCTAGTAAATGCGTGGTAAATAGCGTTACATCATGCATTTTAGCATTATCATCGTGTAAATATCGTATAAGATGCGGTTTTTAAAGCCAAAATTATAGAATAAAGAAAAGAAAAGAAAAAAGAATAAAATATTGTAAATATTTTATGACCCGAAACCCCGAGACCTAGGCATCTCGATGACTAGGTCGACAAGGAATAAAGTAGGGGGAGATAAGGGCCAAAATACAATAAAAACACCTCTTATTTAATTCATTCTTTCTTCATTTTGGGACCTATTTGTGGTTCCACTTTTATACCTCAAATAAAGAAACTTTGTACATGAAAATTGTAGATCATTAAATAAAGAAAAATACAAAATTGATTTCACTCAAAAATAATGTATAGATAAAAAGTTGTGATCAGAATAAGTTTCCAAAATCCCAACTTCCCAGACCTATATCTCGCAAATAAAACTCGAAATGCGTCAAACTCACCTTTAATTGTATATAATCTTAAATAAGCTATTTCATGGCAGTGGTTTCGTATTTTGCGGAATTACAGTTTGAAAGTTTAGTTTTGGACCCCATACTTGTAAAATATTCATTTTATTATTTATTCATTATTTTTATAATTTCATATTTCTATAATTTTGTAAATATTATTTATAATATATGTGTACATTAAAATCAGAATAAAAACTCAAAGAAAACTCAAAGTAAAATATATGTATATAAAATACCTAGGTATAATACCAATACACATACCTATATAATTAACACTTATATTTTATAAGTGTATAAAATATATCATAATAATAAAATAAAAATATATTTAATTGTATAAAAATATTTTATAAATTTATAAATAATAAACAAAAATAAATAAATTAAATACATAAAATAAAAATAAAATATTAAAATATATAGATAAATATACCTATATAGCCTATAAAAGGTTATTTGTATTTTTATACCTTTAAAAAATAAATAAAAATCACCATAAAATACTTCATAAAATTACAAATATTTTTTATTTTATAACCTAAAATTAATAAAATCTTTTACTATTTTTAAATGATTTTAGGATTATTTTTCCCCAGGGATTTTTCCTGGTTGGTCATGTGGACCAACCAGGTGGCTTGGAAAGTTGACCTGCGGGTCAACTCTCTAGCCTTAGCCCTGCAGCCTTGTCAGAACGTCTGACACCCTCATTTTCTCGATTTTTTCGCCATCAATCCATTGCTCGAGAGAGGAGGGTACCTTCATGAGATTTATCATTGTTCAACCGTGATCCACGCCGACTATATTTCTCGGGAAGATCATCTATGCTCCACCCGTGATCTTGTCTCGAAGTTCGTCGCTCGACCACTTCTTCAAAACACCGTTCGACTTCAACCCTCCCCCCTTTGAACCCCATTTTGACTCGTTTGCTCCCTTTTCCTTACGCCCTGGACCAGAGAAGGTGACAACTTCTCCTCCGGCCAAGCTAGGTGCGGCGGCGAGCCCTTGAGGGTCGGTTCCACCATCTCCGGCGGCGAGCCGCCGTGAGGTCTATCTCGTGGTTTAGAACCGCTTGAGGTCCATTTTATTCCCTTTTTCTTGCATTTTTCTACTTACCTGTAGCCTTAGACTCGATTTCCATCTCCGTTTCGCCTCTTGCCCAATCCATCTACGACTCCATTACTCGCCGGAGTTTGCTCCGGCGAATAGCCCTTTCATCTCTTCCGCACCCATCCACCTCACTACGGGTCGGGGCAGTTTGCCCCCGACCCTATCACCAATTTTTGTAGGTACTGGGATACTTCACGCGTCTGGAGCATTTTTGGGGGATTCGCTGGCGCACTTGGAGCACATCAGCTTCCTCCTCGTCGTAGAAGAGCTTCAGCGCCGCTCGGTCCATTTCGCGGCTTCCAGACGATTCAGGCATCACCGGCGTGCTCTTAGGCTCCCTAGCGGTGGAAGAAGACAACGGAGGAAGCCTGCGCGGCGATTCAAACTCATCGGGCACGGGTTCTTCGCGTGTTCTTCCAACGTCTCTTAGAGCCGTTGGATCTCCGGCGTTCGTCCAGCACAAGCAGCAACCATCGGATCGCGGTCGTAGTCATCCGTCTGATCATTCAAGATCTTCTAATCTCAGCCGTTCGCCGCGAAGGGGCATCGCGCGCCCTGGTTACGCCACGTGTTCAAGTGAACGGCGCTCCGTCGTTCGATCGCGCCTAAGGTTGGGGATTTTGCAAGTTATACCCCGCCGATTTTTGTAATTTATTAATTAACATTTAAACTTTCATCTGCCTTTTAAAACTATTGTAAAATTTGCATTTAGGTCCCCCTAGTTTGTAATATTGCATAGTAGTCCTCGCCAGGCCACGTGCTTTACGCACGAGACTTGGCATTTTTGCCGAACAGCCCCAACACTTTTTCATATTAGTCTTTAGTCTAAAAACGTTCATTTGCAGTTAATATATTTCTGTTGTGTTTGCATCTTAGCCTCTGGATTATCAGAAATTGCGTTTTGGTCCACCCAGGCGCACGTGCTTGTCAACGCATCCTAGCGTTTTGCAGGATTGGCCCTGCGTTTTTGGATATTTACTTTTGATCCAGGAAAATTTTATCACATTGTATTTGTGAGACAATTGCAGCTTGGCCCCTCAACTTTTCGCATGTTACGTTAATGCCCCTGCCAGCAATCCTTTTTCTTTATGCTTCTAGTATTTATTTCATGCATCTCTAAATTGCTAAAAAATCCAAAAAAATTATCTTGTGCTCCTGTTGCATCATATTATCACGTCATATTTTTGTTTTGCATTTTTATTGCATTTTCATATTTATAAAAATTCAAAAACAAGCATTTTGTGCACTGTTCGCATTAGAAAATGCCTAAAAATTATAAAACGTTTTGAAAAATTCAAAAAAAATATTTTCTGTTTTTGTATATCTTTTAACTCCAGACCAAAAAAGCACTAAAAATACAAAAGAAAACTCCTCAAAATCATAAAACCCCTAAAACCTTCATAAAAAATCTTAAAAAGTCTACAAATCCTAAAAATGCAATTTCAGTTTCTGTAGTTTCCCTATTTTATTATCTTTGATTTAAAATTAAATTGAGGAATTTTAGACTCTGATTTATATTTTTCATCCTCATTTTAATTTCGGCCAGCAACTTTTATTCATTGTTTTCAGTATTTTTGACTTTAAAAATATCAAAAAAATAGGAAAAATCTAGAAAAATCACAAAAAACATTAGAAAAATACGAAAAGACCAAAAAAACTTCATTTCCTGATTTTTCCCTATTTTAACCTATTTTTATAAATACTCTATTCCTCTCTCCCTTATATTGTATATATATTCTATTATTGAAAAAGAAAATATAAAAATATAAAATAAAAAATAAAATATAAAATCAGTAAATTAAAAATCAAAATAAAAATTATAAAATAAAATAAAATAAAATAAAAATATAAAAAATTAAAAGCCCACAAAAACAGAGCATAGACAGACAAATACATCACATTCACATTTTTAAGCATTTTGCCCCGTTCTACCTGTCTGCTCCCTATGTTCGACCTCTACACATAATTGCACCTATACACATCTTTGTTGTATAGTTATAATAAATTTTAACTCCACACTCACTTTCACTGCCTTATTTGATTGTTGTGGGTTAATTGTTGTTTTAATCCGAATTTCGCGTGGTCAATCAACGACTGAGTTCCCGCCTTATGTGGAACTTAAGACCGCCGATTTCTTGGTTAAACAAATGGCACCGTTGTCGGGGAGCAACAACGCGTAGTTCTGCTTTTACTTGTGCTTGTGATTATTTGTCTATTTTTGCGGCTTTTATTCTTGCTATTGTATTTTCCTTATTCTTGATATATCTGTTGAGCTGTCTAACCTCCTCTTTTGTTGACTTTGTGCGAGAAATCGCGTATCGAGGGAGGCGCTCCATCCTAGGCACCTGTGCACCCACATGAAGCCAGCTCTAGCCTGCCTAGCACCAAGGAGACAAAGAGGATTTTTGAAGACCGAGCTCCACCTTTAGTTGTAGCTTTTACTTCCTGTATTTATTCTTGTAATTTCAGTGAGAGAGAGAGAGAGAGACTTAGTTATTTGTAATAATACAGGATTCTCTAGGTCACTTGGACACTCAGGCTCAATTTCCAAGTGAGTGTTCACTTGGGGGCTCACCGCGGCTTTTCATGGTTTTCATCGCATTTTTATTTTGTTTCTCGGTTTTGTTTTCCTTACTTTGTGTGATCGAGCCCTTAGTATTAGGATTGCTTGCGATATATTAGGTCCAAAGACATTGATCACCATTGCATGTACCTATAGTGACGTTTGTACTTAGTCAAATTTTGAATTGCTTCTCACATAGTCTCGAAACCACCGTGCCACGAGAGTCCTCCATACAACGCGTGTAGGAACCACCTTGGTGGGCACCGAGGAGGCTCCAAGACCGGACACTTCGGTTCTATTGTAAGTTATTAGAATTGGTTCTTCAAGCGAATAGCAATTTCTGAACTTAGGGCAATTTCATCGGCTTGCATTTGCATATAGATAGGTTTCAATTCTGCTGAGCATCCTTGCATGTAGAGTGCTGGAGGCAAGGTGAGCATTTACACTTTAGCATACATCATCATTTTGCTGCTTGCATTGCTTTTCCGCTCTCTACCTCTGATTTTGATCACCTAGGTGCTAAGTAAAATTGACTCCTCGTTAGGCTCGTGCATTTCTTACTAAAAATCCAAAAAAAGTGATAACCAATAAAATCGGGACTGCTAATATTACTTGACCCTAAATCAACCAAAAAGAAAAAAATATATTAGGCAAGTAATCCCTCATTATCTTCGTTTTACTTGCTCGCGCACACACTAAGGATAGTGCCCAAATCCCATCAGCCCCCTAAGTGTTTGTGCAAATTTTGGACTTCTCACCTAACTCTAAAACAGACAAGATAAAAAGACCGACTTTTAGATCTCCATCGAGTTGAGTAGGTGAATTGAGGGTTTGTATTGTGTGAGTTTTGCTTGTGATTGCTTGTGTGTTTGCTAGATCATCTCTGCGTATTTGCGCCTTCTTCTTCACTCTCTTGATTTGAACTTCATGCTCTCCCGATCATTACCTCTTGCTTCGAGATGGCCGACTCGAGCGTATTTTATCCGGACTTTGCGGATCCTTCGTTCACTCCAACCGGTCCACCTCCATTTTTCCAGGAGGACTTTGCTCCTGACTTTTGTACATATCCGCCTTAGCCACAGATTTAGGACTCGGACTTCTACCCACACCCACCTCCACCTCCTTATTATCCACCTTCACATCCACCCGAGACTGATCTATGGGAGTCACCTTTCATGGAGTCCACCCTTGAGCACTTGACCCAAATGATGGATCATATGAGACAGAGGATTGACAACCTCACTAGTACAAATAAGAGCGACCATGATATTCCACCATTTGATGATATGGGTTCCCTCGAGGATTTCCATGAGAGCTTGCAATCGCCCAAAACACAAAAAAATGAGAAAATTTTAAAAATCCAAAAGAGTTCGAGAGACCCTTGGTTGATTCAGACTGTGAGGAGAGTGCCCACTTGCCAGACCATTTGACCACAAAGCCTTTCACACCATGTCCCACCTTTGACCCCGAGGATGCCGCTGTACAGACTGATCTTGGCATGCCTCACGTATATGCTGATTCTGACTTCCTCCCTTGTATGGAGGAGGTCCAAAAATTTTAAAAATTATTGACTGAACCCGAAGTGGTGGCCACCATTCATGAAATTATCCGTGCCCCACTTCAGCAGGTCATGACTGATTTATCTGCTCCTCTTCTCAAGAAGAGAAAGCGGAGGAGCAGATCTGAGCATCATATTCTGACCATGGCCACTGCCCACGCCATCACACGCCGTCCCATTCCTAGGAAGAGAATACTACCACACCTTTCATTAGATGTACCATCTCTGACCACACATGTGATCACACTCTCCTAGACGGCGGTGCTTCGATTAGCATGTTACCCTTCTCGCTGGTACATTCTCTTCACTTAGGGTCTCTAAAGAAAACCATGATGATCGTTCAGTTTGCTGATGGATCAATCAAGAGGCCGAAGGGTGTCCTTGAAAATGTCGTCATTTCAATCTAGGGCACGAGCTACCATGTTGACTTTGTCGTATTGCCCATGGAGACCTCCACTGGGGAGCACTCTCCAATCATCCTAGGATGACCATTCCTCACCTCTGCGAGGGTCGTTATTGATTACGGATCAGGAGAGATTTGCTTCTGCCCTGCTGACGAGAGCGAAGTGTTGATCACCGCACCGACAGTTGACCAGAGACCTGCACCTGATGCGACCACACCTGTTCCGGCTGACCCTGAGGACTATGATCTATATGAGGATATCAGAGAGACTTTCTTTATGACCGATGATGAGACCCGAGAATTCCTCTCCAAGGAGGAAGCCTCAGAAAGCATAGACCTTGTGTTTCTGCTTCCTGTGATTGGCGTTGTGTTGATGACATCTGCGGGATCTATACGATCGACACCATTGAGCGGAGGGCAGATTCTGAGACTAGACAGGACGGACATGACTCGACTACTTTCACTGATGGGTCCGCTCCTGTTCACATAGATACTAATGAGACAAAGGTCGAATTTGATTTGGTTGCTTTTATCCGGGAATTCGGGCCTTTCGATGAGAAAGATGATCCGATTGAGATTATTGAGGATGACCAGAGTTCGACTACTTCCACTGATGAGTTCGTTCCTTTTGGTTTACTTCCGACGAGGATGAGTCCGTCCCTTTTCACTTTGATATCAGCGAGACTCCCAATCCCAGACATGACCACACTTCTTCCACTACTCTGTCTGTGCCTTCACACCCTAGGGCCACTGAGGACCTACATCCTGTCGACCCTGATCGGTTTCCGTCCACTATGGACCCCGATGTCGACCTGCACCACACCAGATCTATCCCTCAACGGTCTCGCAAGAAGGTTTTCTTTCTACCTTCTTGATCATGTGTATATCCATCTCTGTTGTATATTCACTTTTGTTCACCTCCGTTCTCTCTTCCGTATTGCTCATCCACCCATTCTCGTGTCTGCCTTGCTTAGGACGTACTTTGTCCTAAGTATAGGGGGTGGACGAGCCAAGTGTTCATTCATCGTTCCGTTTCATCACTCCTGTTGTTGCCTATACTTAGGGCTTCTTTTACCCTAAGTATAGGGGGAGTGATGTGTACATTCTTCTCTATCTTTTTCCATCTTCAGATCTCTTTTCTTCTTTTCCTCTTCTATCTTCTTCATCTACCAAAAAGGTGTCGCCTCGCTTGAGCAGAGTTTTGGGATTCTCAAAGGCTGTTGGATTTCAAGTCTGGTTCTCATTAAGGTTCCGCACGCACTTAAATTCCAAAGGTCCGACTTAAGCTCCAAACTTTGATTTTGTGAAGACAAGTTTGATTGTTAAACTTAATCCAATTTTCTTCTTTTTCTTTTCTTTGTTTTTCTTTTTCTGCACTTATTGCATAAGTGTTTGCTAGGGACTAGCAAAGGCAAGTATAGGGGGATGATGAAGCTACATTTCATCATCTTTATTCTATCATTTTGGCCTAAAAAACCCTAGTAAATGCGTGTAAATAGCGTTAATTCATGCATTTTAGCATTCATGCATCATCGTGTAAATATCGTATAAGATGCGGTTTTTAAAGCCAAAATTATAGAATAAAGAACATAAAAGAAAAAAAGAATAAAATATTGTAAATATTTTATGATCCGAAACCCCGAGACCTAGCATCTCGATGACTAGGTCGACAATGAATAAAGTAGGGGGAGATAAGGCCAAAATACAATAAAAACACCTCTTATTTAATTCATTCTTTCTTTATTTTGGGACCTATTTGTGGTTCCATTTTTTATACCTCAAATAAAGAAACTTTGTACATGAAAGTTGTAGATAATTAAATAAAGAAAAATACAAAATTGATTTCAGTCAAAAATAATGTACAGATAAAAAGTTGTGATCAGAATAAGTTTCCAAAATCCCAACTTCCCAGACCTGTATCTCGCAAATAAAAACTCAAAATACGTCAAACTCACCTTTAATTTTATATAATCTTAAATAAGCTATTTAATGGCAGTGGTTTCGTATTTTGCGGAATTACGGTTTGAAAGTTGAGTTTTGGACCCCACTAGTATACTTGTACAGATTAAAATATTCATTTTATTTATTTATTCATTATTTTTATAATTTCATATTTCTATAATTTTGTAAATATTATTTATAATATATGTGTACATTAAAATCAGAATAAAACCTCAAAGAAAACTCAAAATAAAATATATGTATATAAAATACCTAGGTATAATACCAATACACATACCTATATAATTAACACTTATATTTTATTAAGTGTATAAAATACATCAGAATAATAAAATAAAAATATATTTAATTGTATAAAAATATTTTATAAATTTATAAATAATAAACAAAGATAAATAAATTAAATACACAAAAAAATAAATTATTAAAATATATAGATAAATATACATATATAGCCTATAAAAGGTAATTTGTATTTTTATACCTTTACAAAATAAATAAAAATCACCATAAAATACGCCATAAAATTACAAATACTTTTTATTTTATAACCTAAAATTAATAAAATATTTTACTATTTTTAAATGATTTTAGGATTATTTTTCCCAAGGATTTTTCCTGGTTGGTCCACGTGGACCAACCAGGTGGCTTGGAAAGTTGACCCGCGGGTCAACTCTCTAGCCTTAGCCATGCAGCATTGTCAGAACGTACGACACCCTCGTTTTCTTGATTTTTTCGCCATCAATCCATTGCTCGAGAGAGGAGGGTACCTTCATGAGATTTTATCATTGTTCAACTGTGATCCCCGCCGACTATATTTCTCGGGAAGATCATCTATGCTCCACCCGTGATCTTGTCTCGAAGTTCGTCGCTCGACCACTTCTTCAAAAACCCCATCCGACTTTCAACCCCCCCTTTGAACCCCATTTTGACTCGTTTGCTCCTTTTTCCTTACGCCCTGGACCGTAGAAGGTGACAGCTTCTCTTCCGGCCATGCTAGGTGCAGCGGCGAGCCCTTGAGGGCCGGTTCCACCATCTCCGGCGGCGAGCCGCCGTGAGGTCTATCTCGCGGTTTACAACTGCTTGAGATCCATTTTTCTTGCATTTTTTACTTACCTGTAGCCTTAGACTCGATTTCCATCTCCGTTTCGCCTCTTGCCCAATCCATCTCCGACTCCATTACTCACTGGAGTTTGCTCCGGCGAATAGCCCTTTCATCTCTTCCGCACCCATCCACCTCGCTACGGGTCGGGGCAGTTTGCCCCCGACCCTATCACCAATTTTTGCAGGTACTGGGATACTTCACGCGTCTGGAGAATTTTTGGGGGATTCCCCGGTGCAACCTGGAGCACAGCAGCTTCCTCCTCGTCGTGGAAGAGCTTCAGCTTCGTTCGGTCCATTTCACGGCTTCCAGACGATTCAGGGCATCACCGTTGTGCTCCTAGGCTCCCTAGCGGTGGAAGAAGACAACGGAGGAAGCCGTGCGCGGCGATTCAAACTCGTCGGGCACGGGTTCTTCGCGTGTTCTTCGAACGTCTCTTAGAGCTATTGGAACCCCGGCGTTCGTCCAGCACAAGTAGCAACCGTCGGATCGTGGTTGTAGTCAGCCGTCTGATCATTCAAGATCTTTTAATATCGGCCGTTCGCCGCGAAGGGGCATCGCGCGCCCTGGTTACGCCACGGGTTCAAGTGAACGGCGCTCCGTCGTTCGATCGCACCTAAGGTTGGGGATTTTGCAAGTTATACCCCGTTGATTTTTGTAATTTATTAGTTAACACTTAAACTTTCATCTGCCTTTTAAAACTGTTGTAAAATTTGCATTTAGCACCCCCTAGTTTGTAATATTGCATAGGAGTCCTCTCCAGGTCACACGCTTTGTGCACATGACTTGGCATTTTTACAGAACAGCCCCAGAGCTTTTTCATATTAGTCTTTAGTCTAAAAACGTTCATTTACAGTTAATATATTTCTGTCGTGTTTGCATCTTAGCCCATGGATTATCAGAAATTGCGTTTTGGTCCTCCCAGGCGCACGTGCTTGTCGCGCGCGTCCTAGCGTTTTTGTAGGATTGGCCCTGTGTTTTTGGATATTTACTTTTAATCTAGGAAAAATTTTATCACGTTGTATTTTGTGAGACAATTGCAGCTTGGCCCCTCAACTTTTCTCATGTTACATTAATGCCCCTACCAACAATCCATTTTCTTTATGCTTCTAGTATTTATTTCATGCATCTCTAAATCGCTAAAAAATCCATAGAAATTATCTTGTGCTCCTGGTGCATCATATTATCATGTCATATTTTTGTTTTGCATTTTTTTGCATTTTCATATTTATAAAAATTCAAAAACAAGCATTTTGTGCACTGTTCGCATTAGAAAATACCTAAAAATTATAAAACGTTTTTGAAAAATTCCAAAAAAATATATTTATGTTTTTGCATATCTTTTAACTCCAGACCAAAAATCACTAAAAATACAAAAGAAAAGTCCTAAAAATCATAAAACCCCTAAAACCTTCATAAAAATCTTAAAAAGTCTACAAAATCTTAAAAATGCAATTTCAGTTTCTGTAGTTTCCCTATTTTATTATCTTTGATTTAAAATTAATTTGAGGAATTATGGACTCTGATTTATATTTTTCATCCTCATTTTAATTTCGGCCAGCAACTTTTATTCACTGTTTTCAGTATTTTTGACTTTAAAAATACCAAAAAAAGGAAAAATCTAGAAAAATCACAAAAACATTAGAAAAATACAAAAAGACCAAAAATACTTTATTTCCTGATTTTTTCTTATTTCAACCTATTTTTATAAATACTCTATTCCTCTCTCCCTTATATTGTATATATATTCTATTATTGAAAAAGAAAATATAAAAAAAATACAAAAAGAAAATATAAAATCAGTAAATTAAAAATCAAAATACAAAAATATAAAATTTAAAATAAAATAAAAATGTATAAAATTAAAAACCCACAAAAACATAACATAGACAGACAAATACATCACATTCACATTTTTTAGCGTTTTGCCTCATTCTACCTGTCTGCTCCCTGTGTTCGACCTCTACACATACTTGCACCTATACACATCTTTGTTGTAGAGTTATAATAAATTTTAACTCCACATTCACTTTCACTGCCTTATTTGATTGTTGTGGGATAATTGTTGTTTTAATCCGAATTTCACGTGGTCGACTCAGCGACTGAGTTCCCGCCTTGTGTGGAACTTAAGACCGTCGATTTTCTTGGTTAAACAATGCATGAATGAGAATAAATTAAAATAAATGGAGAAATACAACTAATTACCCAAGAACAAAGCTCTATTTTTTATTTTTAGAGTGATGAATCACTACTCATCAACCCCTTATACTTAAACATTGCTCATCCTCGAGCAACTAAATTGAAATGCAAAGGTGAAATGATTTTGGGTTCCATACCAAGGTCATGAATAAAAGGTGAAAATAGAGCTTGACTCAGCATTTGGATTAATGATGTGGTCGAACCTTATTGGGAATTGAATTTAAGACTTCACAACCTTTAAGTTCCACAAGTCTCTATTCAGGTCGCTTCAACGGTCAGGTCAGAACAAATTCTCATACACAAATTCTGATGACTATGAATCTCACTTGTATTGTGTAAGTGAAATATAACTCTCCACGTCAGAAATAGCAAAGAAGCAACCTCTTCTAACAAGGTATCTCTAATTCCCTGGTCTAGCAACTCTTTCCTCGAGGAGCGGGTATTCCTATCTAAGTTCAAATGCAACCGGCTCAAGAAGAATGGGTAGAGAAGAGAATGGATTGTGATCAGTATAGTCACATATCCATGGAGCTTGACCAGTGTAGCAAGTTATCTAGCTGCAGGCTTCCTTGGTATGAGACTTTGAAGCACAAGATTGCTTATTTGACTATGCACACTCCGGTAGGTGTTTTATTTTCAACCAAACATGTCCCCTTTTGGAGTTCCTTTTTTTCTTTTGTTTTTCTTTCCTTTTTTCGACGTATATATAAGGTGCATCATGTACATAAGGAGTTTTTCTTCTTGAACCAATAGACTATCCCTCTTCGAAGCTTCATTGTAACCGACAAAATCCCGTCTACGCCACTAGATTAGGTTGAGATGCACTACCCTCCCTAGAGGAGGATGGATGCTTCCACCCATGCGATACTTCAAGCAAAACGATTCTGCTTCCTCACCACCTCATTAGAGAAAAGCCACATGCATGGTGCTTGCCCAAGTTAGGTGACGGATCCGAAAATGCCGGGTTTAAAAATGTGTTTTTATCGTGTCGTGCGTTGTAGGCGGCAATCGGAAACGGTCAAGAAAATAACCATACAAAATATGTTCAATTTTTAATCTCGTGGTTTTATATTTATTTTACTTGGGCAAGTCCCAAGGTCGATCACAAGGAGGCAAAGGAACAACCTAGAGAGATGTCTATCAAAGTTTGTGTTCGGTTTTCGAGGCGGTCTTTTTTTAGAATTTTCAATGCAATAGAGGGTGCAATATGCAAATTCGGCCTATTTTAGGGACTAAAATGTAAATTTCATTCAAACAATGTCCGAAAAAATATGAAACGTGGCCACAATGTCAATTATGATGAAATGAGTGCACTGTAAATTTTTTGGAATTTTTGGATGCAATATGATTTTTTTATGGATTTTTAAATGCAAACAGAATGATTTTCAATATTTAATTATAATAAATATTAAACCTACTTATTTTCAAGAAATAAAATTATCTAAGATCTATCACTAGGTGATGAATCACAGAAAAATCCTAAACCTCGAAAATGTGGGGTTTAATACCTATTAAAAATTAAATACGAAAATATGCAAAATGATTTTTATAGGGCAAAATATGCATGCAAATGCAAATCTTTTTGGGCACAATGTTAAGCACAATTAACTCTACAACGTATGATTTTTCGGGGATTTTTAGAGAAATGGTTAATCAACTATCAATTTCAGCGCAAGAAATTGGCAAAATAAGCAAATTTTCGCAAAATAATTAATTACTAATTATCCATCAATCACAAACCCTCTGGGTAGTGGACTAGAGTGCAACTATGAAGGAATTCCGAGGCCTTTCTGTAAAAACTCCAAGTTGTCACGTGCGAGGCACGTGACTTTAGACTTCAGTGCAAATAGGGGGACGTCCGGGGTGCTGGATGCAATTGACCCAGTGGGTCACGTGCGGCGCACGTGACCCCTGGGATGAGAAAGGGTCATTGAAGTTCCCTCGGCACGTGCTTCTCACATGCGAGGGTCTCAGGACTCGTGCCCTGTGGTGGAGCGGCCAATGGTACGGCATCGAGGCGAAGCAGTTTAAGGCGGAGGAGTCGCTGTCGGGAGGGGCGTGACGTCGGCCTCCCTCTAGCCGACACACGGCCTAGAGGGTGGCGTCGTATGCGGCGTAGCAGAGGAGGTTGGAGGCCGTAGGCTGGAGGTGGCCGATGGTGCGGCCTCGTGGCTGGAGATGTTGGCGATGGCGAGGCGGTGATGTTCGGAGCGAGTCGAGGATTGTGGCTGAGTCGTGGTGGAGCCGAGGCGCAGTTGGAGGCGGTGGAGGGCCAGCGGTGCGGTGGCGCGGTTGACGTCGATGGAGTCGGAGGTGAACGGTGGAAGAGGTCGTGCGAGTGCGGCGGAGGTAGGGAGAGAAAGAGAGAGATAGAGATAGAGAGAGATACAGGGAGAGAGAGAGAGTATACTTGGAGGATAGCGGCTCGACGGCGACTGGTGGCCGGAGCAATGGCAGTGGTGGAGGTGCTTGGCTGCGACGAGGAGGTTGGCCTCGGATCACGCCGTCTCTGTAGCTGTCACGAACGAAGGTATAATTCGGCGGATGAAGGTGAAGTCGAGGGGCGGCGAAGCTTATATAGCGGGCGGTGGTGCGCCGGAAGAGGAAAGGTGGGGAATTTTTTTGGGTCCGATCGAAGATTGATTCGAAGAGGATATCGGATGAAGCGGTGGTGGAGAGGATTGGCGGCGGCGAGATTCGCGGGGTGGTGATCGTAGATGGCTGGGTTGCAGTAGAGATCGTGAGATCCGCGGTGTGAAAATCGGGGGCGGCGGTGGCTGATTTGGGAAAGGAGGCGGCAGGTGGAAGATGCGCAGGAATCGTCCGATCGAGCGCGATCGGACGGCCTCTGTAATGCCACGTGGAGGCAGAGGGCGTGAGGAGCACGTGCGGAGCACGTGCCTGGGGAGGCACATGCCACGCACGTGCCAATTATAATAATTTTTTTATAAAAACGATATTAAAAATATCTCAAAAACGGCTGACACGTGGCGGCACCAGGTGCTGCCACATGTCAGCACCAGAAAATTCGGAAAATAAATCTTTTGTAAAATCAAAAATAAATAGTAAATGGCCTCGGATCGAAAAAGTTTCTTCACGAAATTGCTCGTCTCGATGAGATCTACAACTTTCATGAACACATCAAAACCAAAATCGATCATTTGCACAAAGTGAATTTTTGGGGTATCCTATGTACATAGAACACCTTAATTTTGGGGTTTTGTAATTTTTATATCATTTTTAAGATCAGATAAAAATCCAGAAAAATTACAGTAAAATCAAAGATAAATAAAGACACCTTAATCTAATTTTTTTGGATTTTTATTAATTGATAAAATATGTACATAAAATAATAAGTCGAATACTGCTAAATATACAGTATACAAAAGAGGCCCAAAACCCAACTTTCACATATGAGTGCCAATTCACTTGAACTTGGTCTTGTTTTGAAGGTAATTGAATGTACATTAGTTCAAAAGTGAGTAGGATTAAAACGGACACTGGATGAAGGAGATATGAGGGTTTTAGTCCGAAAATCCTGAAATTAGGGCTTGGGTTTTTGGTCTACTTATTTGGGTTAGTTATTTTTTTTGTATTTTTCATTTATTCTTGTTAGTGATATGTACACAATGGAGGTGGTTTTGTGTCATTCAGAGTTAGCATGAATGAGTTAAAAATCTGGGAAGTTAGGCTATTTACAGGTCACTTGTGGCTTGGATTTTTGGCTACTTATTTTGTGCAGATTTTTGTGCTAAAAATGCAATTCTTATGAAATCATACACTAATGCTAATTATGCAGAATAGATGCAAATATGCTCTTGATTTTAAGGGATTTGAGCTTAATAAATGAGATTTAGAGTGATGAATACGAGATTCATCATCCCCCTATACTTAAAGCATGCTCGTCCCTGAGCATTAAAAAGAAATGCCATGAAGTGAAATGAGATTGGGTTCCATACCAAGACTATGAGCTGATGGTGAAAGTGAACCTAAACTCAACCTTTGGATTATTTGTGTGTCAGAACTTCTGTGAGACTTAGAATTTTAAAATCAACAGTCCTCAAGTTCTACAAATCATTGCTTACAGTTTCAGCTCAGAAGTCATCTTAGATCAATCCTCTTCCCAAAGCATACCCTATGAACATTGAATAACCGACTCTTGTGTGTGAAAGGTTTTAGCTCTTCCCACCTAGAATGCCGGACTACCGTGCAAACCTCCTCTCCAGTAACTCGTCCTCGGGGAGTCAGGTATTTCCTTCTAAGGTCTGTCGCGTTGTGTTCACAATCGAATTGGGGGGAGAAGTTAGATGAATGAGAAAAGAACTGGAGGGGCGGCCAGTGTAGTCACCTCTCCTTGTGAAGATGGCCAGTGTAGCCGAGTCTTCACCAAGATCTGCAGGTTTTCTTGAAGCTTGGACCTTTTTGGTCAGATATTTTTTTGGTAGTTGCTTCTTTGTATTTGGAATTTTTGGTGGTTCTGCTTGGATCTTGTTTTGCCCCTACGGATATAGAATCTTTTTGTTCCGTACATTTTTTGGGGTCTTAGAAAAAATTGTGCCCAGCCGTCCATCCCTTTTCCGAAGCTTTATTTCAACCCGTACTCCGGTCTTTAGATTTCCACACTACCAGAAAAGAAACTCACACAGTCTTCCAACATCCCGTTTGAGTTGAGCTAAGTGCATAGTGCGAGAGTACAAATTAATTCCTTATTCCAGAGTTTTACCCAGAATGAAGAGACCAGGTTAGACACTAAGAGTCAAACTCTGTGCATTGTTATGTGGAACTCAAAGAACTAAGTCAAAGACCTGAAGCTTCTAAAATCCTATTTCTCGGTGAAGTTCCTCTGAAAATTAGGTTGATTACGATTAAGTCCAGACTACTCTCGGTTTCGGCTCATAACTCGGTTCAGAACCCGATGACTTTTCACAGATGCAAATGAATGCAATGTTGGATGAAGTGCAGTTGTGTGGAATGCAAACACATTTTTTTCTTTTGATTGATTTTTTTTGCAAAAATGAATAAGAAGCCCTTTTTTGTAGTTTTAATACCCACCCCGTAAATACATATAGACTTATGCGCAAGTACGAGGTATGGCTAAAATATATACACAGTATATATACAGACCCCCCTATACTTAGCGAGTGCTGTGTCCTCAGAGCACAAGAAGCGTAATGAAGTCATAGCTCAGGCTAAGCGTAAGAGAGTAAAATTATACAATGGTTCGCCCCCCTATACTTAGACTGTGAATAGTCTAAGTATGGAAGAAGAGCGCAAGAATAGGTGGTCAGGATATGTAAATGAGGAGAGTATATATAGATGGGTGTCGGGTCCCCCTATACTTAGGCTCTGGTCGGCCTAAGTATAGAAGAAGGATGGATATTGAGTGATCGAGAGATAGGAGTGTGATGAGGGAGAAATGTTATATACAGATGGCATCGGTCCCCCCCTATACTTAGGCTTCGACCTAAGTAGAGGAAGAAGCTGTATAAGGAGACTGATGTGGTCGGGAGGGAGGGTGGGACTGATCTGATATATCGTCAATGTCCTTGCTCTGTGTGAAGTAGATGACCTCAACTTGCATTGTATGTTCTTTGGATGATTCTATATATGGCTTCAATAATTGTCCATTCACTGAGAAAGGTTGTGCATCATATTTGAGTTCTGCAATATCCACACTTCCATTGGTATGCACATCGATGACAACATAGGGACCCGTCCATTTTGATTTCAGTTTCCCATGAAAAATCTTTAACCGAGCATTAAACAACCATACTTTCTGGCCAGGGACAAGGATTTTATCTCGAATGTGTCTATCATGCCATTTCTTGACCTTGTCCTTATAAATCAGACTGTTGTCATATGCTCGGTTTCGGATTTCAATTAGCTCATTCAAATTTAAGTCTCGACATAATTTTCTAAGGTGACAACTCCAGTTCAACTTTTTGATCGCCCATTCAGATTTGTGAATCAGTTCTGCAGGTAGATGGCATGGCTTGCCATAGATCATCCTAAAAGGTGAAGTATCGAGTGGTGTTTTATATGCTGTCCTATAGGCCCAAAGAACTTGATCCAATAGTTTTGACCAATCCTTCCTATCTGGACGAACCAACTTTTGAAGTATACTCTTCACCTCTCTATTAGAAACCTCTGCCATGCCATCAGATTGAGGATGATATGGGTTGGCTATTCTATGTTCAAATTTATACTCTTTAGCCAAAGATCTCATTTCCCTATTCACAAAGTGGCTACCTCCATCGGAAATCAAAACTTTTGGTATCCCGAACCTTGCAATGATATTATCCTTGATAAACTTACAGACGGTTTTGTTGTATGCGGTTCGGGTTGGAATAGCCTCCACCCATCTAGACAAATAGTCAACCGCTAACAAGATGTACTCAAATCCATTGCTATTGGGAAAAGGACCCATAAAATCAATCCCCCATGCATCAAAAACATCACAGAAAATCATTGGTTGCATGGGCATTTCCTCTCTATAACCAACGGTCCCTCCCATTCTTTGACAAATCGTGCAAGACCGTACAAATTCATTAGCATCACGAAATAAGGTCTGCCAGTAAAATCCACATTGGAGTACCTTGTGTGCGGTTCTCTTTCCAGAATGGTGCCCTCCAGCCTCGAGAGTATGACAATGTGTGAGGACACTCTGGTATTCTTCTTGAGGAATACATCTTCTCCAGACACAATCCGCTCCTTCATAAAAAAGGAAAGGATCGTCCCAATGGTATTTTCTTGAATCCGACTTCAGTTTATCAATCATTCTCTTGGTCCAACCAAAGGGAACCTTCTTGGAGATAAGATAGTTCACGATGTTGGAATACCATGGGGTTGAATCAATAGCGCAAACAGATTCGTCTGGAAAAGTCTCCTTAATAGGTCCAGTGTCAGGATAATCATTTTTCTCAATTCGGGAAAGGTGATCAGCAACAACATTCTTTATTCCAGGTTTATCTTTGATCTCCAAATTAAATTCCTGGATTAACAAGATCCACCTCAAAAGTCGTGCCTTGGCATCTTTCTTATCCATGAGGTATCTAATTGTCGTATGATCAGTGAAAATTGTCACCTTGGAGCCCAATATATATGATCTGAATTTTTCAAGGGCCCAAACAACCGCGAGCATTTTCTTTTCAGTCACTGTATAGTTTTTCTGTGTAGGATCCAATACTTTGCTCGCGTAGTGAATCGCATAAGGGATTCCATCCCGTCTCTGTCCAAGAACAGCTCCGACAGCAAAATCCGATGCATCAGTCATGATCTCAAAGGGAAGAGACCAGTCGGGAGCTTGTAATATTGGCGATTCACATATTTTCTTTTTGAGGAGCTCGAAGGCTTCAAGACATTTGTGATTTGCAATAAACTCGGTGTCTTTTCCTAAGAGCTCAGTCAGTGGGCGAGCGATCTTTGAAAAATCAGGGATGAACCTTCGATAAAATCCAACATGCCCTAGAAAAGACCGCACTGACTTGACGTTGATTGGTGGCTCAAGTTTCTTGATCACATCCACCTTGGTAGGGTCGACCTCCATTCCCTTTTTGGAGATGACATGCCCCAACACGATACCTTCAGTCACCATAAAGTGACTCTTCTCCCAAGAAAGTACCAAATTAACCTCCCTGCATCTCTTGAGGACTCGATCCAAGTGTGCTAAACAGGTATCAAATGAATCACCATGGACCGAGAAGTCATCCATGAAGATTTCCAGGAAATCACCCACCATTTCGGCAAATACGGCAATCGTGCATCGCTGAAAAGTTCCTGGGGCATTACAAAGCCCGAATGGCATGCGCTTGAATGCGTAGGTACCGAAGGGACATGTAAATGTGGTTTTTTCCTGATCCTCGGGAGCGATAGCTACTTGATTGGAGCCAGAGTACCCGTCAAGAAAACAAAAGAATGCTTTCCTTGCAAGTCTTTCCAAGATTTTATCAATAAATGGCAGTGGAAAGTAATCTTTCTTGGTCACAGCATTCAGGCGCCTGTAATCGACACAGACGCGCCACGCCGTGGGTACTCGGTTCGCGATCTCTACCCCCTCCTCATTGGTGACCATCTGGAATCCCGACTTCTTTGGGATGACATGAAGGGGGGCCTCCCACTTGGAATCAAAAATGGGGTATATAAAACCTGCCTTGCACCATTTCTCGATCTCTTTCTTAACCACTTCCCGAAGATTGGGGTTTAATCTTCTCTGAAATTCACGGGAAGGCCTTGCGTTATCCTCAACATAAATTTGGTGCGAGCAGAGAGCGGGGTTGATTCCTACGAGATCCGACACCGTCCAGCTGATGGCTTTTCGATTTCGCTCAAGGACTTCTAGTAGTTTGGATTCTTGTTCTAAGGTCAATGATGAGCTAATGATCACAGGGAATTTGTCTTTGGGTCCATTGAGAAATGCATACTTCAATGTGGGAGGGAGAGGTTTCATCTCTGGCAGATCTACATCATCAATCAAATCTGGCCGAATATCTTTTAAGTCTGGTTCAGTGCTTGTTGGTGGTGGATCATTCTGTGATGTGCTAGCCACTGATCTTGAAGGGAAGTGAGTCGGATCGCAAAAGTAGTGCGGTAATTCGGCCAAAGCCGCGTCCGACTCGTCATTGATTTTTTTTGAAGAGGATGGGATGGACCAATTGATGAATCTGTGATTCATCACTTCAAAAGTTAAAAATAGAGCCTTGTTCCCGAGTAAATAGAGGCATATTTCCCTTTATAATGCATAAATAGCATTCATGCATGCATACATAATATATGCATTTTAGCAGTCCATTTGCATTTAAATAAGAAGCCAAATCCCTTGTAAAAAATCCACTTGTCAAAATAACCTCTTCTTTATAATATGTACTTCCTAGTTAATAATATAGGGAAGAAAGCCAGAAATCCCCCTTGTAAAATAGCCAATAAAGCCCTAGAACCCCTAGACCATAAAATGCCCATAGATCCTTCATATTAACTCCAAAATAGGTCTACTCACTTTTAGAATAATACACATTAAAAGACCTTTAAAATGAGACTAATTTCATCCAATTAGGAGCTCGTATGAAAAAGTTGGTTTTTGGGCCACTTTGTATACCACATATATGTATAAATTGTATCTTCGTATTTTGTATCATATTTGACCTCATCTCCGTCTTTGGTCAACATGAAACTTGTAGATCTCATCAAGATCTACAACTTTCATGTTTTGAGTTTTTCCAAATTCGGTCCCCTTCTCTCTCTACACTAAATTTTCTTCTCACCCAATCACAGTAGGCCACGTGGCGCCCTCTGGTTGCGCCACGTAGCCCGCTGCCCTTGCCTCATTCACCTGCAGCTACAGCCGTTGGATTACCTTCCAGATCCAACAGCCTAGCCGCCTCCACGCACGCCTCAATTTTTAGCCATCAGATCATTATCAGAACTCCATCAGCACCGCTCGTTCGTGCCTCTTCCTTAGCGCGCCACTTGGCGCTTGTTGCGCCTTTGGATGATGCACTGCATCCCTCCATCTCAACCGCTCAGGCCGCAGTGCATCGCAACCCTTCGATCTTCCTCAGATCTGATCCCCGCCGCTCGTCATCGCCCTCTCCTCCGCACGACACCTGGCGCCATCACGACCTTTGGATTAGGCCACTCCTGATGCAATCCACACCGCTCGTGCGTACTTCGCCCCCATTGTGCCACGTGGAGAGCTCCTGACCCTCAGATCATCTCGCCCAGATCTAATCTCAACCGCTCCAGCCCGCCTCAATCACCATCGTTGGATCACAAGATCCAACGGTGGAGACTTCGTCTCTTACCTCGGGTGCCCCTCTCTCCCACGTTCTCTGCCTTGCGGGAGGGGCGCCCCCTTCCTATTTTCAGCCACGCTCCGTCCACCGTCGCCGAGCACCACACCCTCCACGATGGCCCCCACTCATCCCTGATCCTCGCCAGCCACTCCATCACCCACGTCGACCTCCAGCTCTCTCCCACGAACTCCATAAACCTCGCCCCATCTCCATTCCAGCCGAGACCTTCATCCTTTAAATACCCCCTCTCCGGCCAATTTCATCCTCATCCGCCGCTCGTGAGAGACTCCCCGAGCTCGGAGCTTCCAATTAGTGACAGGAATTGCGAGTATCCTCGAGCAAAAACATCCGTCTTCTCCGGCGAGATCCTCGTCCTCCGCCGAGTCGCAGCCCTCCTCCGCCGAGCCGCTGCTTGATCTCAGGGATCCACCGCCCCTTCGAGCGACGACCTGGAACTCAAGGAAGAGCTCCAATCCCCAGGTGAACGCCTCCATCCCTTCTTGATCTTCTCTTCATTTTTCTTCGCTTTTTCTTCGCCGCCTACGGCCACCTTCTCGCCTCCATTCCATTCCGCCGAGCTCCGCGTCGGAGCTCCCAGCTTCGCGGTGACCTTTACGCTCTCCGACGACGCAACGCATCATTCATCGATCTCCAGCTCCGCCGCTTGGCCGGAGCAACGTCGCTAGCACACCTTCCTCCGCCTTAGGCCTCGCCAACCATTCCACCACCTTCACGAGTGCACGCACGAGCTTTGGCTCCCTCTCTAACACCTGCAGGTACCCATCTGTTCACTGAACGGAGCTTCGCCGGAGCCGACTTCGAGCTTCATCGCCACTGACTTCAGACAGCCCTCTTCCGCTCCTGAGACCATCAGGACCTTCGCCGCATCACTACGAACTTTCTGGGATAGCTCCGAGCAATCAGAGAGCTTCATCGACTCTAGGAGGAATGGGCGGAGGGACGGCCCCTTCGCCGGAGCCCCGCCAAGTCCTCCGCAGGAGGCGGAGGACTGTTGAGGACGGAGGTCCAGCCACCGTTCGATCATCTTGATCGAACGGTCCCACGACGTCCACGTAGTCATCGCCAGATCATCACTCCACCGTTGGATCGACCAGTGATCCAACGGCTCGCAGCGAGCCACGCAGCCCCGCCCGAGCCTCTTCCCCGAACCTAGGCTCGGACCGACCGAGCCTCACTCCAGACCTCCAGAAGCGCTCGAGCCGAGCCCCGAGCCTCCGCATCCATCCGAGCCTAGGACGCCCACGAGAGGAGCACGTGCGGCTTGGGAATTTTACACTGAGGTCCTCGGGACTTTTCATATTTTCAAAAAGGTCCCTGTGAAGCAGACCCCACGTGAGGAGCACGTGCCTTGTGGAGATTTTGCATTCCAGTCCCCAGCATTATAGGTAATTGCACTTAAGTCCTTGTCAGCATATTTGCTTTATGTATTTTTATTTTCCTGTATTGCATTTACACCCCTGTGTTTGCAGACATCCCTAGGTTGCATTTTACATCATTTTTAAATTCCAAAAGTTGCATTTTGTTGAGAAACTTGTCCTCTATCTATTGTGCCACGTGTCATATTTCTGTAATTACAGTAGAATGTTCAATGAATTGATTGGTTTATTTGTGTAATATTTTGCCCAGTGACACCTTTTAATTTCTAATTAATTTTCTGTGATTCCAAAAATCCTTAAAAAATCGCAGTAGCTCTAGGACAGTAACCTTAACATTGCATAAAAATTTCATGTCATTTGCACCCATATCGAGGCCTGAATAAATTGTTGAGTGATTTTCTTATTTAAATTTTATTGAACTCATTTCACATTGAAATTAAGATTTGTCAATTTTCCTGGATTCCTCATCATCAGATCTATCTAGGATAATTTTTGTTCCTAAAAATAATGTGATTTGTCATTTATTACAATTAAATTAGTGAAAATCACCTGGTCTGCATGTTTAATTCACAGTAAATTCATTTAGTGTCTAAAAATTCCAAAAAAATTAGGTTAGTTCATTTTTATCATAATTAATCATCTGGCCAATTTTTAGAATTTTTGGACTCCATTTGATATCTTAACTTGAATTAACTTCATATTGGCCTGTTGGTTGCATGTATTTTGCATAAAAAAATCGAAAAAGACCAAAAAAAGATTCCCTCCGAAAATCGAACATCGGATTTTGCTAAAATTTGACCTAAGGAGACAGATGCCTCCCTGAGTTCGACCTTGAACTTCGCCAAGTAAAAAAATTTGCAGCTTGAAATTAACTCAAATCTAATTAAAGTGGTTTTTTATTAGCCCTCTCGTATCCGACTGCAACGAACACTTTAAATTAATTTGGACATCAATCTGACCGAATTAACTAAGGGTGCGGGGGCGTGCATCAAAATGGCGCCGTTGCCGGGGAGGCACGGCTTAGGTTAATTTTTGGTGAAATTTTGAGGGTTTGATTTTCTTTCTCCGGGTAGTCTGACCCTCGGTTTTTCTTGTGAATATTTCTCTGTTCTTTAAAATTTTGCATGGTTTTCGAGTCGTTCTCTCTCTGACATCGAAATTATTTTTGTGCGAGGAACGCGAGGAGTCAAAGACGCTACGAGGAATCGACATTTTAATTCTTTGAGTGAATTGAGAGAACTTGTAAATTTCAATCATTTCCACATTTTTCGCATCATTTCCAGCGGTTCTCGTTTGGGTTCTCGCGTGTAAAAATAGTGGAACTATGTCCCTGTGTGTTGTGTGGGTGAATGTAACTTAGCTTGCACTAGCGGCTCCCCAAGCCAATCTAGGAATTGCTTGTGCTCGTAATCACTAGGACCACACAAATCACTTAAAAGACGCACTTAGACCGCAACACTTAGACAAATTAACCTGTTCTTCACGCTAATAGAACTGCCTGTCTAAGAGTGGCTTTCATCGCCTGCATTTGCATTTAGATAAAGTTTTCAATTCTGTTATGCATCCTGCATAAAAAAAAGCGAAGGGATCACTGTAAGTCTCCTGAACTCTGCATAGCATCATTGTTTTATCTTGCATCGGCTTTTTCTCGATTTCTCCCTCTGATTTTCACATTTAATTAAACGGAAATTGGGACTGTCCGATAGGCGTGCTGTGTGGTTGAAGTAATCAGTGAGAACTTAACTTAAAAATCAGGACTGCTAAACATTATTGACCAAAAAAGAGGAATAAAATAAAAAAATTGTTTGCGGGAGACTAATCCCCGACCTTGTTTTCAGGCTGAGTGAGGGTACTTGAGTGTGTGTGAACACCTTAAGGCAGAGCCCAAATCCTCGCCTTCCATATCACGGGCCAACTGATCCTAGCAAATATCACGAGTTGGATACTTTTAGCTCATTGACAAGTACCAAGTAGCCTCCGCCTGTTCGCGGGTAGATAGGGGCGAACCAGCGGTACTCTGCGACAAGGCCTAGCTTTGTCAGCCTCCGCCTGCTTGCAGGTAGATAGGGGCACGTCTTTGAGTCCCCAACTCCGGATAGGAGCGAAGAAAGGGAGGATCGGCGGTATCTTAGGCGACAGGATAAACAGGGAAGACGCATCCGGTTCTGAGCCAACTTCCCTATAGGCCGCGTAATCCTTGCTATCTTGCTTGAAAAATCACACTTAAAAAAATACAAGATTAATCGGACTCGATTTCGAGTCCTTCACTGTGTTGAGTGTGAACCCAGGGTTTTGGATTGATTTGCTTGCTTCAGGTAGGAGTAAAATCCTATCTTCTTCTCGCCACATCAAGATGAGTAACTGGGGAGATCTCGACGCGTTATTCACCGATCTCTCTATGAGTCCCCCAAGTGACTCGTCTTCATCAGCCCAAGCGTACCTTGGACCACCCAGGACTCATGACCCTCTTGAGTCTTGGTTCCCTCATACTCAGGGTGGTAACTCTCAAACCAAACCTTTCATCTCCTCCGAGATTGCCGAGGAAGACCATCGCCTCGGTAATCCCATCCTTGATTTGTCCTCTGACATCGATCTTATTTCCCCCCCAGGACTAGAGGACAAGATGCCACCAAAAATACCACCGGATGAGGAATAAATACGACAGATTCTTGCTCGCCTTGCCGAAGCCGAACAGAAGAATGCAAATATCATGGCACAGATGGGACAAATTATAGTAGCTGGAGGAATCGACCGACCAATGGTCGATACCTACAACCCGGCGGAGAACGAGATCCAGAATTGGTTAGCACCAGCAGTTCCCGCCCAGGCATTTGAGCTGAAGCCCCACTTCCTCAGTCTGCTTCCGAAGTTCAACGGAAACATAAATGAAGAACCATACACTTTCCTCTGTGATTTCGAGCTGGTATGCAACAATCTTAGCCATCCCAATGTTGGCCAAGATTATATTCGACTGAAGGCCACCCCTTTTGCCTTAGGAGATAAGGCTGCTCATTGGTTGAAGAACTTAGGGGTGGTATGCACTACCCGGATGCAGTTCAAGGACCTATTCTTGAAAAAGTTCTACCCTCTCAGTAGGACAAACCAGATGAGAACGAAGATTGCCAGCTTCGCCCAAGGACCCAGTGAACCTTTCCATGACGCTTGGGATAGGTTCAATGATTTAGTACAGAAATGCCCCTGCCACGGTATTTCAAAGGCGATCTTAGTCCAGACATTGTTCTGTGGTCTAACCCCGGAGATGCAGGGGTTAGTCAGTGCCACCTGTGGAGGAAGCTATCTGAACAAAAACGAGCACACCGTATGGAAGATCCTGGAGCAGATGGCGGAAACAGGCAGGTCGCAGGCCACCAGGGCCTATCAGTTGTCTCCCTCAATCCTATCCAATGAGACAACCCGAAGGACTGTAGCGGATCTGACTGAGAACCTCATCCCCAGCATGGGGATGATTGCCTACAAGCTTACCATGGTCGAGCAGATCCATAAGAGAGTCGCAGAACTTGAGTCTCTTTTGCGCCTACCGAAGCAAGTGGAGGAACTTTCTAAGAAGGTAGCTAAGATAAAACTACTTGCCCCTTCTGCACCACATGTACCTGTACATCGAGTCCATCTTGTACAGGAACAGGCACCGGGGTCTCAGAGTAGCTGGGATCCGACTTACACCCAGCAGAACCAGCATGCACCCCCACAAGTGGAGACGGGATACGAGGAGCCTCCGCAAGTGTACGAGATCAACGGGCTTTGGTATAGCCGTGACCCGATTGTCAGGCAGGCCGAAATGGGGAAGGATCAGCCACACCGCCCATCCCCATCCTACCAAGAAACCAGGCCCGTTCCCACACCACGCTTTCAGTCCAGGCCAGAACAAGGGTACCAGCAGCAGCAGTGCACGTATCAGAAGGGCCAGCACCATCCCACCAGTAGCAGCAGTATCAGCATGGCCATTACCGAACCTCATCCGCACAGCAGCAAGCCCAGCCCACCGAATTGGAGTCTCTCACCTTGGCGATCCAAACCATGTCTGATAGGGTCCAACAGATGCAGAATGACTACCTGGACATGAGAAGTGACATCAATCGGGTCTCTCGTACCCAGGACCAACAGATGGCACCAAAGACCCCAATTCCCGCACAGGTTCAGGCCAACCCGAACAGCTTGCACCATGGCCAGAACCGACCTCGAGATCAGGTATATTATTCAGATAATTATTTATCTGAACATGAGATCCTTTCGTACGATAATGTAAATCATATGTCCCTCAGGAGCGGAAGGACCGTGACCATACCTGATCGGGCACGGACGCAGAAGGAAGGAGCCTCCGAGACTCTACCTGAGGAGAACTCGGAGGAAGAAAAGGAGGAGTATCACCACCACCATCGCCGGCAGAAGAAGAGGACATCTGAGTCCTCAAAGCAGCATTCTCGCATCCGCATGGAGTCCGACGAAACCGATGAAGAGCCCGCACCTCCATCTGAGGAGGATCGTCCAACAGTCGCGGAAGAAGCAACACCGGTTTCGCCTCAGCATTTTCATTTCAGTCATAGTCAGAGTCCTAGTTTGTTTCAGAGTCAGAGTCATTTAAATAACTCAGTTCCTGATCTTAATGAGAATCTTTCAGTTTCCGAACATGAGTTGGAGTCAATAATCCCTTTCCCCCGAGCTCTCAAGGGTGGAAAGAAGAAAACCAAAAAAATTCAAAAAGATGACCCTGAGATGGCAGAGTTCTGCAATAAACACATCAAGGTCACAATCCCCTTTGACAAGTTCGTGGAAATGACCCCTGCATTCCAAAAATACCTTAAGGTGAGATGCACACCTACTAGGGTTAGCAGGAAAACCAAAAGCCGTGTTGAGAAACACGTTTTATCAGTTTTATCAGTAGCCACGACTTGTGCAATAAAGAACTCGTTTCCTAGGAAACGAAGGGACATGGGTGCACATTATGTAGTGAGTCATGTTGATGACATCGCGTTTGCACGCACTCTCTTGGACAATGGTTCCTCAATCAATCTGATGCCTACAGCCCTCTGTGAGCGGCTTAACCTCGGACCTCTTAGGAAATCTAGAGCTCTCCTACAGTTTGCTGACAAATCAACCAAGAGGTCCCAAGGAGAGTTAAGGAACATTGTGATCAAAGTCGAGGGCCAAGAATACATGGTGGACTTCACTGTCCTGGATATGGAAACCCCTCGTAATTGGAGAGATTCTCAGATCATTCTAGGTAGGCCCTTCCTCAGAACAGCAGGGGCCTTATTTGACTATAAGATCGGGAAAATTCAGTTCCAAACTCCCGGCGGAGATGAGGAACTTGAAATGAAGCAGACAAGATGGCAGAGACCAGATTCAGAATCCAGCACCGATTACTCTTCTACCGGAACAGACTGCGAGCATATAGACTTAGTTGGGCCATGGAGACAGAACCCAGCCAGCACTGATGCGTCCATCTCCTCCGAAGATGATCCAGTGCATGAGTCAGTCTGTGAGATCCTCAGGAACGAGTATAGCTCTGAGCCTGCATCGTCCTACATCTTCGATGATGTAGAGGCCCAGTTGGGCCTATCAGTCCTTACATCTCTAGGACAATCGGAAGATGAGGATGATGAGTCGGACGAGGCGTTTGCCGATTGTATGGAGACCTTTGACGATCCGACTCCAGAGCCGAACTTGGTGGCAGCTATCACAGAGATCGATCCAGCCACTTCCAACACAGAACCAGATTGGATTGAGCCAGATTTATTAGACGATCACACTATTCCTGAGCTCAAACCCTTACCCACAACCTTAAAATACGCCTTCCTTGCGGGTCAAGACAAGAAATTTCCGGTCATCATCAGTTCGCGATTGACCAAGGAGCAGGAATCTCGCTTGCTAGAGATCCTGGAGAAAAACCGCAAGGCGATAGGCTGGAGCATTTCTGATCTCCACGGGATAAATCCTGCTCTGTGTTCGCACCATATTTACTTGGAGAATGAAGCCAAACCCTCTCGTGAATTCCAACGCCGGTTGAATCCAAATTTACGAGAGGTCGTGAAGAAGGAGATAGAAAAATGGTGCAACGCGGGTTTCATTTACCCAATCTCCGACTCTAAGTGGGTGGCCCCAATTCATGTTGTCCTGAAAAAGTCGGGAATTCAGACGACCACCAACGAGGACGGAGAGGAGATCGTGACAAGAGTGCCCACGTCGTGGCGTGTCTGTGTGGATTACAGACGCTTGAATGTCGCGACAAAGAAGGATCATTTCCCCCTACCGTTCATTGATCAGATCTTAGAGATACTAGCGGGGAAAGAGTTCTTCTGCTTCTTAGATGGGTTCTCGGGCTACAATCAAGTAGCCATAGCTCTGGAGGACCAGGAAAAGACCGCGTTTACATGCCCCTTTGGTACCTATGCTTTCAGGCGCATGCCTTTTGGGCTATGCAATGCTCCAGGTACTTTCCAAAGGTACATGATTGCTGTATTTGCCGAAATGGTCGGTGAACTCCTAGAAGTCTTCATGGATGACTTATCGGTCCACGGCGATTCCTTCGATTCCTGTCTTAGGAATCTGGACCGAGTCCTCAAAAGATGTTGTGAGGTTAATCTGGTGCTCTCATGGGAGAAAAGTCACTTCATGGTGACGGAGGGCATAGTGTTGGGGCATGTCATCTCCAAGAGAGGAATGGAGGTTGACCCTGCCAAGGTGGATGTGATCAGACGACTCCAGCCACCAACCAACGCAAAGCAGTTGCGGTCGTTCCTCGGGCATGTTGGATTTTACCGAAGATTCATTAAGGATTTTTCTAAGATTGCCCGACCGCTAACTGAGCTTTTAGGCAAAGACATGGAGTTTGTTTTTGATTACAAATGTCTTGAGGCCTTTAAGGTTTTGCAAGGAATGATTATGGACGCACCCATCCTACAAGCCCCAGATTGGTCTCTACCTTTTGAGATCATGACGGACACTTCAGATTATGCTGTAGGGGCTGTGTTGGGACAAAGAAGAGATGGCGTCCCGTTTGCAATTCACTACGCAAGCAAAGTACTTGATACTGCTCTGCGTAACTATACAGTTACGGAAAAGGAAATGCTTGCGGTAGTGTTTGCCTTGGACAAATTCAGATCTCACCTAAAATCGGATCCAAGGTAACTATGTTCACTGACCATACGGCACTACGGTACTTGATGGAGAAGAAGGACGCGAAGGCGCGTCTTCTTCGATGGATTTTACTTATCCAGGAGTTTGAGTTTGACTTGGACATCCGTGATAAACCTGGAAAGAAGAACGTAGTGGCCGATCATCTCTCTCGTCTCGAAGATCTTAATACTTCCGAGGATTCACCAATTCGAGACTCGATTTTTGTTATCGACTCACTCCCATGGTATGCCAATATCGTGAATTATCTTGTCTCCAAGAAAGTTCCCAAAGATTAGCCCAAGAGCCAAATCGATCGACTGAAGTCGGACGCTAGACACTACCATTGGGAGGATCCGATCCTTTTCTTCGAAGGACCGGATTGTGTTTGGAGACGATGTATTCCTCAGGAGGAATACCAGAGTGTCCTTTCTTTATGCCACAGCTTAGAGGCAAGAGGACACCACTCCGGGAAGAGGACCGCATGGAAGGTACTTCAGTGTGGCTTCTACTGGCCGACTCTGTTTCGCGATGCCATCGCCTTCGCGAAGTCGTGTCCAGTATGCCAGAGAATGGGAGGAACCATAGGTTCCAAGGATGAGATGCCAATGCAGCCGGTCATCATTTGTGATGTCTTTGACGCTTGGGGCATCGATTTCATGGGCCCATTCCCAGTCAGCCACGGGTTCGAATATATCCTTCTTGCGGTTGATTATCTATCCAAATGGGTGGAGGCTATCCCAACCCGAGTCGCAGACAACAGAACTGTTTGTAGATTCATCAGAGAGCACATCATCTCTAGGTTCGGGATCCCCAAAATGATGATATCAGACGGGGGTAGCCACTTTGTGAATCGGGAGGTGAAGAAACTCCTGAAAGACTACGGTATTGAACACCGTGTCGCAAGTCCTTACCACCCACAAACCAATGGTATGGCTGAGGTGTCGAATCGGGAGGTGAAAACCATATTGCAAAAGCTTGTCCGCACGGACAGGAAGGACTGGTCTAAGATCTTGGATCAAGTCCTCTGGGCGTATAGGACGGCTTATAAGACACCGTTAGGCACCTCCCCATTCCAAATGGTATTCAGAAAGCCGTGCCATTTGCCCACAGAGTTAGTGCACAAATCAGAATGGGCAATCAAGAAGGTCAACTGGAACACGCACCTGGGACAGAAACAGAGAGACATGGATCTGAATGAGCTTGTGGAAGTCAGAAACCGCGCATACGACAACAGTTTGGTGTACAAGGACAAGGTGAAGCGTTGGCATGATAGATATATCAGACGAAAGACCTTTGTTCCTGGACAGAAGGTATGGTTGTTTAATGCTAGGCTGAAGATCTTCCAAGGCAAGTTGAAGTCCAAGTGGACAGGCCCATTTATCGTCCGTACGGTGCATGATAGTGGATGTGTCGAGATCTCAGATCTCGCAGATGACGCACCGACATTCCTTGTGAATGGACAACTGTTGAAGCACTTCGTCGAATCCAATGAGCAGTTAGTCCATGTTGAGGAGATTGTATTCATGCGCGAGACAGATTCAGCAGATACACCTCGAGCCGCGTATGAGGCCTTGCAGCAGTGAGCTCCAGCCATCCGCAGCATCTCGAAAGATTCAAACCAACTCATTTGTATATACCATCTTTTACATCCTATCCTCTCTCCCTCGCGACTCTAGTAACCCTTCCCCGCCTCATTAGATCACTATCTTGGACTATACTTAGGATAACCAGATCCTAAGTATAGAGGGGAGGGGTCACCTGAGTCAGTTCACTGTACATTCTCTATATCACATTGGTCCTCATACTCACTTCCGTCCTATACTTAGGCTGACCTGAGCCTAAGTATAGGGGGGACCGATGCCCACATTGTATAATCATCCATTCTCCTCTTGCCCTCGTCCGCCTCATTTTTGATCTTCTTCTACACTTAGGCTGTCAAAGCCTAAGTATAGGGGGCGGAACGACCTCTATACTTCTTATACTTTTTGCTCTCCTACGCTTAGCCCGAGCTATGTCTTTTTAGTCGGTCTTCGTGCTCTGAGGACATAGCACACGCTAAGTATAGGGGGGCGTGTATATATTACATATATACTTTACCCATAGCTCGTACTTTCGCGTATTTTTGCATATTTTTGTATATTTTTACGGGGTGGGTAAAATTTGAAAAAAATGTTTTTTACTATAATACTTGTAGAAAAAGTTGTAAAATTCTTGTAAATTTGTTGTAACGTAGGAGGAATACCAATAAAAAATTGAATGAGAAAAATGAAAAATAGGCTTCTTATTTACTCTTGCATATCATCTCTGCATCTAAAAATAAAAAGAATAAGATTCTTGCATTTTCATAAGCATGACATCTCATCTCATCTGCATACTTTGCATATGCAAAGTAAAAAGTTAGTGGGTTCTGAACCAAGTTATGAGTAGATATTGAGGATGGACTTGATTTGACCTTAATCCACCTAATTGCAGAGGAACCTTATAGGAACTGGAATTAAGATTTCTCAGGTCAAGTGACTTAATTCTTTGAGTCCACAAGTCTATGTTCACATGTCATCTTGATTAGTCTAAATAGAATATCTCGTGCACACGCATGATTCTTTTAGACAGTGACCTAACTTGGACAAAGCACAATGCATGTAGATCTTCATTGATGAGGTGTTGAGGAAGTAGAATCCTTTAGCTTGGAGTAGCACACGGGTGGAAACATCTGTCCTCCTCTAGGGAGGGTAGTGCACCTCAACCTAGTCTGGTGGTGTTGAAGTCTAAGGACAGGACGCTGTGGGTTGCAATAATGCTTCAAAAGAGGGATAGTATACTGGCTCAAGAGGAAAAACTCCTGATGTACATGCTGCACCTTGTATATAGTTGAAAAAAAATAGACAGGCCACCAAAAGAAAAAAAATATTTGCCTATTGGAGTATGTATACTAGCAAGAAGTCTGCAGCTGGATGACTTGGCTACACTGGTCAGGCATCCCGGGATAGGTTAGCTATACTAGCTACCATCCATTCTTTATTCTTTTCTCTACCCCCTCCTCTTGAGTTGGTCGCACTTGAACTTAGAAGGAATACCCCGCTCCTCGAGGAAAGAGTTACTGGACGGGGTTATTGAGTTACCTTGTTAGAGGAGGTTGATTCCGAGTCATTTCTGATGTGGAGAGTTACATTTCACTTACACAGTACAAGTAAGAATGATAGTCATCAGAAATTTGCGTTTGAGGATTTGTTCTGACTTGACTGTTGAGGCGTCTTGAATAGAAGACTTGTGGAACTTAAAGTCTGTTAGGTCTTAAATTCAGATCCCAATAAGGTTCCGCCACACAATTAATCCAAAGGTCGAGTCAAGCTCCATTTTCAACTTTTGTTCATGACCTTGGTATGGAACCCAAAATCATTTCACTTATAGTTGCTCGGGGACGAGCAAGGTTTAAGTATAGGGGGTTGATTAATATGTGATTCATCACTTCAAAAGTTAAAAATAGAGCCTTGTTCCCGAGTAAATAGAGGCAGGTTTCCCTTTATAATGCATAAATAGCATTCATGCATGCATACATAATATATGCATTTTAGCAGTCCATTTGCATTTAAATAAGAAGCCAAATCCCTTGTAAAATATCCACTTGTCAAAATAACCTCTTCCTTATAATATGTACTTCCTAGTTAATAATATAGGGAAGAAAGCCAGAAATCCCCCTTGTAAAATAACCAATAAAGCCCTAGAACCCCTAGACCATAAAATGCCCATAGATCCTTCATATCAACTCCAAAATAGGTCTACTCACTTTTAGAATAATACACATTAAAAGACCTTTAAAATGAGACTAATTTCATCCAATTAGGAGCTCGTATGAAAAAGTTGGGTTTTTGGGCCACTTTGTATACTACATATATGTATAAATTGTATCTTTGTATTTTTGTATCATATTTGACCTCATCTCCGTCTTTGGTCAACATGAAACTTGTAGATCTCATCAAGATCTACAACTTTCATGTTTTGAGTTTTTCCAAATTCGGTCCCCTTCTCTTCTACACTAAATTTTCTTCTCACCCAATCACAGTAGGCCACGTGGCGTCCTCTGGTTGCGCCACGTAGCCCGCTGCCCTTGCCTCATCCACCCGCAACTACAGTCGTTGGATTACCTTCCAGATCCAACGGCCTAGCCGCCTCCACGCATGCCTCAATTTTTAGCCATCAGATCATTATCAGAACTCCATCAGCACCGCTCGTTCGTGCCTCTTCCTTAGCGCGCCACTTGGCGCTTGTTGCGCCTTTGGATGATGCACTCCATCCCTCCATCTCAACCGCTCAGGCCGCAGTGCCTCGCAACCCTTCGATCTTCCTCAGATTTGATCCCCACCGCTCGTCATCGCCCTCTCCTCCGCACGACACCTGGCGCCATCACGACCTTTGGATTAGGCCACTCCTGATGCAATCCACACCGCTCGCGCGTACTTCGCCCCCATTGTGCCACGTGGAGAGCTCCTGACCCTCAGATCATCTCGCCCGGATCTAATCTCAACCGCTCCAGCCCGCCTCAATCACCACCGTTGGATCACAAGATCCAACGGTGGAGACTTCGTCTCCTACCTCGGGTGCCCCTCTCTCCCACGTTCTCTGCCTCGCGGGAGGGGCGCCCCCTTCCTATTTTCAGCCACGCTCCGTCCACCGTCGCCGAGCACCACACCCTCCACGATGGCCCCCACTCATCCCTGATCCTCGCCAGCCACTCCATCACCCACATCGACCTCCAGCTCTCTCCCACGAACTCCATAAACCTCGCCCCATCTCCATTCCAGCCGAGACCTTCATCCTTTAAATACCCCCTCTCCGCCCAATTTCATCCTCATCCGACCCTCGTGAAAGACGCCCCGAGCTCGGAGCTTCCAATTAGTGACAGGAATTGCGAGTATCCTCGAGCGAAACGTCGGTCTTCTCCGGCGAGATCCTCGGCCTCCGCCGAGTCGCAGCCCTCCTCCGCCGAGCCGTGCTTGAGCTCAGGGATCCACCGCCCCTTCGAGCGACGACCTAGAACTCAAGGAAGAGCTCCAATCCCCAGGTGAACGCCTCCATCCCTTCTTGATCTTATCTTCATTTTTCTTCACCGACTACGGCCACCTTCTCGCCACCATTCCTTTACGCCGAGCTCCGCGTCGGAGCTCCCAGCTTCGCGGTGACCTTCACGCTCTCCGACGATGCAACGCATCGTTCATAGATCTCCAGCTCCGCAGCTTGGCCGGAGCAACGTCGCTTGCACACCTTCCTCCGCCTTAGGTCTCGCCAACCATTCCACCACCTTCACGAGTGCACGCACGAGCTTTGGCTCTCTCTCTCTAACGTCTGCAGGTACCCATCTGTTCACTGAACGGAGCTTCGCCGGAGCCGACTTCGAGCTTCATCGCCATCGACTTCAGACAACCCTCTTCCGCTCTTGAGACCATCAGGACCTTCGCCGCATCACCACGAAACTTCTGGGATAGCTCCGAGAAATCGGAGAGCTTCATCGACTCTAGGAGGAACGGGCGGAGGGACAGCCCCTTCGCCGGAGCCCCGCCAAGTCCTCCGCAGGAGGCAGAGGACTGTTGAGGACGGAGGTCCAGCCACCGTTCGATCATCTTGATCGAACGGTCCCACGACGTCCACGTAGTCATCGCCAGATCATCACTCCACCGTTGGATCGACCAGTGATCCAACGGCTCGCAGCGAGCCACGCAGCCCCGGCCCGAGCCTCTTCCCCAAACCTAGGCTCGGACCGCCCGAGCCTCACTCCAGACCTCCAGAAGCGCCCGAGCTGAGCCCCGAGCCTCCGCATCCATCCGAGCCTAGGCCGCCCACGTGAGGAGCATGTGCGGCCTGGGAATTTTACACTGAGGTCCTCGGGACTTTTCATATTTTCAAAAAGGTCCCTGTGAAGCAGACCCCACGTGAGGAGCACGTGCCTTGTGGAGATTTTGCATTCCAGTCCCCAGCATTATAGGTAATTGCACTTAAGTCCCTGTCAGCATATTTGCTTTATGTGTTTTTATTTTCCTGTATTGCATTTACACCCCTGTGTTTGCATACATCCCTAGGTTGCATTTTACATCATTTTTAAATTCCAAAAGTTGCATTTTGTTGAGAAACTTGTCCTCTATCTATTGTGCCATGTGTCATATTTTTGTAATTACAGTAGAATTTTCAATGAATTGATTGGTTGATTTGTGTAATATTTTGCCCAGTGACACCTTTTAATTTCTAATTAATTTTATGTGATTCCAAAAATCCTTAAAAAATCACAGTAGCTCTAGGACACTAACCTTAACATTGCATAAAAATTTCATGTCATTTGCACACATATCGAGGCCTAAATAAATTATTGAGTGATTTTCTTATTTAAATTTTATTGAACTCATTTCACACTGAAATTAAGATTTGTCAATTTTCCTGGATTCCTCATCATCAGATCTATCTAGGATAATTTTTGTTCCTGAAAACAATGTGATTTGTCATTTATTACAATTAAATTAGTGAAAATCACTCGGTCTGCATGTTTAATTCACAGTAAATTCATTTAGTGTTTAAAAATTCCAAAAAAAATTAGGTTAGTTCATTTTTATCATAATTAATCATCTGGCCAATTTTTAGAATTTTTGGACTCCATTTGATATCTTAACTTGAATTAACTTCATATTGGCATGTTGGTTGCATGTATTTTGCATAAAAAACCGAAAAAGACCAAAAAAGATTCCCTTCGAAAATCGAACATCGGATTTTGCTAAAATTTGACCTAAGGTGACAGATGCCTCCCTGAGTTCGACCTTGGACTTCACAAAGTAAAAAAAATTTGCCGCTTGAAATTAACTCAAATCTAATTAAAGTGGTTTTTGATTTGCCCTCTCGTATCCGACTGCAACGAACACTTTAAATTAATTTGGACATCAATCTGACCAAATTAACTAAGGGTGCGGGGGCGTGCATCACCAATCCGAAAGGATTTCTGTGTCATCAAGATTATACACATCCAGGTGTTCAGATTTGTCTGGCAATAACTCACATACTGTATGACGCATTGTTTCTTCTTCTGATGTGATGGTATCCATGTGAAGATCTGGCAGTTGGTCCCAAGGTCCAGTAATGCTGATCAGATTACACTCGGATGTTTCGGCATCTTCAGTGGTGGATTCGGAATCGGGTCTTTGCCATTTTGTTTGTTTTATTTCCAAATCCACTTCTCCATCTAGGGAGCAGAATTTCATCATTCCAGTGCCGTAATCGAATACAGCCTTGGCAGTTCTTAAGAATGGTCTTCCCAAAATGATTTGCGACTCTTTCCAATGGTTCGGGGTCTCCATATCAAGGACAGTGAAGTCCACTTTGTATTCCGTACCCTCAATCATAATGATAACATTTTTCACTTCTCCCTTAGGTCTTTTAGTAGATTTTTCAGCGAACTAGAGTAAAGATAGTGATTTCTGAAGAGGTCCTAACTCCAATCGGTAATATAAGGCTAAGGGAAGAAGATTGATGGAAGAACCGTTGTCGAGAAGTGTGCGTGCGAATGCAATACTGCTAATGCGGCTTTCCACATAATGAGCACCCAAATCTCTTTTCTTTCTAGGTAAATGCTGGTTTCTGACGCATTTGGTAGTGGCCACTGTCAGAACATGGGTCTCCACAAACTGATTTGTTTTCTTTGTACGAGTCCGGGTGGGGGTATATTTCATTTTCAAATATTTCTGAAATGACGGATTACTGGTCACATATTGATCAAAGGGTACCTTCACTGTGATGTTCTGTTGACAGAACTTTTCCATCACTGGGTCACTCTGGATAATTTTCTTTTGTTTTCCTTTCTTAAGAGCATGGGGGAAAGGAATGGAAGCATTTGAGGCAGGAGAAAGAGATCCAGAATCATAAATAAGAGCATCTTTATTGGATTTGGAGTTCTTATTACAATCATAATGTTTTGGATAATAATCATGTTGCTGAAATAGTGACAAAGGTATTTTTGCAGCAACTAGAGGTTCAAGGTCCTCTGTGGTCTCCATAGATGCTTTTCCCTTATTTTGAGCCGGAATCCTCGGGCGTTCTTCGTCTTCATCCTCAGAAGCATCCTCCGGTTGATCTTCCGAGTTATGATGGTCAGCTTCCCTTGCTCGGTCAGGTACGACCACGGTCCTTCCGCTCCTGAGGGACATGGCATTGATATTGTTAAACGAAAGGATCTCGTGTTCAGATGTGGAAAAATCTGAGTAGTATACTTGATTATTGTATCGAGATGACTGAGATTTGTTCAAGCTATTAGGGTTAGCTTGAACTTGGGCGGGAATGGCTGTGGCTGGGGCTGTCTGTTCTTCCTTCCAACGGGATAGACGATTAACATCTACCCGTATTACCCTGTCGGGTATTATCCTGTGTGTACCAGATGCTGTTTATCTCGAATGTCAGAGGTGAGGCTTCTATGACTGTCTCGGCTGGCGGAGGTGACTGATGGGAAGGTTGGGCATAGGATTGGTCCTGAGTCCACGGTTGCGGTTTGCCAGAGCCTGGCTGCTCTTGGACATGATGCACATGATAAATTGGGACCGTAGGTGCAGTAGGCATCCCTATCTTGGATACCTTCTCAGTGAGTTCCTCCATTTGCTTTGGAAACTGGGAGAGCTGGTTGTCGATGTCGTTCACCCTTTTATTAATGTGATCCACAACTGTTAATTTATCTGTGATGATGTTCATGTTGGGAAGCAAGTCCTCTGTTATTTCTGCAACAGTTTGTTTCCCTCCTTTGGCTTGATAGGTGTTCAGTGAATCAATGTAAGCTCTACTAGCAATTTGTGAACGGCTAGTCTCCGCCATTTGCTCCAGTATTTTCCAGACGGTATCAGCTCCTCAGGATGTGTAGTTTCCTCCACAGGCAGCGCTGACTAAACCCTGAGTCCCGTGGTTAAGGCCAGAGAAGAGGGATTGGACCAGGATGTTATTATCTAGGTCATGACAGGGACATTTTTGCAGCAGATCTTTAAATCTATCCCATGCATCACAAAGTGGTTCATTTGGCATCTGAGAGAAGCTAGTGATGCGAGTCCTCATTTGATTGGTTCGACTCAAGGGGTAGAATTTTTTTAAGAATAGGTTCTTGAACCTATCATAGGTGGTCACCGTCACTCCCAAATTTTTCACCCAGTAATCTGCCTTATCCTTCAAGGTGAAAGGTAATGCAGTGAGACGAATGTAATCTTGGTTGACTTGTGGGTGCCTCTGATTAGAACATACTAGCTTCAAATCACGCAAGAATTCATAAGGTTCTTCATCCGAATTACCATGAAATTGTGGTAATTGATTCATGAAGTGTGGTTTCAGTTCATGGTGAATCTCAGGCTGAGGTGGCTGCAAGTAATTTATGACTCTATATTGCCCGGGATTGTATGCAGCCTCCATTGGTGGTTCTTCCTCTGCATTCATTCTTTCTAGTTGTTCCCTCATCAAATTTTGCTGCTGCTCAGATGCAGCTAGTCTTGCGAGAATCATTTGCATCGTATCTTCATTGAGGCCATCTTCAGGATTGTTCTTCTTTGGAGGCATTTTTTGTGAGTTCTTCTTTTCACCTTCAGATTGTGAAAAGTAGGAGTCAATAGTTTGAAGAGAATTATAAGATGAGGGTTCCAGGGGAAGGTGTCCCTGAAACCAAGGTGGTTCTGAGTAAGAGTGGCTCAGAGTATTTGAGACTGGAAAGTTTGTGGTGGTCAGAAAAGGGTTCGCTGAGTCCGAACAGAAATTACCACAATTTTCCATTCTCGAATTCAAGAGATTATCAAGAGGTGTATGGATGTTGATCTAGGTACTAGTGAGGTATTAAGTTTTACGCATAGATCAAACACAATACAAAATTTTGTTTCACCAACTCACACAGTGAAGGTCGTAAGAGTTCGACCAATTATCTTGTCAATTTTAAATAGTGAAAAGATAATCTTGTTAGCGAGCTGAAATTTCGAATTTGGGCTCTAGCCCTAAGTGTCGTCTCTCACTCACTTAGAAAAATAGAACATTCAAGGCGGGGTTGCTCTCCCGCAGAAATTCTTGATTTTATGGGTTCTTTAAGATCATCTATATTTAGCAGTCCCGATTTTAATGAGGTGATCACTGAAAAATTAGATGAGCACAAATACACGTCTACCGTCCAGTCCCAATTTCCTTTAAAGTTATGTTATAAAACAAGAGAGAGGGATTTGGGAAAAGCCGATGCATGCAGAAAACTATGATGAATGCTCAGTTAGAAGACTTACAGTGAATCCTCGCAATCTCCATGTAAGATGCTAGACAGAATTTAAAAAATTATTCTAATTGAAATGCAAACCGATGAAAAACCGTACCTAAGCAGAAAGTTCTATTAGCGGGAAGAATTGATTTGAATTTTGGCTAAATTAAACGATCTATGTGCGTCTCAATTAAAGTGCAGTGTGGCCTTAAGATCCTACGAGCACAAGTAAAAATATAAATGCTCTGAGAGCCGTATGTGCAGGTCTATCCTAATCGCCACTCAAGTCGGGCCCCACCCTCACCGGAGAGTGAAACTAGCCACGACACACCACAGAATAAAGTCAGAGGTCTTTCTACACGCGCGAGAGTCCAAACGGACACCGATGTAAATAAGCAATTAATTACAAAAATTAAAATTTGCAGAAATAAACCTAGACTCTACGCTCTCTCACGACTCGACTCGATCTTAATTTTATTTACGGTTTTTCAAAAGTCGGTGAAGTTGCGTCAGTTCTTGAAAAACCGCTCCACGCACAAAGTACCTCGCAAGAAAAAATAAGAGAGAAAATGTAAGAGAGTGACTCAAAAAGATATGAAATTGCTGAAAATAAATTGCAGAAAATGAAATTTACAATGCGAAATTCGGGGGTTAGGCTACCCGAATGCGGAAAACCAAACAAAAATTTTCAAGACAAAAATCTAAGTCGTTTGCCTCCCCGGCAACGGTGCCATCTGACGGATCCGAAAATACCGGGTTTAAAAATGTGTTTTATCGTGTCGTGTGTTGTAGGCGGCAATCGGAAACGGTCAAGAAAATAACCATACAAAATATGTTCAATTTTTAATCTCGTGGTTTTATATTTATTTTACTTGGGCAAGTCCCAAGGTCGAACACAAGGAGGCAAAGGAACAACCTAGAGCGATGTCTATCAAAGTTTGTGTTCGATTTTCGAGGCGATCTTTTTTTAGAATTTTCAATGCAATAGAGGGTGCAATATGCAAATTCGGCCTATTTTAGGGACTAAAATGTAAATTTCATTCAAACGATGTCCGAAAAAATATGAAACCTGGCCACAATGTCAATTATGATGAAATGAGTGCACTATAAATTTTTTGGAATTTTTGGATGCAATATGATTTTTTTATGGATTGTTAAATGCAAACAGAATGATTTTCAATATTTAATTATAATAAATAATAAAGCTACTTATTTTCAAGAAATAAAATTATCTAAGATCTATCACTAGGTGATGAATCTCAGAAAAATCCTAAACCTCGAAAATGTGTGGTTTAATACCTATTAAAAATTAAATACTAAAATATGCAAAATGATTTTTATAGGTCAAAATATGCATGCAAATGCAAATCTTTTTGGGCACAATGTTAAGAACAATTAACTCTACAATGTGTGATTTTTCGGGGATTTTTAGAGCAATGGTTAATCAACTATCAATTTCAGCGCAAGAAATGGGCAAAATATGCAAATTTTCGCAAAATAATTAATTAGTAATTATCCATCAATCACAAAAATGCCCACAATATGTCAAACTGTAGAGAATTAATTAACAAACATCATGCTATTTTTGGATTAATAAAATAATGTAAGGAAGGTGTTCAAAACAAAGGGGAAATACAGGGGTATGAGTGCAATAAAATAAGTAAATAAGCAAGAGAGACTTAAAAGTAATTACCGAAACTGGGAGGGTATCTTCTGCAATTTTTCCAGAGGAGCACGTGCATTGCACGTGCCCTCTAGGCAGTGGACTGGAGTGCAACTATGAAGGAATTCCGAGGCCTTTCTGTAAAAACTCCAAGTTGTCACGTGCTAGGAACGTGACTTTAGACTTCAGTGCAAATAGGGGGACGTCCGGGTGCTGGATGCAATTGACCCAGTGGGTCACATGCGGCGCACGTGACCCCTGGTATGAGAAAGGGCCGTTGAAGTTCCCTCGGTACGTGCTTCTCACGTGTGAGGGTCTCGGGACTCGTGCCCAGTAGTGGAGCGGTCGATGGTACGGCATCGAGGCAGAGCAGTTTAAGGTGGAGGAGTCGCTGGCGGGAGGGGCGTGACGTCGGCCTCCCTCTGGCCGACATACGGCCTAGAGGGTGGCGTCGTATGCGGCGTAGCGGAGGTTGGAGGTGAACGGTTGAAGAGGTCGTGCGGGCGCGGCGGAGATAGGGAGAGAAAGAGAGATAGAGAGAGATAGAGAGAGAGATAGGGAGAGAGAGAGAGAGTATACCTGGAGGATAGTGGCTCGACGGCGACTGGTGGCCGGAGCAATGGCAGCGGCGGAGGTGCTTGGTTGCGACAAGGAGGTTGGCCTCGGATCACGCCGTCTCTGTGGCTGTCACAACCGGAGGTATAATTCGGCGGATGAAGGTGAAGTCGAGGGGCGACGAAGCTTATATAGAGGACGGTGGTGCGCCGGAAGAGGAAGGGTGGGGAATTTTTTTGGGTCCGATCGAAGATTGATTCGAAGAGGATATCGGATGAGGCGGTGGTAGAGAGGATTGGCGGCGGTGAGATTCGCGGGGTGGCGATCGTAGATGGCTGGGATGCGGTGGAGATCGCGAGATCCGCGGCGTGAAAATCAGGGGCGACGGTGGCTGATTTGGGAAAGGAGGCGGCAGGTGGAAGATGCACAGGCATCGTCCGATCGAGCGCGATCGGACGGCGTCTGTAATGCCACGTGGAGGCAGAGGGCGTGAGGAGCACGTGCGGAGCACGAGCCTGGGGAGGCACGTGCGACGCACGTGCCAATTATAATAATTTTTTTATAAAAACGATATTAAAAATATCTCAAAAACGGCTGACACGTGGCGGCACGAGGTGCTGCCACGTGTCAGCACCAGAAAATTCGGAAAATAAATCTTTTGTAGAATCATAAATAAATAGTAAATGGCCTCGGATCGAAAAAGTTTCTTCACGAAAATTGCTCGTCTCGATGAGATCTACAACTTTCATGACATCAAAACCAAAATCGATCATTTGCACAAAGTGAATTTTTGGGGTATCCTATGTACATAGAACACCTTAATTTTGGGGTTTTGTAATTTTTATGTCATTTTTAAGATCAGATAAAAATTCGGAAAAATTACAGTAAAATCAAAGATAAATAAAGACACCTTAATCTAATTTTTTTTGGATTTTTATTAATTTATAAAATATGTACATAAAATAATAAGTCAAATACCGCTAAAATATATAGTATACAAAAGAGGCCCAAAACCCAACTTTCACATATGAGCTCCGATTCCCTTGAACTTGGTCTTGTTTTGAAGGTAATTGAATGTACATTAGTTTAAAAGATGAGTAGGATTAAAACGGACATTGGATGAGGGAGATATGAGGGTTTTAGTCCGAAAATCCTGAAATTAGGGTTTGGGTTTTTGGTCTACTTATGAGTTAGTTATTTTTTTGTACTTTTCATTTATTCTTGTTAGTGATATGTACACAATGGAGGTGGTTTTGTGTCATTCAGAGTTAGCATGAATGAGTTAAAAATCTGGGAAGTTAGGCTATTTACAGGTCACTTGTGGCTTGGATTTTTGGCTACTTATTTTGTGCAGATTTTTGTGCTAAAAATGCAATTCTTATGAAATCATGCACTAATGCTAATTATGCAGAATAGATGCAAATATGCTATTGATTTTAAGGGATTTGAGATTAATAAATGAGATTTAGAGTGATGAATACGAGATTCATCATTAGGTCACTGTCTAAAAGAATCGTACGTGTATGAAATATTCTACATAGACCAATCAAGATGACATGTGAACATAGACTTGCGGGCTTAAAAATATAAGTCACTCGACCTGAAAAATCTTAACTCCAGGTCCTATAAGATTCCTCTGAAATTACGTAGATTAAGATCAAATCAAATCCATCCTCGACTTATATTCAGAACTTGGTTCAAAATCAACTAACTTTTCACTTTGCATATGCTAAATCTGCAAATGAAATGTAGATGCCATGAAATGCATAGGAATGAAGTGCACGACACTTTTTTTTGAATGCAAGGATGATAAGCACAGCAAACAAGAAGCCTCTTTTTTTTCTAGTATACCTCCTATTTTACGATAATTATACAAATATTATTTACAGGAATTTTACAAAAGTATACACATTTTACAACTTGTATACAATATACATATTATACAAGTATACATGTAGTTTACAAATTTTTTTCAATTATACCCATCTCGTAATTATTGCATAATATATACAAAAAATATGTGAAAGTACGAGCTATGGGAAAGTATATATGTAATATATACACGTCCCCTGCACTTAACATGTGCTATGTCTTTATAACACAAGAAGCGAGGAAAAAAACATAGCTCGTACTAAGCGTATGAGAGTTAACATAATAAAAAATATAGAAGTCGATCCGTCCTTTATACTTAGGCTCTGGTCAACCTAAGTGTAGAAGAGAAAAAATAGGGCGGACGAGGTCAAGAGGAGAAATGGATGAGTATATACACATGGCAAGCATCGGTCCCCCCTATACTTAGGCTCCAGTCAGCCTAAGTCTAAGTCAAGAGTAAGTGTGAGAACCGATGAGATCTGGAGAATATATACAGAAGAAGAAGAAGAAGAAGAAGAAGAAGACTATATAAGGTGGAGGAAGAACGTACAGGGATCAAGAAGGTTTGTGACGAACCTTCTTGCGGGAGCGAGGAGGTGGGTAATATACATATGTGTCACTGTCAGAGTTTTCCTCAGATGGATATTAGTGAGGTGAAGGTATCATCCAACGAGGGTCAACACATGGCTGCTTGCTAAGATATGGCTTAAGAACAACCGAATTGAGCTCACTCATATAAATCACCTCATCCGGACCCAATGAGGACTCTTCAGAAAATTCCTTCTTTGGTATATTGAAGGAAACTTTTTTAGTCAGTTTTCTTGAACCTAAAGCATTGAGAGGGAGTGGAGAGTGATGCGCCTTGAGGTTCCCAAGAATGTGTGGGGTTGGAGTGCACCCAATGTTGAAAAAACGATCTCCTGAGTCTCACAAGCTATAGTCGCCTTAACCGAGGCTAAGAGCGGCTTTCCGAGAATAATCAGAGACTAGGTAAACACTCCTTTGTGCTCAATGTCAATGACCGTAAAGGCTACCTGGAGTAGAGCACCTTGGAAAGTAATGATGACTGAAATGATTCCTCTCGACCGTTTTATATATCGATCATCTAGTTGTACGATCGCTCTCGATTTTCTGATTGGACCGAGTTTGTGCTTGTCAAGCATGGAGGCCATGAGGATATTTATCGATAGTCATCATCGATTCTAGCATGGTTGAAGATAGTATTTTCGACTTCACATCCAACCCTAGGAAACTGTTTCATTCTACCGCTCTTGCTCTTTCTCCCCATCACTAAGGAGGTGGCCATAGACACTAGATGTTTTTCTGTCCTTGTTTTCTTATTGCCCGACCTCTTGGGCATCAACTTACTCCTCACAAATCTTTTGATGTCAGGGAAGTGATCTATGGACTTTATTAAGGGAATCTTAAGAATCAATTCCTTAAAATTGATTCCCTAAGGGTAAGTTCCAAATTTTTAAGTCATTTTCATTTTCAATTTTTATGAGATTTTTTGAGTTTTCATCTTTTTTGGTCTTTTTGGGATTTTCATTTTTTATATTTTTGACAGGTGAAGGAGGGGATGGAGAAAATGCAGGCTCGATATTGGAGGGCAAGTTGTTAGTACAAAAGGGAGGTAGAAAGGACCCAGCAGTACAATGTGGGTGGGTTTCCTTGTGTCCTTTAGATTATTTTCAACATTGAATCCACTTATTTCATTCTTCTCTTCCATACCCGAGCTATAATAAAATTAAATTAGTCAATCGATGACATTTCTAAATTTATCCTCAATTAATTCATATCTCTTCACAATCCTAGAAATGTTATCCTCCAAAGATTCCTCGTAAAAAATCATCGAAGCAGTCTGTTTACTCGAAGGACACTGCTGAGATCTAGAAGTCTCACACTCAACATACCTTGACTCTGGCATGTAGTGCTGGGTTGAGTATGGACCATCCGAATGACGGATATTGGTCAGAGCCTCGAATAATGGAGTTAATGAACAAGGGGCTTGTAAGTATAGCTCATGAGTCCAAGCCCGTGCATGTGTAGGCTCTCTAAATAAAGGTTGGTCAATGTGGGTTCAATCACTAGGGTTAATCGAGTCATGAAGATCATATGGTGTGGGACTAGCCATTCAGTTTGTTTGGTCGACCATGTTATACCTAAGGTCAAGTCAGGATGTGTGTATGTGAATTGTTGTCCAGTCCCAACTTGAGGTGAGAATGAGGTGTGTGGGGGCACATAATTCTACCAATCGTTTGTCTCACAAATGGCTTTCTCTTTGAATTATCCTTGATTCTAGAAAGCATATGACTACAAGGTGACGAAACCCATGGAGGAAGTGGATATGGGGTGTAAGAAGGCAGGGTAGTTGACATCAGTTGAAAGTTTGACTTCATAATCGGGTCGAGGTGGAACCAACCATGGGTAATGGTTTCCTGCAAATGGTGGAGGATACATGAAAGAAGGAGAAAGCGAAGACGAACGGTATATGTTCAAGGTGGAATGATCAGGGAGGTCAGGGTATGGGGATCAATATCCCGACATCTTCGAGAGATGGATGTAAGTGGATGGATGTTAAAAACATGCAATTGCACAGAAGGATACGCTCATGGTCAGACACAAAACAAACACAAGAGCAAACCCCAAATTCACCAACTCAACACAAGTGAAGACCACAAGAGCTCGGTCTTTTATCTTTTCAATTTTATTTGGTGATAAGTGCAAACTTTGAAAGACTTAATGGGTTGTTAGGCATTTGTATTTCCCTGCAGACTGGCCTGGTTCTTATGACTACTTGTACCTACTTTCAGCTAGTATAGAAGTAAGTACAGACCGTAAAAATACGGCTACTCGTTACTTGAGGATGGAGCCTTACATAGTGTCCTCTAAACCACCCACTTCACTAAGGAAATTCGGATCGTTTACCGGCTACCCGCATTTCCTCAATGAGAAGTAGCTAACCATTTTTGTATAACTAGTAGTCTATTTAAAAGTCGGGGCTTGAATCTATCCTCGTGTTCATCCCTCTCTCACTTGCAAGTAAATTCAAAAAAGGAAGGGGTCGCTCTCCCGCAAACAAGTGTTAATTATAGTCAAAAAATATTTGGTCAAATCTAATTAGCAGTCCGATTAAAAGTTCGACTATCACTTGATTAGTCCACCAAGAATGACACGCCTAACGATTGGTCCCGATTTCTATTTAATCCTAAGTTTTAATGATCCTCGTGCTCTACATGTGGGATGCAAAACAGAATTGAATTTTTACACTATATGAAATGCAAAGGAGAAAATCGTTCATAGACATGCAATTCTATTAGCGAGTGATGAACCAGTTGATTTGGACTAATAGCTCAGCGGACTAAGTGCATCTCATTAATTGTGATGGGTGGTCCTAAATTAAAAGAGAATAAGCAATGAATATTTGACTTATGAAAAGCTCTAAGAGTCATGTGTGTAGGTCTAACCTACGAGCCACTCAAGTCGAGCCCATCCTCACTGGAGAGTGAAACATGTATCAACACACCACAAGAATAAAGTCCAAAATCCGGATACACACACGAGATCCCAAATAGAATCCACTAGAAATGTACAATTATTACAAATAAAATAAATACAGAAAACTCCTAGACTCTACACTCTCTCACGACTCGAGTCGATCTTAAATTTTAATGCATCCTTCGATCGACTTATCGCCAGAAAAACCGACCTCCAAAACTCTTGAGAAGCTCGACCACCTAAGCAGTCTTTCTGTCGTGTCTGATCCCTCACACAAAAATAAAATGGTGATAAAAAAGATAGATATAATATAATAAAAATAAAATAAATAAAGAAAATAAATAAATAAAAAATGCAAGAAAATACGCATCGAAATAAATACAAGAAAAGTCGGGGGGTTAGACTACCCGGAGGTGGAAAACCTAAAAACTAAATTTAGTAAAAATCAACCTAAGGTGTGCCTCCCCAGCAACATCACCATTTGAAAAAACATGAAAAATGCATTATAGTCGGGCAAATCAAGATTTATCAAAATGACCACTTAATTAATTATCTGATTAAAGGGAACGATCAAAATTTTATTTTATTGGACAAGCCCAAGGTTGAACTCGGGGAGGCTACTATCTCCTTAGGTCAATAATTAGGCAATATAGAGACTAGGTTTTCAGGGAATATTTTTCGTATTTTAAATGCAATATAATTGATGAAATGCGATTTTGGCAAAGTTCATGTCTAAAATACAATTTTCATTCAAATGATGTCCAAAAATTATAAAACTTGACCAAAAGATGAAATATGATGAAATTAAACTATTTTTATTTTTTTAGAATTTTCGGATGCAATGTGAATTAATAACGAATAAAATATGCATACTATGTGATTTTGAGAATAAATAAAAACACAAATATTTTATAGATATAATAATATTTAATTTCTTAAAATACTACATATTAATTAGTCAAGTCATTGATTATTTTATTATGACCTCGATATGCATGCAAAAGACATGAAATTTGGACACGATGTAAAACATCCTAAAATCTAACTAATATGAATTCTTGAGACTTTTGGAGAAATAATTTATTTAATAACAATTTAGTAGTACATAGTGGGTAAAATATGTTATTATCCACAAAGATATTTATATTAAATAAACCATGTCTCACAAAAAACATACTCAACATCTACAATGATAGAAAATTAGTTGGTCTACAAAATGCTATTTTTAAAATGATAAAATGATGTTAAATGAAGTATCAAAATGATGGACAAATGCAAGGTTCTTTAAGCAAATTACATAAACATGAAACAAAAAAATTGTAAATGCAATTACCTAAATCTTAAGGGGGGTGAATGCAATTTTCCCAGAAGGTCACATGTGCCTCACATACCTCCTGGATGGCGGGACATGTGCACAAAAGCCTCGAAATGGAGGGGTCAGTACAATCAAGAGGGTACGTTACTTGCTCGTACTCTGCTGGAGAGGGGTTTCCTAATGATTAAGGAAGTACGGAGGCGTTGGGCGCAATATTCCTCTACCCTCACATGCAAAGCACATGCATGAGGGAGATAAGGGGCATAAACAGAGTCCTAAAGCAGACGGGCTACCCAAGGTGGAGGGTCAAGTTGCGAGCATGGCGGAGTACTGGAGCGGTCGGTGCATCGCGAGCGGTCGAAGGCATGGGTGTACGGTCGTGAGGCAGGCACCGTGGTAGGCGAGGTCGAACGCCAAGGGAGGTAGGCATTTCTGCTTAGTGAGGCGGAGTAACACCAGTATGCGATGGGGTGGTTCTCCTATAGATGATCAGTGTCGTCGAGAGAAAGACAAAGGTTATGTCTTGGGCTTCTCCACGATAGCTGCGGATCGTACATCCATGTGACACACGCCCGGACCTTTCTACGATAATGTGAGATTGCAGAAACTGTTGTTCGGAGATGATGAAGGGCAAACCAACAAGGACTCAAGTTCATCTTGTGGGTATGACTAAGAGGTGAATGATGCTCACGCAAAGATGAAGGCAGAGGTAAGATCCTTCGACTGACGATGGTCGGTAGAAGGTCAATGACGGAAGCGGCAAGGCAACCGATGGTTGCAGATGGCGGTCGGCCGTATGTGATGTTGATGATCACAAAGATAGAAAGTGAGATATGAGCAGATCTACGTCAGTAATGGTGGAACGGACCAGAGTAGTGCTGGTTGTGATGATGAGGTGCGGATGGAAGTGATGAAGGGCGGTGGCGGTGATGTAGGAAGGAGCAACGAGCAAGAAGAGGAAGAAAGAACATGGTAAGAAAAGTAGGAGAGGTGAAATAAGATAAGAAGAGGAAGAGAAAGAGAAAAGGCAAAAACAGATACCTGACGTTGTGGACGGATGTTGGGAAGGAGGAGAGAAGCTTCTCTGATCGTTGCTCAATGCGCGACAAGAGGAGCTCGGCTGTGGCGAAGTACAACAGCTAAAAGGGTAAAAGCCCTTGGATCTCACCTCGAGTTCGGTTCGTCGTTGCACGACCTGCAATCCTTCGTCTGTCACTGGAAGGCTAAGGGTGCTAGGCCAGAGCTTGCTCAAATGGTAGATGCCCGCAAAAGAGGGTGACGATGCCGCTTTTGTAGGTTGTTGATTGGAGATTCGAGAACGATGGGGAGATGACGATGTGGCGAGGAGCGAAGAGAGATAGGGAGGTTGTTGTAGAGCTTGGTCATGGGCGAGGAGAGAGAGAGAGAGAGGTGGTTGCAGGTTAGAGAGAGAAACAAAGAGATATGGAGGAGGTGGAAGAGAGGGAGAGACACCGGAGTTGGCAAGTTGTGCGGGGAGAGGAGTGGGCGAGAGGAGTGGAAGACGTGGGTATATGGTTATAGAACCGATGCCCCGCTGCACGAAGCAAGCGAAGCCGCTGAAGGCGGCTAGACGCAGGCGTAGACGGGAAGAAGAGGGTACCACGTGGCGCGTGTAGAGGCGACTACATGGTGGAGAAAATTAAATTAAATTAAAATGAATAATAATAATAATTAATAAATAAATAACTATAATTAAAATAATTAAAATAAATAATTAATTAATTAAAATAAATAAATAAGAGTAAATACAATAAATAATTAAAATACATAAATAATAATAATTAATGTAATAAATAAATAAAGATAAAATAACTAAGTAAATAATAATGTAATAATATAAAAGAAATAATAATTAAAATATAATATAGTAGAATAAAAAATAAAAACAGGGGTGACACGAGGTAGGTCCAGGAGCTATCACGTGTCGCTCCCAGAAAATACCAAAAAATAAATTTAAAGAAAAATAAAAAGAAATAACAAAAGAGGTCAAATAAAAATGATCAACATAAAAGTTGCTCATCTTGACGAGACCTACAACTTTTACGAAGGATTGGAAATCAGAATAAACCGTCTGTACAAATTTGTTTTGGTGGTATGCTACTTACATAAAATAACACATTTTTTGTGTTTTGTCTTTTTTAAACATAAGATAAAAATTAAAATAAAAATCAAATAAAATACGAAATAAATATTTACAGCTTAATCTATTTTTATTTTTAATATTAAGAATAAAATAAAATACATTAGCATATGTACAATCTACATTGGGGCCCAAAATCTAAATTTTACGAACGGACTCTGATTCTTTTGAATTTGATTTCATTTTGAAGGGAATTGAATGTACATTAATGTAAGGAGGGGTCCATAGGAGACCGTGGAAGAGAGATATTCACATTTAAGGTTCTTAGTCTCAAACTAGGGTCAATGTTTCATTGATCAATCTTACAAGTTATTATTTTATTGATATTTCTCCTTTATTAGTGCCAGGAATATATACACCAGAATTGATTTTATTCAATTCTGAGTTAGTGAAAAGTAGATAAAAATAGTGAAAATATGGTGACTATATAGGTGATATTTTTACAAGTGAATTTGTCTTCATATTTAATGCATATGTGCATGCTAAAATATAAAGACTAATTCTAGATGCATGAATGAGAATAATACAAAATAAATGGAGAAATGCAACTACCTACTTAGGAACAAAGCTCTATTTTTGACTTTTATAGTAGTGAATCACATATTCATCAACAATAGAGTCAGAGACATGTCCACCATTTTCAGGGAGGGAGACCACATGCCCCAGCAGCAGCAGTCATAGCCTCACTTCTTGTCTCCACCACACTTCCAGAACTGGAGACATGGTCAGCAGCAGATGCAACCTACATATTCTCACCAGCATTACTATCAGCAACAGTTTGCATCGTATGGGTAGTTTTCACATACTCCTCCTCATATCAACAGTCATAATCGTATGGATACCAACAACCTCCTCACTATCGGTCTCAGCGATGACATATCATTGAGAAACCAATAGAGCATCAATCTTGTGTATCAGAGCCAAATCTTGGAGTTTCACCACTTCTTATTCACCATCACCACCTTTTTCACCAGAATTATGCATAAAAGACCAAAAAAGAATAAAGAAAGATGTAGTATCGAGTCAACTTTGAAGGAGAACACACCTCTCATGGATCTTCCTCTATACCATCAGACGAAGCAACCCGTCATGTTTTTCATTTTGTTTCTTCTACTCCTATTGTGGATGATACTGTATAGACTAAATCTGATCACCCAATTGTAAAATAATGACTCTATTTTCAATAAAGGAATTAATCAGTTCAATGTTTCTCATAATTGCATTCCAATCCCTTCTGCTTTTAATAAAACCAAAAAAACCAGAAATTTAAAACAACACTATCTGATCTTGGAGTGGTAGAGTTCCTTCAAAATATCTTTTTCGAGTTGCCACTCCTTACGGCAATGGAGTACATGCCTGTAGTGAAAAAGGGAATGAAAGAAGCATGTACTTAAACGTGTCAACCAAAGTAGAACATACGAAATAAAAGAGAGAAGCGCATCTTGACCATGGCCACAGTTCATGCCAGCGGCAACCTCCCACACAAAAAGAAAGATAAGGGAGCACCTCATATCTATTGCCACATACTTGATCAAGAATTTGATCGTACTCTTCTTAATAGTGGTTCCTCCATAAATTTCATGTCATCCTCGTTGCTCACAGAGTTTAGGTTGGGACCTCTTAGATCCACCAGGATGAACCTTCAATTTGTTGATAGAACGATCAAGCGGTGGAGAGGCATATTAGAGGATGTTATTGTAATAGTGCAAGGAATGAGATTCCTAGTTGATTTCGTTGTCATGGATATGAACACCTCTACACTGCTACTTCATACCCTGATCATACTTGGTCGATCGTTCCTCCAAACGACCGAAGCGGTAGTATGGTACTAGAGAGATCATCTTTCACTCTCGTAGGGCCTGTTTGGTTGCAGGGTTGGGCAGGGTTGGCCCAACCCTGGTTACTATTCACAAGGGTACTTCCTCCTCACAGATTACTATTCACCCATCCCAACCCAGCCCAACCCAACCCAGTCCAACCCAGCAACCAAACATGCCCATAGTGGTAAGGTAAAAATTGATACTTTCCCCAATCATATGCCATTATCGCCACCAACATCAGCAGATGGGAGAGATAGAGACAATTACACCAAATTCTGAGGACTGCGATTTTCTTGCTGAGTTTTGAGATATAGATATATTCACTGATTTCATGAACACCCAGGAGTTCCTTTCCCAGAAGAACCTTATGGAAAGCACAGCTACCTTGAGTTCTCTTGTTGATCATTCTGAGTCATTTGCTGATAGAGTCATTCTGAGATATCGAAGGTACATTCTGAGATTTACGAGACACATTCCTTTTCTGAGATTACTGATGAGATACCTCATGCTGAGATTTTTGAGATTTTTGTTGAAGATTCTGACCAACCTGATGATCCATTCCTTTCTGAGCAGAGATCATTCATTGCATATCTTTTTGAGATTTTACTTGCTGAGCCCATTGAAGGATATGTGAAGATGCTTAAGCGCATTACGTAAGCGTGAGGATCGCATCGAATGCGATCGGAGCGAAAAAAATTAAAATTGACGAAACCACATGATCTAAGAACATTTCTTGGATAATTTCATCTAAACCACAATAGGTATAAGGTTTACCTCTTGAAGTGTGCTCGCGATCAAGTCTCTAAACCAAGAGACCTCCTGTCTCAAGTCCGATCCAATGGAGGAGACGCTTGCGAGCGCACTGACGAGACGCGTGCTCCTCGCAATCCATGTTGATGATCCAAGCGGCGGATCTCCTAATCTCGTCACATGAGATTCAACATCTTCTTCACAAGCGAGATGCACCGAAGGAGATGGAGATCCACGAGTAGATGATCTGGCAACATAATGACGATGTTGCGGTGATGACGACTCTCACAAGGGCTCCATGGTGGACGATCACTATGAGAAGAGAGAGGCTTGGCATGTGGAGAAAGAGAGAGGGAGAGAGATCATTCGTAATTGTGTGTCATGTGTAACGAAGAGCAAGGGGTGCCTCTTCTTATATAGGGATTTGGGAGTCCATGGATCTCAATCCATGGACAACACACAATCAGTGGATGAAATTGATTTGAGTTTCTCTCAATGACTATGATCTTGTTGTAAAAAAACAACAAAAAATAATTTAATTTAAATTAATATATTGATAAATAAATATAAATTAATTTCAAATCAAATCAATTGGTTAATCTTGGAGATAATGAGGAGACCAACAACATCCCCTAAAAGGAGGGACGACTACCCATCATCTCATGAGATCTCATTATCTCATGATATCTCCAAGATTTACAACAACAATTGGTAAAAATTATTTCACAAAAATAATTCGTAATTATGTTGTTGAATATTGCAATCATGCCATTGAAAAAAATGTGAATCACATTCACATCCCAAAATAATATGTAAATTATATTTTCAATTAATTATCCACTGTGAATCCAATTCACATCACTAATTAATCAACAAATATAAATCACAAATAGCTCTATCTCTTATATTATAAATCACATTTATAATATATATGATTAATATAGATAGTGTTATCCACATTATTCATATACATGATAATTAAATCACATTTAATCATCTTGGACGTCTATTCTCATGTGCCCAAATAATATGAATCACATTCACATTATTCACATCTTTGATAATCACATTTAATTATCTTAGATAACTCTCCTTATAATGTGAATCAAATTAATATTATTCATGATAATTAAATCACATTTAATTATCAAATGTCTCAACGTTCGGATATACATATCAACAATGAAATTATCCGTGAACTCTTTCATGGATAATGCGCTTTCTATGCGGATACTTGGAGATAAGGACAATGCGATTGTATTGTTCCACGTATAGTGACTTGGATATTGAGATCACATCTCAAATCCAGTTCTTGCGGATCTCCCATAGATGTTTGATTAAATCAAAACCGCAAATCTAATCTTCTCATTACATCTGAATCACATTCAGATCAATGCCCAACATTTGGACTAAGATCAGATTACTTCTCTATGAGAGGAGTCACTAAAATCCAGACCTATTTCACCACTCCCTCGAAATGGAAGCGTCATGGTTATACTATTGTTTATGATCGCATCACCCTCAAGTATTCCTAATACCTGTACATCCTGCATACTGGAAGACCCAGATTAAACCTGAAGTTTTAGATCTGTTTTGGACTGTCTCCTTCAAGGTTTTATCATTAAGTTTCTCATTCGATCATTGGGAGTCGGTATCGATCATATACTTTCCAAAAGCATATATCATACGCAGGTGTTGATCATATACTTTCCAAAAGTATATATCAAACCTACAAATTTAGTGAAGCTTCCAAAGCGAGAGACTACCGTGCACGGAATTTGATTCTTCCCAATATCTCATGAGTGAGCTCATGTCTTTTGATTCAGTAATGAATCTGTATGATTCCTTTGAGAGATCGTACTACTCATATGCCCTTGCATGCACACCAGCGCACCGGTGTATAGACCTTGGTCAGGTCATCAACATATTGGTCTGCCAAATGTACATACTCAGACGTATAGTAACACATCTGTCCCCGGTTAGAGGATGTGTGCCTATATCGTGATAACATACGACATAGGACCTTGGTTATCTCGATCTTGTTAAGTCAACTCTTTGACCTAACTAATCTAACACCTCTGAATCTCTGTTCCTATGCAGAGGACCTACATCAAGATGTCGGTCAGATATCAACCTTTAGAGAAAAGATTGCCTTCTCCTTCTCAGGATGGAGATCCTCTCTTAACAATCATTTAGCGGTGCTTGAAGATTCCTCAATCTAACTCATTTGATATTCATCGAAGCACTAGCCTCTATGATTCAATAATTGAATCAACAGCTATATGATCATTAAGACGGCCATGGTACATAACCTTAATTGTACCAAGGGACCTATTATGTAAATGAGTTATTCTTCACTTCAGATTAGGGAATGATATTCGCAATAACATTTATTGCATAATGGCTCGTTGTAGGCTCACATGTCTAACAATCTCCAACTAGCCCATAGAGCCATTAATGGGTTAATCATTTAAACCCGCACTCATGTGACTATCATGGGCTATTTAGAAAAATAGCTAGGTAAGTTGATCAGTCACTCTGTCCCCAAGAGACTATGCCAAGTCCTTTTACGGCACTTGCATATCCCCAGTAACAGTGCTCGCATCCAATGCGAATGTTGCAACTTATGCAACCAATACTCAAATTTGTCAATTATAATGTCCTTGACACTATAGCTTAATAATTATTATAATCAATATTTCCATAATCCTTATCAGAATACCCTTATTCCTGGAGATCTCTATCTCCTAAGGTATCTGTAATTAAGACCTTTTAGATCACTATCTATAAAGTCTTAATTACTTGAAGATGCGACTTAGAGATCACTATCTCTAAAGTCTTGTCATCTATAAAAATTTTGTTATTACTGCAACAAAGTATTTTATTTCCACAGCGGGATTAGCAACAATTTACTACTCTCACTGATGGCAAACATCTCGCCTTTTGTACACATCTAGCATACACTCGGCTTCTCGTAACTGATGCACAAGGCAAGCAGTTCTAGAATGTACTTTGTCAATTCCTTGAGGTGATATCCTTTCAGATAGGTTAGAACCGTATCTTAAGGGAAGGAAGACTTTATTGGATTTTTCCAGAAAATAGAAATGTCCAAGGTGTACTAATAATGTGGCGGTCCCAATACCCTCTTCTCTTTGCTTCTAGACAACTTCAGAACTAGACCTAAGAGGTATCCTTGAGATCATATCTCAATGTATGGAATAAGCAGGTTATAAAACACTTATTATTATCCTTATATCATTCTAAATGATTAGGATATCATCTATATTTAGCACGATGAACACAATGGCACTCCCACTAAGCTTCACATGGTTCATCTAGATTCTATCTGAAATCATAACATTTATAATTTCATCAAATCTTATGTTCATACTATAATAATCTTATTCGAGTCAGCTTGCACACTTTGCTTTCCTTAACCATGATAGAGGAATGCAATCTTGACTTCCATCTTGAAGATGTCAAAGCCAAGTTGTGTATCTATAGTTAGCAATATTGTGATGGGTTTAAGCATGGTCATTGGAGAGTAAGTCTCATCGCAAGCGATGTCTTCTCTTCAGCATGTATCTTGTGGATACGAGCCGTGCTTTGAAGGTCTCTACCTTCTCATCAGGTTCCCTCTATCTCTTGAAGATCCATTTACACCTTAACAGGTCTTACCCATATAGGAGGATTCTCGAGGGTCTATATACAATACTTGTATATGAAGTCTACTTTTGACTTTATTGCTAACATCCGTCTTTCCATGTCATGATCTCTAGAGGCTTCATCACATGAAGTTAGATCATTGTCATATTTGTCTGACACATGGAATTCATCCTCAAACTCGTTTGAAGAGGTATGAGTGTTTCATCTTTAATTATCCTTTTAGTTTCCAATTTCAAGAGCCATATAATCTTCTCAAGATTCAGTGAGTTCCTTTACTTCATTTTCACCTTGATTCTCAAGAGTCTCATCCTTTAAGAATAACATTCTCAAGTATGAGATCTTTTAAGAATCTCAAGGTCATAAAGTAGGTATCCAATATCATCCTTTATTTTCGTAATGAAGTAGCACTCTTTTGTACTAGATTCTAGCTTACTTGCATCCATGACAAAGTTATGGACCAAGCAACCCTAAATCCTCAAGTGTCCAACACTAGGCTAGGTTCCAAGCCATAGCTTATGAGGATGTTCGGGTTTAGATTTACATGGAACCTTTTAAGGATATATACTGTAGTCAGTATTACATATATACACGGAAACTAAGAGGTAATTACGCTAATATTCATCCTTGACCAAATCATGTCACACATGATATAATTGTATATCCATACAACTCTATTGAGTTTAGGTGCATCATGAGGAATAAGATGGGAATAATATTTATATATCCATAAGGTATTCTATGAATTCATCTACTAGGTACTTGCTACCTAGGTTAGATCAAATTCATTTTCATCTTCCTTCAAACTTTGGTTCTAAACCAAAATTATGAAATCTTTGAAATTTTCAAAGGTTTCTAAGGTGAAGGGAAGAAATCTCATATCACAAATAATCATTAATAGATATTACATATCTATAATGTTTATTCTAATATAGATGACCCACATACATCAATATGTATAAGATCTTGAATACCTCAGCATCTAACACCATTTCCAGAGAAGGGTGTATTTGACATTTCACTTTGAATACAATATTCATAAGTATGTAAGTTTTGAAATTTTATACATTCTAAAGTTTCATCTCTTACTAGTCTATTGATCAAATCAACAAACAAATGTCCAAGGCTTGATGCTAGATCATTGTCAAATGATCTTCACCCTCCTATTGAACTTTTAAGGTTTAACTTTCAATATGAGAAATCTTAATGAACTATTCATTAATTTTCTAATTTAGTAGAGTCCATTAGATGTTAGATTACTATCTGAAATATATCCATCATAACTCTCTATGATAGGTTTATTCCAGAATTCATGTTTATTTCCAACACTTAGAAATAAACTATGAGTATATTCTAATATCCATATCATAGAGACGTTCTTTAAGACCAAGGACTCTCCCACTAAAAATATGAAGTATATCAATCCAAAAGAGATTGTCACAACAATTGCATCAATATCTATGGATGATTATTAAACCTCAAGATCAAATTTTGGTCTTGTAAAACATATGCAACCGATTGCAAGTGTTATTAGAAGAACGAGATACAATTATTAGACTTTTAATCTTATCAAATAAGAAAGTCAATTTCAATGATTATATGTAGATGTAGATTATTCTGATGCACTATCCAGGTCCTTCTCTAAGGATCCTGAATAGACTAGATAGTCATACTATCAGTACATCGGCTTCTTGCAGTATTGGCATTCATCCAACTATTTGGATGTCTTACGGAAATTACATAAGTATAGTCAACTCGACTTTCCTTCTTTCTTGGGTCAGACCCCAGCGTTCATTGTTGTTGAATTCAAAATATTTCAATATAAGAGTATTTCAACATTTATACATGCTTTATTCAATTCATACAGTATGAATATTATGAAGCTTCATGAACGACTAGAATACAGATAGTAGATCGATGACACTCATCATATCTACATCTATCCAAACTCTTAAAATCATTGGTTCAGGTAGGTACTCAAACATTTTGAATACATCATCTCCTATAGAGTCACCATTCTGCATAAGCAGAGAACCATGTCATTCATGATTAAATGTCGAGTGCACATATGTATGCCAGAACTTCTTCTTAGATTTTATAAGGATTATCTGACAATTACAATCATCATCGTCATGTCACTTCCAACGTACATTCAATGAGAGATCAAGACTATAGAGACATACAAACTCTAGGGTCGTAGTCATGTTGTCTATTTAATTGTTATTCCTCATTATTATGAGGAAACTTGCATATTGCACCTACATACATTATGTGTTCAATTGCAAGTACGATATCTTGATCATGGATCCAATCCATGGTAATTTACTGGTTATTACTGAGTATAGTATTTAGTGGGTTTAATGAAAGATTATCTGAAATAAGAAATTTGCATAAATATATAAATATATGTTTTACCTTGATTTAGGAATTTTGATATCAAAGTTGTCTTCCTTGTCAACATTGAAAGTTCATTCCCTTAATCACTTTCAGTGTAAGAGATATACTTACCATTATATCTCAGTAAGATTTGGGATCTCCTTCCTTATCTTTATCACATCCCAATAATATGAGAACTTGTAACTCTGATAAAAAAGAGGGAACACATTCCGTCTTGCAAGTCCAACTTGCACTCCCAATTCGGTCTTTAACACCCGGGCCCACCACCCCTAAGGTGATGTTGACCCATCATTAATTGAACCAACCCTCAACATGATTAGAACTCGCTGCGTGCAATCCAATATCGCCCCAATAATATGAGGACTCAACATTGGGGTCACTAAGAATACAACCTTTTTCTTTCGAAAAGCAAAGAGCCCGATCTAGATGCGCTTGCATACATGAGCTGTCACTTCGAATAGGCATCTCCTACATACAATCCCTGGTGACGGAACCCTTCACCTTGACGGGAGATCATGGATGTCACTTATGTGATCCCTCTGCCTCATATTCAAATTTTAATTAATTATCACGCATCATATCCATGTAATTAATTCTTACAAGGAAAATACATATCTATTCATATAGAGTGTTTTAATTGGATATAATTGATTTAATCACATTAAATCAATTATCAATCTAATTCAATCAACAAACTTGATTGTTACTTGAAAGGATGGTATTATCTCAAAGTACGTATTATTCAAATTTTAATAATTAGAAAATACACCATGATTTCTCCAGCATTATCGAGTCCCGATCCGTTGTCATGGCCAATACCGACGGGAGTAGGACAGACTGCATACGATGCAACCTGCTATCCCAACGCTCCCCGACTAGACACCATATCCATCTCGGGAAAGGATGATGCCAAATCGATCATTGTGTAATTAAGATGTTCTTAGGTTTTTCCACCGAATTTATACCATATAATAATAATAATAATCAAAATCGTTTTGATTATAAGAAAATTTGCTAAACAAATTTCCAAAACCTATTCAAGTAACATGTTTGATGAAAGTGTATCAAGTAACCAATTGATGATCTAGATCTATCTAAACATTTATTGGTTGGGACAATGACATTTAAGGGAAAAATTATCATCAAATATTTCCTAAATATTATCCATAATTATTCCAGAAAATTAACCATTAATTTCACAAGTTACTTAAATGATAATCATAAGGTTCATGATCGAGTATGTAATTTTCAGCAGTGACTCCTACTTACTAAAATTAACATATCTCAATCAATTTAAATCCAAATTAAGCAAAATAAATTTCTAAAGTTTACTAATTTGATTTATAATAGAACATGCATTTTCAGACATTTTAAAACCGTAACTCCTTAATTACGTCGTTATTCGTCATCCCCAAAACATTGGACATGTGGTCATTAAAAAGATCATATCTTGAGCAAACAGAATCCAAATTGTGCAAACTCAAATCCCATGGTTTCCTTATTTAATAGGAACATTATTCAATTGATAGTTTCTTATTTAAACATTTTAAACAGGGACGAAATTTATCACAAAACAGAGTTGCGAAAATTGAAATGCGATAAAATTTTCACAATCCCTTATGAAACCAAGTCTTCTTCGGTTTATCGATCGTATCCAAAACATCCAACCTAAGGCTCTGATACCACTTGAAGGATATATGAAGTTCCTTAAGCGTATCACAGAAGCGTGAGGATCGTATCGAATGTGATCGGGAGCGACCAGTCACACTAGTTGCTTTGTGCAGTGGAAAATTAAAAAATTTAAAATCGATGAAACTACATGATCCAAGAACATTTATTAGATCGTTTCATCTAAACCACAAATAGGTATAAGATTTATCTATTGAAGTGTGGTTTCGATCGAGTCTCTAAACCAAGAGACCTCCTGTCTCAAGTCCAATCCAATGGAGGAGACACTTGCAAGCGCGTTGATGAGACGCAAGCTCCTCGCAATCCTTGTTGATGTTCTAAGCGGCAGATCTCATGATCTCGTCATATGTGATTCAACATCTTCTTCACTAGCGAGATGCACTGAAGGAGATGGAGATCCACGAGTAGACGATCCGACCGCATAACGATGATGCTGCGGCGACGATGACTCTATGAGAGAGAGAGAGGCTTGGCATGTGGAGAAAGAGAGAGGGAGAGAGAGCATTCGTAATTGTGTGTCGTGTGTTACGAAGAGCAAGGGGTGCCTCTTCTTATATAGGGTTTTGTCAATGGATGAGATTGATTTGTGTTTCTTTAAATGGCTATGATCTTGTTGGAAAAACACAACAACAACTAATTTAATTTAAGGTAATAGATATTGATAAATAAATATAAGTTAATTTCAAATCAAATCAATTAGCTAGTCTTGAAGATAATGAGGAGACTAACCACATCCCCTAAAAGGAGGGACGGCTACCAATCATCTCATGAGATCTCATTGTCTCATGAGATCTCATTATCTCGTGAAATCTCATTATATCATGATATCTCCAAGATTTACAACAACAATTGGTGTAAATTATTTCATAAAAATAACTCATAATTATCTTGTGAAATATTGCAATCATGTCATTGAAAAAAAATGTGAATCACATTCACATCCCAAAATAAAATGTAAATTATATTTTCAATTAATCATCCAATGTGAATCCAAATCACACCAATAATTAATTAACAAATATAAATCACAAATAGATATCTCTTATATATTATAAATCACATTTATAATATATATGATTAATATGTATAGTGCTATCCAAATTATTCATATCCATGATAATTAAATCACATTTAATCATGTTGAATCCCTATTCTCATGTGCTCAAATAATATGAATCACATTCACATTATTCACATTTTTGATAATTAAATCACGTTTAATTATCTTAGATAACTCTCCTTATAATATGAATCAAATTCATATTATTCATGATAATTAAAACACATTTAATTATCAATTTTCTCAATGCTCGGATAGACATCAACAATGAAATTATCCATGACCTCTTTCAAGGATAATGCTCTTTCTCCGTGGATACTTAGAGATAAGGACATGGCGATTGTATTGTTCCACGTATAGTGACTTGGATATTGAGATCACATCTCAAATCCAGATCTTGCGGACCTTCCATAGATGTTTGATTAAATCAAAACTGTAAATCTAATCTTCTCATTGCAACTGGATTACATTCATATCAATGTCCAACATCTAGACTAAGACCAGATTACTTCTCTATGAGAGGAGTCACTAAAATCCAGACTTATTTCATCACTCCCTCGGAATGGAAGCATCATGGCTATACAATCGTTTATGATCACATCACCCTCAGGTATTCCCAATACCTGTACATCATGCATACTGGACGACCCAGATTAAACCTGAAGTTTTAGATCTCTTTTGGATTGTCTCCTTCAAAGTTTTATCATTAAGTTTCTCATTCGATCATTGGGAGTCGGTATGGATCATATACTTTCCAAAATCATATATCACACCCATGTGTTGATTATATACTTTCCAAAAGTATATATATCAATCCTACAAATTCAATGAAGCTTCCAAAGTGAAACGACCTTGCACGAAATTTGATTCTTCCCAATATCTCATGAGTGAGCTCATGTCTTCTGATTCAGTAATGAACCTGCATGATCCCTTTGAGAGATTGTACTACTCATATGCCCTTGCATGCACACCAACGTGTCGGTCTATAGACCTTGGTTAGGTCATCAACCTATTGGTCTGCCAAATGTACATACTCAGATATATAGTAACACATCTGTCTCCGGTCAGAGGATGCATGCCTATATCGTGATAGCATACGACATAGGAATTTGGTTATCTCGATCTCGTTAAGTCAACTCTTTGACCTAACTAATCTAACACCTCCGAATCTCTATTCTTGTTTAGAGGACCTGTAGAGGTCGATCAGATATCTGCCTTTAGAGAAAAGATTGTCATCTCCTTCTCATGTTGGAGATCCTCTCTTAACAATCATTTGACGGTGCTTGATGAGTCCTCAATCTAATTCATTAGATATTCATCCAAGCACCAACCTTTATGATTCAATAATTGAATCAATAGCTATATGATCATTAAGATGGCCATGATACATAACCCTAATTGTACTAAGAGACCTATTATGAAAATTAGTTATTCTTCATTGCAGATCAGGGAATGATATTCACAATAACATTTATTGCATAATGGTTTGCCGTGGGCTCGCATATCCAACACCCATAGTAGCCACGGTGGACAATATACACAGTGCAGATTAGATACCTTTTACCAATGTTGAACCGATTCATATCCACCTGAGATTAAGGTTTTAACCTCAATGTTGAAGTATGCCTTCCTTTGTGTCCCCCCAGATGTTTTTTATCATCCTCTGTTTGTAGTTGACCGATGAACAAGAATCTCGCGTGATAGAGGTACTTCAGAGAAACCGCAAGGCAATTGGATGTAATAATCCTGATCTCCGTGGGATTAGTACAACTTTGTGCTCATATCAAAAATCCTAAACCCTAAAAAATTTAAAATTAATACCTATTAAAAATTAGTCACTTGAATAGACAAAATGATTTTTATATAGCAAAATATGCATACAAATGCAAATGTTTTTTAGGCACCATGTAAAACACATTAATTCTATGATTCGTGAATTTTCGGTAACTTTTCGAGTAATGGTTAATTATACATGAATTTTAGAATCCAAATTGGATAAAATACACAAATTTCTGCAAGAATATTAATAATTAGTTAACCATAGAATATAAAAATATGAGAAGCATGTCATTATGTAGAGAATTAATTGAGGATCAAAATGTTATTTTTGAAATAATAAATAGATGCAAAAAGAAGGTTCAAGATTACAGATAAAGTCACGGGTCTAAATGTAATATCAGAAAATCAAATAAGCATAAACTAATGTGTGTAAGGACTAAAATGGAATTACCGGTATGTGGAGGCGTATTTATGCAAGATGTCTAGGTGTGTGCGTGCGTCGTGCGTGACTTTGGGTTGCGGGACCTCTCTGTGGTTATGGAGAATAGTAGGGCCACATACGCAAATGTTCTCTGAGGCACATGCCTTGCACGTGCCGTGACTGGGAAGGGCACGAGTGCAAAAATGTGGATCCTTGGGGGCCTTTATGCAAATCTCTCCCGCCTCCACGTGCTCAGCACGTGAGGTGGGGTATTAGGACGAGGGCAGTGTTGGGCAGCGTCGGCTATCGTGGAGGAGTAGAGGAGGAGGAGGAGGAGGGTGTCTTAGGCAACAATGGTTGGAGGAGGTGGCTAGACATGACTGCGAGCTTGGATGGTCGATGTCGATGGGTGAGGTTGTTGGCAAGGTGATCGATGCGACTAAGCGGTGGCATGGAGTCTGCGACCCAAGGGTGATGTTGAGCCCCGTGGAGATGGTGTGAGCACGATGGTAATGAGCAGGGCAACAACCCGAATGCGCACAGCTGGCGGTCGGCGGAGGTTTTGCGAGGAGGTTGAAGGTCAGTGGAGATATTTGATGCTAAATGGAGACGGAGGATGGATACCTGCTTGTGACGGGGGCTGATGTAGGCGTGAGCGGAGCCTACGATGGAAGCACGTCGACGGAGATGAAGGCCATGCATATGGTTGGGCGTTGCTTGTAGACAGAGTCGAAGTGGGGGAGGCGGATAAACATTGGAAGCGGAGGTGCGATGATATGATGGATGCAAAGAACAAGGGAATTGGAGAAAGAGGAAAAGGATGGAAACATGGGAAGTAAAAGAAAGGAAGGAAAATTCATAGCTTGGAATAGAGTGGCCTGAGATGTCCTTTTACCTTAGTCGCGGGCAGACAATAGTGAGGCTCGGATGATCTCTCTTGGAGGATGCCTTTGCCACCGATGGAGTCTGTTGTCACCAGCCTCGTGGTGACTCTCCGATACTGGTCTCAAGCAATGGGTATGACGGATGATGTGCATCAGGTGGTCGTAGGGGTCTATAAAGAGAGGAGGGTTAGGTCGGCGAGAGGATAGGAGGCCAACAAGTGCGGAGGTTGGCGAGGTTAACAACAAGAACGAAGAATGCGTAGGTGGGTAGTGGGGGAGAAGGAAAGTCCTCACGTACGGGCACGTACGGTGGAGGAGAAAAAGAAGTCACGTGCTAGGCATGTGACTGGGAGAAGAAAAGGGGGGCACATTCTTGGCACATGGAGAGAGAGGTGGGGTGACATGTGACTACTCCAGAAGGTGCTACATGTTGTTAAAAAATCAAATTAATATAATAAAAAATAAAAAATAAATAGAAAGAGATCTTAGATTGAAAATCTTTCTTCATGAAAGTTGCTCTTCTCGATGAGATCTACAACTTTCACGAAGGGATCAAGAGCAAAACAGTTCATCTGCACAAAGTGATATTTTTGAGGTACTATATGTATATAGAATATCTTGATTTCTGGGTTTGTAATTTTTTTGCATTTTAAAATAAGATAAAATCAAGAAAAAATACGATAAAATAAAGGACTTGTTTACTTATTATTCTATTTTTATATTTTTAATAAATGAGAAAATAGGAAAATAAAAAACTGAAAACGGGAGATATTAGTACATACTCATAAGGGACACTCAGACTCCATTAGTTTGATTTCAATCTTATTTTGGATTTTTATGTATTTTAATAAAACTTTCATCAAAGAATATAAAAAAAGAAATAAAAGAAAATGGTTAAGTATGCATATAAAATATCAGGTCAAAAATCCCTAAAATACACAATGCGCAAAAGAGGCTCAAAACCCAAATTTCACATATGAGCTCTGATTTTTATGAAATTAATCCTATTTTGAAGGCTTTTGAATGTATATTACTTTAAAATTTAGTAGATCGAAATCGGACACTGTATGAGGGAGACATGCACGTTTTAGTCTTTCTATTATGAAATTAGGGTATCATCTCACAGGCTAATTATTTAAGTTCATAATTTTTTGTATTTTCCTTATAATCTTGTTAGTAATATGAACATAATGAAGTTGATTTCATGCCAATTGGAGTTATCATGATTTAACTAAAATTCATGAAGTTAGGTGAAAAATGTGAAGATGATAATGAATACAATTATGCGTGCGTAAAATGTAGATATTAATTCTAAGTGCATGAATGGTAAAAATGTAGAATAAATGATGAAATACATCTAACCACTTGGGAATGAAGCTCTATTTTCAACTTTTAGTGTGATGAATCACAAATTCATCAACCCTCTGTGCTTAAACATTGCTCGTCCCGAGCAATTAACATGGAATGCAAAAGTGAAATGATTTTAGGTTCCATACCAATGTCATGAACAAAAGGTGAAAATGGAGCTAGACCTGACATTTGGATTAATAATGTGGCGGAACTCCTATGAGAATTAGGGTTTTAAGAGCAACAACCCTCGAGTTCAATATATCATTGTAACAATTTCGGTTCAGAAGTCATCTTAGATCAATCCTTCTCCCAAAGCATACCCCATGAACATTGAATATTTGTTTCATGTCTGTGAAAGGTTTTGTCACGACCCTAATTCTGGATCGTCGGATCCTCCCATATACAGATCCGGTTACTCGACCATATTTATTCAGCAATCACAACTAACATTCAGAAACAGAATGCAATTAAAAATACTCAGAAGGAAGTATTTCAACACTTTTTCTATTCACAAAATAAAGTTCGCATGATACATTGTCCCACTATAACCATTTACATATACATCAGCTGGAAGGAAATACACAAAAATATTATTAACTATCTTACAAAGTGAATCTACTGTGGCTGGATGGATGTCTACTATGTTAGCTGGCTGGACTACTAAATTCCTTGTGTTGGCTCACCGACACCTATTGGATTTTCCATAAATCATAGGATAACAATTAGCGAATGCTAAGTAACGAAGAAGAGAAAAGTAAATAAATGTGTATTTTTTCAAAACTTGATAACACAAAAAGATTCATTCCTTTTCATTAGTTTAAGTCATGTTCCTTTCTATATCACGTCAGGGATTAGTCCAGGGAATTACCTCACCACTATATGGACTCTGAAGTTGTGGATGCTTCGAGATTGGAGATTGCGTTAATCTGGTAAGCTTATGCCGCTGCACATCGCCTCAACCAATCCTCCAATACTACCCTGATAATTTTTTTTATTAATTAGGGTCCCAAACCCTCAGTCGGGTAAATAAAGGAGCACACCATCCTCGAGGATCCGGTTGCTTAAAACCTCAAGCTAACCTTTAATCATATAACCTAGCGGCTTTAAATACATGTTATCGTGACCCAGCCGCTATTGAACCACACATGACTCCACATGGCACATCCACATCTTCTGTCATTCAATCAGAATATATTGGCTCCCGGTATCATGCATTGCAAATCATTCATTTCATGCTTACTTATCGTAAAAGGGAAACCGTGTACCACCTAAGTAAGGCAACGTCAATACGGTTTCCTTCCGACAAACCTACAGGTTGCATGCCTGACCTGTAGTTCTACTCCCAGTCATTCCTAATGTAAGACATGATCCTTTTCAGGATCCAACTCAATACACATCAATTCACATGACGTAATTCCTCCGTTAAACCTTAAATTTGGATACTCATCGATACTGAGTATAGACTTACACACACACATATATATATTTATATATTCATATTTATGATCATTTTAACTTTGAAATCCTAACTTTCCAAGCCATTGCATCCATATGATGCTTAGACCTTATTTTAGTTGAAATTACAAAGAAACTTTTCATATTTTCTCCAAAAATAACCAATTTAGTGTTCTTCATAGCAAAGAACACAAAATCAAAAATTTCAATGTTCTCATATGAAACCCAACAGCAAAAGGAAGGATTTCGTTACCTAATCGATATCTCTCTTACGTATGTAGTACTTTATTGTGATTCATTTTCAGAAAGGATGATTTGTGGCTCCTGAAATGATAGAATTTCATTTTCGTATCACAAACACTAAGAACGTGCCAAGAATGTGAAGAACGAACGAAGAACACGAAGAACGCGAAGAACACGTGAAGAACACGAAGAAGGTGAAGAACATATTCTTCTCTTAAAATTTCAGCAGAGCCTCCCTTTATACAGGGTAATATTTTTTAGAAAAAAATTGACAGATTTTCCTCTTATATCAAGATATATTTCTGGAAAAATTTCGGCAAAGTTTCCCCCTATATCGGGACATTTTTCAAAAGAAAAATGAAAAGAATTTCCTCTATAAAATCATCGAGAGGAAAACAACAACGAACTAAAAGAATATAATCAATCAATAAGAGATGGAGAATCGACAGACACCACATGTATTAGGTGAGTGAATGTGTCACGAATCACAGGGTTCACTGACATGCATAGCGTCCGCACCAAAGTAGGGTATTACACAGATTTGTCCATCAAAATAACTATAAAAATGAAAAAGAAAAAATAGAACCACAAGCAATGGAGAATTGGTAGACACCATGCATCTTAGGTAAGTGAAAGTGTGATGAATCACAGGGTTCACTGGCATGCATAGCCACCCGCATCTAAGTAGGGTATTACACAGATTTCTCCTCAAACCACAACAGAAAATGAATCGAAAAGAAAGATGAATCGAAAACAAAGATGGAAAAAGAAGATGAATCGAAAAACCTAGCTCAAGTTCAAGTATACTTACAAAAACCAACCAGGAGAGGATCGTACATTCCTACTCCTTGTTCTCCCAGCAGTGTTTCGCTAGCGCACTTTCCTTGCCTCCCTCTCCTCCTCCGACCTCTTAACCCTAGCCCTTGGGGTGGTGGTGGTGGTAATGGAAATCATAGAAAATGAATGGGTAGAGGGTATTTATATGCTCCAGAAAACTTTTAACCATGGTTTAAACCTTAACTGTGGTTAGCAGCACATGGTTTTGGCCAAAGCTTATAAAAAACTTAGGGCTTAAGATAGAACAATGTAGAAGATTCTAGATTCACTAATGATGCTTAATTAGCATTAATTGTGATTAACTTTTACTAATCGTGGTTTAACTTTCGTGACTCAAACTTAACTTTTGCTAACCATTGATTAGTGTTCGCTAATAGTCATTAACGATCCTCATCCATCATTATTTTCTTTAAATATATTTAATTAGTCATAATGACGCTCATTAAGAACACCTTAAGTATGCTTACTTCTCTTTCTTCCAAAAATCATAACAATTCGAAACGAAGTCCAATTCATACGAAACAAATTCCATTGGTTTCTTGTTGATGAGCCAGATCTTATGATATTGAATCTGAGAGTTTGCCAAGTTCAATGCTTTACAATTATAACAACCTTAATGGAAGTCTCGTCCTCAAGACTTGAAATGGAGGTATAACAACCTTAGAGAGGATTGAAACCATAACAATCTTAAAGAGAATAAACGGTATTTCATTTATAATAAAGATATACACAGTATATAGTGTTATCATTCAAACAAGTATGGGTATTTTTCTCACATTTCTACCTCAGGTTCCCATGTGGCTTCTTCAAACTCTTGGTTACGTCACAACACTTTAACTAGAGGTACCTCTTTATTCCTCAACTTCTTGATATCCCTATCCAGTATTTGCATAGGTATTTCTAGGTATGTCAAATCTGTCTCAACATGCAAATCATCATAGCTTATCTTATGCTCATGATTCGTAATATACTTTCTCAGATTCGATATATGAAAAACGTCATGTATTGTCTAAAGATGTGGAGGAAGTGCAAGTCTATATGCATCTTTTCCAATCTACTGAATAATTTCAAAGGGACCCAAAAACTTGGGTGCTAACTTCCCACGTAACCAAACCTTTGAACTCCCTTCATAAGCGATACTTTGAGGAGTATAAAGTCACCTACCTCAAACTCAAGGTCTCTTCTCCTGGTATTACTATAGCTTTTCTTGCGACTCTGAGCAGTTATTAGTCTTTTTCTAACAAGCTCTACAGCTTCCCTTGTCTCTTGGACTCTATATGAATCATAAAGGTTATGTATCCCAACCTCTTTCCAACACAGAGGAGTATTACACCTACACCCATATAGTGCTTCGAACGGTGCCATGCCAATACTTGCATGGTAACTATTGTTGTACATGAATTCTGCAAGAGGCAAATGTTTCACAAATGATCCTTTCCATTCTAAGGCACATGCTCGTAGCATATCATCTAAAGTCTGAATCTTACATTTTGATTGACCATCTATTTGTGGATGATATGTTGTGCTCAAGCATAGTTGTGTGCCTAAAGCTGTCATGAAGTTCTCCCAATAGTATGAGGTGAATCGTGAACCTCGATCAAAAACTACCTCCTTTGGAATACTGTGGAGGCAGATCACATATGTAATATATAACTCAGCAAGCTGATCTGAAGTGGAAGATAAGCTTATTGGAATAAAGTGTGCTACCTTGGTCAGATGGTCTATTATAACCCAGATACTATCTTTACCACCAGTAGTCTGGGGTAAGCCAGTAACGAAGTCCATGAAAATGCTTTCCCATTTCCATTCAGGTATAGGGAGAGGTTGCAATAATCCTGGTGGCTTTTGGTGTGAAGCCTTTACCTTTTGGTAAGTGAAACATGAATTCATAAACTCAGTAGCATGCTTCTTCATTCTCGACCACCAAAAGTGTGAAAAAACATCCTTATACATCTTTGTAATTCCTGGATGAATAGATAACATAGAGCAATGAGCTTCACGTAATATATCTTTCCTCAATTCGGATGTGTTTGGTACACAAACTCTGTAATGGTTATATAGTAACCCAGCTTGTATATGGAATCCCTCTATCTCATTCTTCTCAACTTGTTGTCTCAAGTTTTTAAGAATCGGATGATCCTCTTGACCTTTCTTTATTCTATCCCAGATCTCTGTTTTATATCGGAGAGGGATAGATATAGTACCGGCATTACTATCAATTGGTTTCCATTCACTCAACGTTGATAGTAAACCCCAGAAGTGGATAGCACTCACCAACCCATGTGAATAAGTTCTTCTACTAAGGGCATCTGCTACGACGTTCCCCTTACTGGGGTGATAGGAGATGGTGCGATCATAGTCCTTCAACAACTCTAACCACCGCCTCTATCTCGTATTGAGCTCCTTCTGATCAAAAAGATATTTCAAGCTTTTATGATCACTGAAGATTTCAAAAGTAATACCATAGAGGTATTGTCTATCACGACCCCAATTCCGAGGTCGTAGGATCCTCCCATATCTGGATCTGATTACTCAGTAATAATTTATTCAGCAATCACAACTAACATTCAGAAACAGACTGCAAATAAAAAATACTCAGTAAGGAAGTATTTCAACACTTTGCCATTCACAAAATAAAGTTTACATGATCCGTTGTCCCACTACAATCCTTTACATGTACGTCAGCTGGAAGAAAATATACAGAAATATTACTAACTACCTTACAAAGAAAAGCTACTGTGGCTGGATGGATGTCTAGTATGTAAGCTGGCTGGATTTTTAAAGTCCTTGCGATGACTCACTGACACCTGTTGGGTTTTCCATAAATCATAGGATAAAAATTAGCAAATGCTAAGTAACGAAGAAGAGAAAAGCAAACAAATTGTGTAATTTTGCAAAACTTGTTATCATAAAAGTTTTCATTCATTCTTGTTAATTTAAGTCCTATTCCTCTCTATTCCACGTCGGGGATTAGTCTAGGGGAATCCCACCATTCTTGGACTCCGAAGCTGTGGATACTTCGGGACTGGAGATTGTGTTGATCTTGATAAGCTTATGTCGCCGCACGTCGCCTCAACCAATCCTCCAATACTACTCTGACGATTTTTTCTTTTATTTTATTAAACAGAGTCTCAAACCCTCGGCCTAGAAAATAAATGAACACACCGTCCTCGAGGACTCGGTTATTTAATACCTCAGGCTGACATTTAATCATAATACCTAGTGGCTTTAAATACATATTATCGTGACCCAGCTGCTATTGAACCACCCGTGCCTCTACATGGCATGACCACATCTTCCGTCGTTCAACCCAAAAATATTGGCTCCCGGTACCACGCGTTGCAAATCATTCATTTCGTTTGCACTAAACATAACAGGGCAACCGTGTACCACTAAGGTAGGGAAACGCCAATACGGGTTCCTTCCGACAAACCTACAGGTTGCATGCTTGACCTGTAGTTCTACTCCCAGTAATCCTTAATGTGACACACGATCCTTTTTAGGATCCAACTCAAACCACATCAATTCCCATGATCTAGTTCTTTTGTTAAGTATTCGATTTGCATAATCAGCAACACTTAGTGTAGACTCACATATATATTATTCATATGCATATATACTCGTATTTATGCCTATTTTAACTCCCAAACCCTAACTTTCAAAACTACCGCATCAATTTGATGCTTAAACTTTATTTTAGTGGAAATCACAAAGCAACTCTTCAGACTTTTTCAAAAATAGCCAAAGTTACGGTTCTTCGTAGCAAAGAACATAAAATCAAGAATTTCAATAATCTCGTATGAAAAACCAACAGTAAAAGGAAGGATTTCGTTACCTAATCGAGCACTCTCTCACGTGTGCAAGGCTTTATCGTGTTTTGTTTTCAGAAAGGATGTTTTAAGGCTCTTGAAAAGATCGAATTTCATTTTCGTTTCAAAAATGCTAAGAACGTGTCAAGAACGCGAAGAATGAACGAAGAACACAAAGAACGCGAAGAACACGAAGAACGCCAAGAACATTTTTTCTCTTGAAATTTCAGCAGAGCTTCCCCTTATACGAGGTGATATATTTAGGAAAATTTCGGCTGAGTTTCCCTTATATCAAGAATATTACTCGAAAAATTTCGGCAGAGTTTCCCCTTATATCAGGACATATTTCAAAATGAAAATGAAAAGAGTTTCCTCTATAAAATCAATCGAGAGGAAAATAACAACGAAACTGAAAGAATATACTCAAACAACAAGAGATGAAGAATCGGTAGACACCACACATCTTAGGTGAGTGAACGTGTGACGAATCGCAGGGTTCACTGACGTGCATAGCCGCCCGCACATAAGTAGGGTATTACACAGATTTCTTCATCAAAATAACTATAAAAGCATAATTGAAAGAATAGAAACATAAGAGATGGAGAATCGGAATGACACCACACGTCTTAGATGAGTGAATGTATGACGAATCACAGGGTTCACTGGCGTGCATAGCCGCCCGCACCTAAGTAAGGTATTACATGGATTTCTCCATCAAAATAACTATAAAAGCATAATTGAAAGAATAGAAACATAAGCGATGGAGAATTGATAGACACCACGCGTCTTATATGAGTGAACGTGTGATGAATCACAGGGTTCACTGACGTGCATAGTCGCCCGCACCTATGTAGGGTGTTACACAGATTTATCCTCGAACCACAATAGAAAACGAATCGGAAAGAAAGATGAATCAAGAACAAAACTTGGAAGAACAAGAGGATGAATTGAAGTCCTAGCTTACGATGCAAAAGAAGAGAGGATCATACCTTTCTCCTCCTCGTTCTCCCGACGGCGCTTCGCTAGCGCTCCTTCCTCGCCTCCCACTCCTCCTCCCGACCTCTCGACCCTAGCCCTTGGGGTGGTGGTAGTGGAAATTTGTAGAGAATGAATGGGTAGGGGTCTATTTATAGGCTCCAGAAAACCACTAACTATGGTTAGAAAACCATGATTTAGTCCTTAACCATGGTTTAGCGGCTCATGGTTTTGGCCCATGGTTTTAGCCAAAACTTGTCCCAAACTTGAGGCTTAAGTTAGAACATTCTAGAGGGTTCTAGATTCGCTAATGACGCTTAATTAACATTAATCGTGATTAACTTTCACTTATCACGATTTAACTTTCACGGCTTACGCTTATCTTTTGATGACTATTGATTAATGTTTGCTAATGATTATTAGCGGTTTTTAATCCATCATTAGTTTCTTTAATCATGTTTAATTAGTCTTAATGACAGTCATTATGGTTTAATGACGTCTTAACCCTCCTTACTTCTCTTTCTTCCAAAATTCATAACAAATCGAAACGAAGTCCGATTCACATGAAACAAATTCCGTTAGTTTCCTCTTGACGAGCCAGATCTTATTATATAGGATCCGAGATATGCCAAGTTCAAGGCTTTACAATTATAACAACCTTAAAGGAAGTCCCATCCTCGAGATTAGAAATGCAGGCATAACAACCTTAAAGAGAATGAACGCCATTTCATTTATAAAGAAGATATAGTGTTATTATTCAAACAAGTAGGGGTATTTCTCTCTTGGTTCCACCACAATACTTTAACTAGAGGTACCTCTTTGTTTCTCAACTTCTTAATATCCCTGTCAAGTATTTGCACAGGTATCTCTTGGTATGTCAAGCATGGCTCAATATGTAAATCATCCTCCTGTCCTTTCTTTATTCTATCTCAGATTCCCGGTTTGTATTGGTGAGGAATAGTTATAGTATCAGAACTACTATCAAATGGTTTCCATTCACTTAACATTGATAGTAAACCCCAGAAGTGGATAGCACTCACCAACCTAGGTGAATAAGTTCTTCTGCTAAGGGCATCTGCTACGACATTCCCCTTACCAGGGTGGTAGGAGATAGTGCAATCATAGTCTTTCAATAACTCTAGCCATCGTCTCTGTCTCATATTGAGTTCCTTCTGATCAAATAGATATTTCAAGCTTTTATGATCAGTGAAGATCTCAAAAGTAATACCATAAAGGTAATGTCTCCATATCTTTAAAGCAAAAACTACAGCAGCTAATTCAAGATCATGTGTTGGGTAGTTCTTTTCATGTGTCCTGATCTGTCGTGATGCATACACAACTACCTTACCGTGTTGCATAAGAACTATTCCAAGTCCTTCTTTAGACATATCAGTGTACATTGTAAACCCTTCACTCCCAGAGGGTAGAGTAAGAATTGGTGCAGATGTTAGGCATTCTTTCAGTATCTGAAAACTAGCTTCACATGTATCAGACCATAAGAATGGGACTTTCTTCTGAGTTAGTCTAGTCATTGGCAATGCTATTCGTGAAAAGTCCTTCACGAATCTTCTATAATATCCATCTAAACCCAGAAAAGATCGTATTTCTGTGACAGTCTTCGGGCGTTCCCAACTCATCACCGCACTAACCTTTGTAGGATCAACTGATATACCTTCCCCAGAAATAACATGACCTAAGAAAGATACTTCAGATAGCCAGAAGTCACATTTGATATATTTAGCATACAGTTTGTTCTTCCTTAGAGTTTCAAGTACCTGCCTGAGATGGTGTTCATGCAGATATTTATCCTTGGAGTAAATAAGCACATCATCAATAAAGACTACTACAAAGTGATCTAAGAACTCCTTGAATACTCTATTCATGAGATCCATGAAGGTTGCTGGGGCATTTGTTAGTCTAAAAGGCATAACTAAGAATTCATAATGCTCGTATCTAGTTCGAAAAGTTGTCTTGGGAATATCTGTATCTTTAATTTTCAAATGATGGTATCCATATCTTAAATCAATCTTGGAATATACAGTTGGACCATGCAACCGATCAAAGAGATCATCTATTCTTGACAGTGGATACTTATTCTTTATTGTCCTCTTGTTTAGTTGTCTATAGTCAATGCACAACCACATCGACCCATCCTTTTTCCTGGTAAATAAGACAGGTGCACCCCATGGTGAAGTACTAGGACGAATGAATCCTTTATCTAACAGTTCTTGCAACTGTACCTTTAACTCTCGTAACTCAACCGGTGCCATCCTAAACGGAGGGATATAGATAGGTTGAGTATCAGGTATGAGAGAGATTTCAAATTCAATCTCTCGCTTAGGTGGTAATCCAGGCAGTTCTTCTGGAAATACATCAGAAAATTCGCACACTATAGGTATATCTTCCATCATTCCGCCTGACCCTGATGTAGTAGTTACATAAGCTAAATAGCGTTGGCACCCTTTCTCTAACAATTGTTGTGCCTTCAAAGTAGAGATATATTCGACATTATCATTGGATTCTTTCCCATGAATTGGAACTCTATTGAGTTAGGAAAGTGAAACGTTACTGTCTTCTGAAAACAGTCAAGACATGCATGATGCCTTTCTAGCCAATCCATCCCTAGGATAAGATCAAAGTCCTCCATTTCTATCAGTAGTAGTGAAAACAGGTAACTGATGTCCCGCTATCAGTACTATACAATTATCCAGGATTTCTCGGATTATGAATACTTTTCCTCCTGGTCCCTTGATCAGATAGGACTGTTGTACTTCTACTGGTATCTTACCCAAAGTGGGTACTAACCGTCGAGCAATATATGAATGTGAAGCACCAGAATCAAATAAAGTATGTACTGAAAAGCCATGAATAGTAATGGTACCTCGTACGACTGTGCCTGAATTGTAGGCTTGTTCTTCAGTGATTGCATTGAGCTGGCCATTAGGAATAGGCAAGCTAGAATCCGCAACACTTTGTGGTGGTTGTTGTGTAGGAGGCGCTCCTTATGAGCCATGACCTCTACCCTGTCTTCCTCCACGTGTTGCTCCATTGCTCGGAGTGGATGTTATACTGTTAACTGGGGTTGGTTTAAACCCTGAACCTCTCAACTGCAGAAAGTCTTTCCTAATGTGACCTTATTGATGACAGAGATAACACGCACGCGTTCCTGTCTGAGCTGAAGACCCAACTGCAGAGGTACTAGTTTCTGGTGTTGAGTTACAGGGGTATAATGGAGGTCTAGAGAAACCCCCTCTTCCTGATAATTCTTGACCCAAGGTTTGTGATGGGCTTATACTGGAATCGGATGGATGATAACGATGATCTCTACGGTTATAATGTGCCTTGCGTTAGGATGGTCAACCATTAAAGTGAAACTTCTTCTTTGGCAATTTTCATCCTTCTCCATCTCAATACGAGAGGCGATGTCCATTGCTTCATCTATGGTTGTATCTTTAAAACCAACAAGCTTTTCTCGCAGATCTCCCTGAAGACCGCTAACAAATTTTGTAAGATACTCTTGTGGTGAAGCTTCTAGAGCTGGTGAGTAACGTAGTACCTCAATAAAGTGGATATGATAATCTCATACAGTCTTAGAACCCTGGTTCAAAGAAGCCAACTCTCTCCTCTTTAATTCTTCCCAATGAGAGAGAAAGAAGTGAGCTCGTAACCTCTCTTCAAAGATATCCCATGGAATAGGATCTGTTAATTTCTTAGAAATTTCTTTCCACCATTGCCGTGCGTAATCTGTTAGGGAGTAATCAGCAAAGTGCACTCAAGTGTCAGCTGGTGCATGGATTATCCTCAACATCCTACTAACGTCATCGATCCATAATTCAACCTCGGTAGGTGTCTCCACACCTTTGAATCGATGAATTTTTCCATTTCGGTAATTATCTAGTAATGTTTGGTGTCTAAGAAGGGCCTTCTCCATTACTCCTTCAACTGGGGTAGGAGCAGACTCAGTTGAAGGATGGTAACTAGATTCTTCCTCAGAAAGATGGACAGAACCTTCAATCCTAGCATCCGTAGGCTTAGATGCCTCGGGTCTCTCAGCTTGTGCATTGAGCCTCTCCTCCAATGCTTGCTGCCTTTGCCCCATATCTTGGAGCATTGCCATCATAGCCACTAATTGTCTAGACACATCTTGGTCTGCCATGATCCTGGGATGAGTCAAGGTCAAAGGTCAGATCCTATATGTCTTAGCATGATGTACATAAGGGACAATAACTTGTGAATGGTACTGCAGTCAGTTATTAAGATCAAAGGATCTTAATACAACCTTAGTTTCTAAATACCGCTCCTAGTTATCAATTACTAAATAAATTACTGGAGTAACCTTGCTCTGATACCAATCTGTCACGACCCCAATTCCGGGGCCGTCGGATCCTCCCATATCCGGATTTGGTTACTCAACAATAATTTATTCAGCAATCACAACTAACATTCAGAAACAGACTGCAAATAAAAATACTCAGTAAGGAAGTATTTCAACACTTTGCCATTCACAAAATAAAGTTTACATAATCCGTTGTCCCACTACAACCCTTTACAAGTACGTCAGTGTGGAAGAAAATATACATAAATATTACTAACTACCTTATAAAGAAAAGCTACTGTGGCTGGCTGCATGTCTAGTATGTAAGCTGGCTGGATTTTTAAAGTCCTTGCGATGACTCACCGACACCTGTTGGGTTTTCCATAAATCATAGGATAAAAATTAGCAGATGCTAAGTAACGAAGAAGAGAAAAGCAAACAAATTGTATAATTTTGCAAAACTTGTTATCACAAAAGGTTTCATTCCTTCTTGTTAATTTAAGTCCTATTCCTTTCTATTCCACGTCACGAATTAGTCCATACCATTCTTGGCCTCCGAAGCTATGGACACTTCGGGATTGGAGATTGTGTTGATCTTGGTAAGCTTATGCCACCTCACGTTGCCTCAACCAATCCTCCAATACTACCCTGACAATTTTTTCTTTTCTTTTATTAAACAGGGTCTCAAACCCTCGTCCTGGAAAACAAATTAGTGCACCGTCCTCGAGGACTCGGTTTCTTAAAACCTCAGACTAACATTTAATCATATAACCTAGCAGCTTTAAATACATATTATTGTGACCCAGACGCTATTGAACCACCCGTGCCTCCACATGGCACGACCACATCTCCCGTCGTTCAACCCGAAGATATTGGCTCCTTGTACCCCACGTTGCAAATCATTCATTTCATGTGCACTTAATATAACAGGGCAACCGTGTACCACTTAGGTAAGGAAACGCCAATACGGGTTCCTTTCGACAAACCTATAGGTTGCATGGTCGACCTGTAGTTCTACTCCCAGTCATCCTTAACGTGACACACGATCCTTTTCAGGATCCAACTCAAACCACATCGATTCCCATTATCTAACTCTTTTGTTAAGTCTTCGATTTGCATAATCAGCAACACTTGTGTAGACTCACATATATATTATTCATATACATATATACTCGTATTTACGCTTATTTTAACTCCCAAACCCTAACTTTCAAAACTACCGCATCAATTTGATGCTTAAACCTTATTTTAGTAGAAATCACAAAGCAACTCTTCAGACTTTTTCAAAAATAGCCAAAATTTCGGCTCTTCATAGCAAAGAATATAAAATCAAGAATTTCAATAATCTCATATGAAAACCCAAAAGCAAAAGGAAGGATTTCGTTACCTAATCGAGATCTCTCTCGCATATGCAAGGCTTTATCGTGTTTCGTTTTCAGAATGGATGTTTTAAGGCTCCTGAAAGATCGAATTTCATTTTCGTTTCAAAAACGCTAAAAACGTGTCAAGAACGCGAAGAACGAACGAAGAACGCCAAGAACATATTTTCTTGAAATTTCAGCAGAGCTTCCCCTTATACAGGTTGATATTTCTAGGAAAATTTCGGCAGAGTTTCTCCTTATATTAGGACATATTTCTCGGTAAATTTTGGCAGAGTTTCCCCTTTTATCGGGACATATTTCAAAATAAAAACGAAAAGAGTTTCCTCTATAAAATCAATCGAGAGTAAAATAACAACGAAACTGAAAGAATATACTCAAACAATAAGAGATTAAGGATTGGTAGACACCACGCATCTTAGGTGAGTGAACGTGTGACGAATCACAGGGTTCACTGATGTGCATAGCCGCCCCACCTAAGTAGGGTATTACACATATTTCTCTATCAAAATAACTATAAAAGCATAATTGAAAGAATAGAAACATAAGCGATAGAGAATCAGTAGACACCATGCGTGTTAGTGTTGGACATGTGAGCCCACGGCGAGCCATTATGCAATAAATGTTATTGCGAATATCATTCCCTGATCTGAAATAAAGAATAAATAATTTGCATAATAGGTCCGTCTGTACAATTAGGGTTATGTACCATGGCTATCTTAATGATCATACAACTGTTGATTCAATTATTGAATCATAGAAGCTGGTGCTTGGATGAATATCTAAAGAGTTAGATTGAGGACTCATCAAGCACCGTCAAATGATTATTAAGATGTGATCTCCAGCCTGAGTAGGAGATGGCAATCCTTTCTCACATAGGGTGATATCTGACCGACCTCTTGATGCAGGTCCTCTGCATAGGAATAGAGATTCGGAGGTGTCAGATTAGTTAGGTCAAAGAGTTGACTTAACGAGATCGAGATAACCTAAGTCCTATGTTGAATGTTGTCACAGCATAGGCATGCATCCTCTGACCGGAGACAGATGTGTTACTATATGTCTGAGTGTGTACATTTGGCAGACCAATAGGTTGATGACCTAACCAAGGTCTATACACCGGCGCGCTGGTGTGCATGTAAGGGCATATGAGTAATACGATCTCTCAAAGGGATCATACAGGTTCACTACTGAACCGGAAGACATGAGCTCACTCATGAGATATTGGGAAGAATCAAATTCCGTGCACGGTCGTCTTGCTTTGGAAGCTTGACTGAATTTGTAGGTTTGATATATACTTTTGGAAAGTATATGATCAAGACCTAGGTATGATATATGCTTTTGGAAAGTATATGATCGATACCAAATCCCAATGATCAAATGAGAAACTTGGTGATCAAACCCTGAAGAAGACAGTGTAAAATAGATCTTGATCTTCGGGTTGACCATGGGTCTTCCAGTATGCAGGATGTACAGGTATTGGGAATACCTGAGGGTGATGTGATCATAAACGATTGTATATCCATGACGCTTCCATTCCGAGGGAGTGATGAAACAGGTCTGGATTTTAGTGACTCCTTTCAGTAGAGAAGCGATCCGGTCTTAGTCCAAGTGTTGGACATTGGTCTGAATGAGATTCAGATTCAATGAGAAGATTGGATTTGCGGTCTTGATTTAATCAAGCATCTGTGGGAGGTTCGTAAGATCTGGATTTGAGATAAGATCTCAATATCCAAGTCACTATACGTGGAATAATACAATCACCCTGTCCTTATCTCCAAGTATCTGCGGAGAAAGCACATTATTCTTGAAAGGGTTCAAGAATAATTCTTTTGATGAAATATCCAAGCAAGGACTTGATGATTAAATGAGATTTAATGATCAAGCTTTAATATGAATATGATTCATATTGTGAGAATGATTATCCAAGATAATTAAATAGGATTTAATTATCATGGATTAGAGAATATGGATAATACTATCCATGATATATGTGTATTATAAATATGATTTATAATACATATATATTGAAGAGAGAAAATTTATGTAAATAGCATTTGTTAATTAATAGTGTGGATTGGATTCACATTAATTAATTAATTGGAAATGTAATTTACAAATTAGTTCGGGATGTGAATGTGATTCACATATCTTCGATGGCATGATTGAAATATTCACAAATTAATTTGGAATTAATTTGGTGGATATTATTGCAATAATAGTTATTGCAATTTAATTAAGAAATAATAAGATAAATAAAAAGGAGACAAAATAACCCCCTATGATTTAGGGAGGTTAGTTGACTCCCTTTTTGTTGTCACATTATCTCTTAATTAGTTAAATTAAATTATGTTGATAATGTTGCAACATATTTTAATTTAAATTAATGTTGTTGGTTTTAACCAACAACAATCATAGCCATTGATTTTACATGGACCAGGCCTGGCCGTTGGATCCATGTGTCCCATGGATTGAGATCCATTGGATCCTAAACTAATATAAAAGGAGGGCTAGGGTAGCCTTCCAAGGTACAACATCATTAAGAGTTGTACAAGGTGACAACTCTCTCTCTCTCTCTCTTTCTCATTCTCGCCCTCTCTTTCTTTCTCTTCTCCATTAAGTGGTCGTCCACTTTGCGTTGAGAAAGGAGAGACTCTCGGCTTCTTCTTCGACGACTCGTGGATCTCCATCTTCTTTGGAGTTCCTTACTCCAAAGGAAGACGACGGATTTCGTTTGACGAAATCGGGGGAGCCATCGCTTGGATCTTCATCGAGGATTGCGGGAAGGAACGTGACTCATCATCACGCCCGCAAGTGCGTTCTTCGTGGATCGGACTTAAGATAGGAGGATCTCTACTTTGGGATCTCGCGATCACAACCACGCTTCAAGAGGTATTCCTTGTACTTTGTGGTTTGATGAAACGATCCGAGAAGTGTTCTCGTGATCATGTGGTTTCATCTTTAAAGTTAAAAATTTTAGTTTCCGCTGCATCTAGCATCTAGTGTGACTAGTTGCTCCGATTGCATATGATGCGATCGACACGCTTCCGTGATGCGCTTGAGGATTCACAATATCCTTCAAGTGGTATCAGAGCCAGGTTGAATAAGGTTTTGGATATGATCCATAGACCTTAGACGATTTGGTTCTTGAAAGGGTTGCGAAATTTTTACTGCATTTCAATTTTCGCACCTCTGTAAAATTGAATTTTTCGGCACTGTTTAAAATGTTTAAACACGAAATTTTCAATTGGATTTTGTTCCCCATTAAACAAGAAAACCATATGACTTGAGTTTACTAAATTTGGACTTCATTTGCTCAAGATATGGCTTTTTGAATATGACCATATTCACTGTTGCGGGAACTGCGGATTTGAACGTAATTAATGAGATGATTACGGTTTTAATCCGCCTTGAAATGCGTGAATTATCACTTGGGTTCCTTAATAAATCAAATAGACAATCTTTGGAAACTGAGTTTGCATTTTTTGGATTTAAATTGATCAAGATAAGTTAGTTTTAGTGATTGGGGGTCACTGCTGGAAATTAACAATTTCTTGATCTTGAACCTTGTGATATGTCATTCAATTATCATGATGAAAATTAATTGTTAATTTTCTGGAATAATTAGTGATAAATATTTGTGAAATATTTAAAGAGATAATTATTTCATTGAATGACACTTGCCTAAACCACAATGATGAGATATTAGATCTTGATCATTGGTTCATCAACAAACATTGCCTTCATGAAAACTATAGTTTATCCTACAATTATTGTAGGACAACTTTTACATGAAAACCCTTTTGCTTGAATAGGATTGGGGATTTGTCTAGCAAATCTCCTTATAATAAAAAATGTTTTGATTTATATTATATGGTATAATTTCGGTTGAAAAACCGATGAACATCTCAAAGTACATGATGGTCTATCTTGTATTATCCTTTCCCGAGGCGGATGTGGTGCCTAGTCGGAGAGCATTGGGGTTGCGGGTTGCAACGTATGTGGTCCGTCCCACTCTCGTCGGTACTGGCCATGACAGCGGGTAGGGACTGTATAATACCGGAGACAGACAATGTGTATTTTTCTAATTATTAAAATTCGAATAATACGTATTTTGAGATAATACCTACTATTCAAGTAAAAGACATGTTTGTTGATTGATGATTGGATTGATGATTAATTTAATATGATTAAATTAATTATATCCAATGAACACTCTATTTTGAATAGATGTGTATTTCCCTTGGAAGAATTAATTATGTGAATGTGATTCACGATAATTAATTATAAAATTTGAATATGAGGTGGAGGATCACATAAGTGACATCCATGGTCTCCCGTCAAGGCAAAGGATTCCGTCGCCAGTTGTTGTATATAGGAGACGCTTGTCCGAAGTGACAGATCCTATATATGATTTAATTGGATCGGGTTCTTTGCTTCTCGAAAGAGTAAGGTCGTATACGTAGTGACCCCAATATCGGGTCCTCATATTATTGGGGCGATATTGGATTGCGTATAGCGAGTATTAAGCCTGTTGACGGTTGGTTCAATTAATGACGGGTCAACATTGCCTTAGGGGTGGTGGGCCCGGGTATTAAAGACCGAATTGGGAGATGCAAGTTGGACTTGCAAGGCGGAATGTGTTCCCGCTTCTTTTTATCCGAGTTGTAGGTTCTCATATTATTGGGATGCAACAAAGATAGGAAAGGAGATCCCAGATCTTGCTAGAGATATAATGGTAAGAATATCTCTTACATTGAAAGTGATTAAGGGAATGAACTTTCAGTGTTGACAAGGCAAGACAACTTTGATATAAAAATTCCTAAATCAAAGTAAAATATGTATATAATATATATACCCTTATGCAAATTTCTTATTTCAGATAATCCTTCATTAAACCCACTCAATATTATACTCAATAATAACCAGTAAAATATCATGGATTGACTCTTGATCCAGATATTGTACTTGCAATTGGACACATAATGTATGTGGTTGCAATGTGCAAGTTCCCTCAACATAATGAGGAAGGGCAATTAAATAAGACAATAAGACATCGCCTTATGGTTTGTATGTCTCTGTAGTCTTGATCCTTCATCGAGTGTACTTTGGAAGTGACATGTCGATGGTGATCGTAATTGTCGAATAATCCTTATAAAACAAAAGAAGATATTTTGGCATATATGCTCTAGACATTTAATCATGAATGACATGGTTCTCTGCATTATGCAGAATGGTGGCTCGAAAGAGATGATGTATTCAAAATGTTTGAATACCTACCTGAACCTAAGTCTCTAAGAGTTAAGATGTATGTAGATATAATGAGAGTCATCATTCTACTATCTATACTCAAGTCATTCATGAAGCTTCATTATATTCATATTGTATGAATTTAATGAAGCATGTATAAATGTTGAAATGCTCTTGTATTGAAATCTTTGAATTCAACATAAGAGATTCTTTGTCTTGAACAATGGTTGTTTATAGATGAAGAGAGCGCAGTGGAAGCATGGGTCGGACCCGAGTAAGAAGGAAAGTCAAAGAGTTGACCTACTTCTGTGACTTCCATATCACATCCAAAGAGTTGGATGAATGCCAATGCTGCAATAAGTTGATGTGTTGATAGTATGACTATCAAATCTGTCTAAAATCCTTAGTGAAGGACTCAGATAGAGCATCAGAATAATCTACATATAATCATTGACTCCGACTTTATTATTTCATAAGATAAAGTCTGACAATTGTATCCCAATCTTCTAATGACATTTGCAATTGGTTGCATATATATTAGAAGATTAGAAATTTGATCTTAAGGTTTAGTAGTCATCTACATGGATATTACTGTAATTGTTGCAGCAATCTCTATTGGATAGATAGACTTCATATTCTCAGTGGGAGAGCCCTTAGTCTTAGAGAATGTCTCTATGACCTAGATATTAGAATACCCTCATTGTTTGTTTCTAGATGTTGGAAATAAACATGAAAGCTGAGATAGAACTATCATAAAGAGTTATGATGGAAATATTTCAGATAGTAATCTAACATCTAGTGGACTCCACAAAATTAGAAAATTAATGAATGGTTCATTAAGATTTCTAATACTGAAAATCAAACCTTATAAGATCAATAGGAGGATGAAGATCATTTGACAATGATCTGGCATCAAGCCTTGGACACTTGTTTATTGATTTGATCAATAGACTAGTAAGATATGAAACTTTAGAATGTCTAAAATTTCAAATCTTACATACTTGTGAATATTGTATTCGAAGTAAAATGTCCAATACACCCTTCTCTGGGAATGGTGTTAGATGTCGAGGTATTCAAGATCTCATACATATTGATGTATGTAGATCACCTATATCATAGTAAACATTATGGATATGTGATATCTATTGATAATTATGTATGATATGAGATTTCTTCTCTTCACATGAGAAACCTTTGAAATGTTCAAAGATTTCACAATTTTGGTTTAGAACCAAAGTTTGAAGAAAGATGAAATGAATTTGATCTAACCTAGGTAGCTTGTACCTATTAGATAAAATTCAAAGAATACCTTATGGAGATATGAATCTCACTCCTCCTGATAAACCTGAACTCAATGGAGTTGTAGGGAGATACAATTGGATCATGTGTGACATGATTTGATCAATGATGAATTTTAGCATAATTATCCTCTTAGTTTCCTGGTATATATGTGTAGTAGAGACTACAATATATATCCTTAATAAGGTTCCATGGATGTAATCTGGAATCTAGCACTTAAGAAGTGTTACTTCATTAGGAAAATAAAGGATGGTATTGGATACCTACTTTATGACCTTGAGATTCTTAAAAGATCTCATCGCTGAGAATGTGATTCTTAGAGGATGACTCTCCTGAGAATCAAGATGAAAATGAAGTGAAGGAACTCATTTAATCTTGAGAAGATAATGAGGCTCCTGAAATCGGAAACTAAAAGGACAATTAAAGATGAAACATTAACACCTCTTCAAATAAGTTTGAGGATGTATTCCATGTGTCAGTTAAATCTGACAATGATCGAACTTCATGTGATGAAGCTCCTGAAGATCATGACATGGAAAGATGGATATTAGCAATAAAGTCTAAGGTAGACTTCATATACAAGTGTTGTATATGGACCCTCGAGGATCCACCTATATGGGTGAGACCTATAAAGGTGTAAATGGATCTTCAAGAGAAGAGGGAACCTGATGAGAAGGTAGAGACCTTCAAAGCTCAGTTCGTAGCCATAAGCTACACATCGAAAGAGAAGACATTGCTTGCAATGAGACTTGCTCTTCAGTAACCATGCTTAAACTCATCAGAATATTGCTAAAAATTAGCTACACAACTTGACTATTGCATCTTCGGGATGTAATTCAAGATTGCATTCCTCTAAGAATAACTCTCTGAGGATATTCACATGAAGTAACCCCAGGGGTTCATGATTGAGGAAAGCAAGGTGTGCAAGCTAAAGAAATCCATCTATGGACTCAAATAAGCTTCTTGTTGGAACATAAGATTTGATGAAATTATAAATGTTATGATTTCAAATAGAATCTTGATGAACCATGTGAAGCTTAGTGGGAGTGCCATTGTGTTCATCGTGCTAAATGTAGATAATATCCAAATCATTTGGAATGATGTAAGGATGATAATAATTGTTTTATAGACTGGCTATTCCATACCTTGAGATATGATCTCAAAGATGCCTCTTGGATCTTAGTTCTGAAGTTGTTCATAAGCAAAGAAAAGAGGGTATTGGGACTGTCACATTTGTAGTACACTTTGGACATATTCCATTCTTGGAAATTCCAAGAAAGGCTTCCTTCCCTTGAGATTTGGTACTGACCTATCTAAAGGGATAGCACCTCAAAGAGTTGAGGAAGTGAATGCTAGAACTGATTGCACTTGTGCATCAGTTACGAGAAGCTAAGTGTATGCTAAATGTGTACAAAAGCTAGACATCTGCCATGCAGTGGGAGTAGTAAACTGTTACTGATCCTACTATGGACAGAGAAAACACTTGATTGCAGTAATAACAAAATCTTCATAGATGACAAGATTTTTGAGATAGTGATCTCAAAGTCATATCTTCAAAAGCTTAAGACTTTATAGATAGAGATCTAAAAGGTCTTAACTGTGGATACCTTGAGAGATAGTGATCTCCAGGAATAAGGGTATTCTGATAAGGATTATGGAAATACTGGTTATAATAGTTATTGAGCAATAGTGTCAAGGACACTATAATTGCTTTGACTAGATTGAGTATAGGTTGCATTAGATGCAACATTCGCATTGGATGCGAGCACTGTTACCTAGGGATATGCAAGTGCCGTAAAAGGACTTGGCATAGTCTTTTGGGAACAGAGTGACTGATCAGCTTACCTAGCTATTTCTAAATAGCCTATGATTGTCACATGAGTGTGGGTTTAAATGATTAGCCCATTAATGGCTCTTTGGGCTAGTGGGAGATTGTTGGACATGTGAGCCCACGGCGAGCCATTATGCAATAAATGTTATTGCGAATATCATTCCCTGATCTGAAATAAAGAATAAATAATTTGCATAATAGGTCCGTCTGTACAATTAGGGTTATGTACCATGGCTATCTTAATGATCATACAGCTGTTGATTCAATTATTGAATCATAGAAGCTGGTGCTTGGATGAATATCTAAAGAGTTAGATTGAGGACTCATCAAGCACCGTCAAATGATTATTAAGATGTGATCTCCAGCCTGAGTAGGAGATGGCAATCCTTTCTCACATAGGTTGATATCTGACCGACCTCTTGATGCAGGTCCTCTGCATAGGAATAGAGATTCGGAGGTGTCAGATTAGTTAGGTCAAAGAGTTGACTTAACGAGATCGAGATAACCTAAGTCCTATGTTGAATGCTGTCACAGCATAGGCACGCATCCTCTGACCGGAGACAGATGTGTTACTATATGTCTGAGTGTGTACATTTGGCAGACCAATAGGTTGATGACCTAACCAAGGTCTATACACCGGCGCGCTGGTGTGCATGTAAGGGCATATGAGTAATACGATCTCTCAAAGGGATCATACAGGTTCACTACTGAACCGGAAGACATGAGCTCACTCATGAGATATTGGGAAGAATCAAATTCCGTGCACGGTCGTCTTGCTTTGGAAGCTTGACTGAATTTGTAGGTTTGATATATACTTTTGGAAAGTATATGATCAAGACCTAGGTATGATATATGCTTTTGGAAAGTATATGATCGATACCAAATCCCAATGATCAAATGAGAAACTTGGTGATCAAACCCTGAAGAAGACAGTGTAAAATAGATCTTGATCTTCGGGTTGACCATGGGTCTTCCAGTATGCAGGATGTACAGGTATTGGGAATACCTGAGGGTGATGTGATCATAAACGATTGTATATCCATGACACTTCCATTCCGAGAGAGTGATGAAACAGGTCTGGATTTTAGTGACTCCTTTCAGTAGAGAAGCGATCCGGTCTTAGTCCAAGTGTTGGACATTGGTCTGAATGAGATTCAGATTCAATGAGAAGATTGGATTTGCGGTCTTGATTTAATCAAGCATCTGTGGGAGGTTCGTAAGATCTGGATTTGAGATAAGATCTCAATATCCAAGTCACTATACGTGGAATAATACAATCGCCCTGTCCTTATCTCCAAGTATCTGCGGAGAAAGCACATTATTCTTGAAAGGGTTCAAGAATAATTCTTTTGATGAAATATCCAAGCAAGGACTTGATGATTAAATGAGATTTAATGATCAAGCTTTAATATGAATATGATTCATATTGTGAGAATGATTATCCAAGATAATTAAATAGGATTTAATTATCATGGATTAGAGAATATGGATAATACTATCCATGATATATGTGTATTATAAATATGATTTATAATACATATATATTGAAGAGAGAAAATTTATGTAAATAGCATTTGTTAATTAATAGTGTGGATTGGATTCACATTAATTAATTAATTGGAAATGTAATTTACAAATTAGTTCGGGATGTGAATGTGATTCACATATCTTCGATGGCATGATTGAAATATTCACAAATTAATTTGGAATTAATTTGGTGGATATTATTGCAATAATAGTTATTGCAATTTAATTAAGAAATAATAAGATAAATAAAAAGGAGACAAAATAACCCCCTATGATTTAGGGAGGTTAGTTGACTCCCTTTTTGTTGTCACATTATCTCTTAATTAGTTAAATTAAATTATGTTGATAATGTTGCAACATATTTTAATTTAAATTAATGTTGTTGGTTTTAACCAACAACAATCATAGCCATTGATTTTACATGGACCAGGCCTGGCCGTTGGATCCATGTGTCCCATGGATTGAGATCCATTGGATCCTAAACTAATATAAAAGGAGGGCTAGGGTAGCCTTCCAAGGTACAACATCATTAAGAGTTGTACAAGGTGACAACTCTCTCTCTCTCTCTCTTTCTCATTCTCGCCCTCTCTTTCTTTCTCTTCTCCATTAAGTGGTCGTCCACTTTGCGTTGAGAAAGGAGAGACTCTCGGCTTCTTCTTCGACGACTCGTGGATCTCCATCTTCTTTGGAGTTTCTTACTCCAAAGGAAGACGACGGATTTCGTTTGACGAAATCGGGGGAGCCATCGCTTGGATCTTCATCGAGGATTGCGGGAAGGAACGTGACTCATCATCACGCCCGCAAGTGCGTTCTTCGTGGATCGGACTTAAGATAGGAGGATCTCTACTTTGGGATCTCGCGATCACAACCACGCTTCAAGAGGTATTCCTTGTACTTTGTGGTTTGATGAAACGATCCGAGAAGTGTTCTCGTGATCATGTGGTTTCATCTTTAAAGTTAAAAATTTTAGTTTCCGCTGCATCTAGCATCTAGTGTGACTAGTTGCTCCGATTGCATATGATGCGATCGACACGCTTCCGTGATGCGCTTGAGGATTCACAATATCCTTCAGTTAGATGAGTGAACGTGTGACGAATCACAGTGTTCACTGGCGTGCATAGCCGCCCGCACCTAAGTATGGTATTACACGGATTTCTCCATCAAAATAACTCTAAAAGCATAATTGAAAGAATAGAAACATAAGCGATGGAGAATCGGTAGACACCACGCGTCTTAGATGAGTGAACGTGTGACGAATCACAGGGTTCACTGACGTGCATAGTCGCCCGCACCTAAGTAGGGTGTTACACAGATTTCTTCTCGAACCACAAAAGGAAACGAATCGGAAAGAAAGATGAATCAAGAACAAAACTTGGAAGAACAAGAGGATGAATTGAAAGCCTAGCTTACGAAGCAAACTAAGAGAGGTTCATACCTTTCTCCTCCTCGTTCTCCCGGCAGCGCTTCGCTAGCGCTCCTTCCTCGCCTCCCACTCCTCCTCCCTACCTCTCGACCCTAGCCCTTGGGGTGGTGGTGGTAGTGGAAATCATAAAGAATGAATGGGTAGGGGGTCTATTTATATGCTCCAGAAAATCACTAACTATGGTTAGAAAACCATGTTTAGTCCTTAACCATGGTTTAACGGCTCATGGTTTTAGCCCATGATTTTAGCTAAAACTTATCCCAAACTTGGGGCTTAAGTTAGAACATTCTAGAGGATTCTAGATTCGCTAATGACGCTTAATTAACACTAATCGTGAGTAACTTTCACTAATCACGATTTAACTTTCACGGCTTACGCTTATCTTTTGCTAACTATTGATTAATGTTTGCTAATGATTATTAGCAGTTTTTAATTCATCATTAGTTTCTTTAATCATATTTAATTAGTCTTAATAACAGTCATTATGGGTTAATGACGTCTTAACCCTCCTTACTTCTCCTTCTTCCGAAATTCATAACAAATTGAAACGAAGTCTGATTCACATGAAACAAATTCCGTTGGTTTTCTCTTGACGAGACGGATCTTATTATATAGGATCCGAGATATGCCAAGTTCAAGGCTTTACAGTATCTCCATATATTTAAAGCAAAAACTATGACAACTAAGTCTAGGTCATGTCTCAAGTAGTTCCTCTCATGTATACTGAGATGTCGTGATTCATAAGAAACTACCTTACCATGTTGCATAGGAATTGCCCCAAGTCCTTATTTAGATGCGTCAGTGTACATTGTAAACCCTTCACTTCCAGAGGGTAGAGTAAGGATAGGTGCAGATGTTACGCATTCTTTTAATGTTTGAAAACTAATTTCGCATGCATCATACCGTATGAATGGGACTTCCTTCTGAGTCAGCCTAGTCATTGGCAATGCTATTCGTAAAAAGTCCTTTACAAATCTTCTATAATACCCAGCTAGATCTAGAAAAGATCGTATTTCTATGGCAGTCTTCGGACGTCCCCAACTCATTACTGTACTAACCTTTGTAGGATTAACTGATATATCCTAAGAAAGATACTTCAGATAGCCAGAAGTCACATTTGTTATATTTAGCATACAATTTTTCTTCCTTAGTATTTCAAGTGCCTACTGGAGATGGCATTCATGGTGGTACTTATCCTTGGATTAAATAAGTATGCCATCAATATAGACTACTACAAAGTGATCTAGGAACTCCTTGAATACTCTATTCATGAGATTCATGAAGGCTGCTGGGGCATTTGTCAGTCCAAAAGGCATAACTAAGAATTCATAATGTCCATATCTAGTTTGAAAGGTTGTCTTTGGTATATCTGCATCTTTAATCTTGAACTGATGGTATCCAGATCTTAAGTCAATCTTGGAATACACAGTTGAAGTCCGTAACTAGTCAAAGAGGTCATCTATTCTTGGTAGAGGATACTTGTTCTTTACCGCCTTCTTATTAAACTGTCTATAGTCAATGGACAACTGCATTGACCCATCCTTCTTCCTCACAAACAAGAGAGGTGCACCCCATGATGAAGTACTAGGACAAATGAATCCTTTATCTAACGGTTCTTGCAATTGTACCTTTAACTCTCGTAACTCAGTTGGTTCCATCCTATATGGAGGGATAGAGATAGGCTGAGTATCAGGTATCAGAAACATTTCAAATTCAATCTCTTTCTCATGTAGTAATATAGGTAGTTCCTCTATAAATACATCAGGAAACTCACACACTATAGGTACATCTTCTATCATTCTGTCTGACCCTGTTGTAGTTGTTACATAAGCTAAATAACCTTGGCACCCTTACTCTAACAACTGTTGTGCCTTCAAAGTAGAGATATATTTAATATTATCATTGGATGTCTTTCCAATGAACTGAAACTTTGTCGAGTTAGGAAGGTGAAAAGTTATTGTCTTATGAAAACAGTCAAGTCATGCATGATGCCTTTCTAGCCAGTCCATCTCCAGGATGAGATCAAAATAATTCATTTCGATAAGTATCAGATAAGCATGTGACTGATGTCCTGTAATTTGTCCCACATACTCATCTAAGATATTCTTGAATTATAATTGACCTCCCGGTTCCTTACACAGTTAATGGTTTTTTGCTTTTGTCATAACTTATCCTTACAATAGGGATCAAATATTCTTCTTCTTTCCTTTTTTTTGCATGCCTACGAAGCACCTCTTCCACTTCTCCTCCAAATGTAGTATGGGCAAACAAATTCTATGGACTGATGGTATCTAGACTCTTTCCTATGACGGTGAATAGAACCCTCAACTCTAGAATCTATGATTCTGGATGACTTTGATCTCTCATTATGGCATTGAGTCTTCGATCTAATGCCTATTACCTTTGACCCACCTCATGGGCCATCACTATCATAGCTGCTAATTGCCTAGACATGTCTTTGTTTGCCATGATCCTGGGATGAGTTAAGGCCAAAGGTTAGGTCCTATACATTTTAGTATGATGTACATAAGGGACAATGACTTGTGAATGGCGCTGCAGCCACTTATTAAGACCAAAGGATCTTAAGACCACCTTAGTTTCTGAATACCACTCATAGTTATCAATTACTGAGTAAATTACTGAAGTAACTGGACTCTGATACTAAATTGTCCGACCCTAATTCTGGGTCGTTAGATCTCCATATCCGGATCAAGTTACTCGACAATAATTTATTCAACAATCACAACTAACATTCAGAAACAGACTACAATTAAAAATACTCAGAACGAAATATTTCAACGCTTTTTCTATTTATAAAATAATGTTCGCATGATACATTGTCCCGCTATAACCATTTATATATACATCAGCTGGAGGAAATACACAAAAAGATTACTAACTACCTTACAAAGTAAAGATACAGTGGCTAGCGGGATGTCTACTATGTTAGCTGGTTGGATTATTAAACTCCTTGTGCTGGCTCACCGACACCTGTTGGGTTTTCCATAAATCATAGGATAACAATTAGCGAATGCTAAGTAACAAAGAAGGGAAAAGCAAACAAAATTGTATTTTTTTTCAAAACTTAATAATACAAGAAGATTCATTCCTTCTCATTATTTTAAGTCCTATTCCTTTCTATACCACATCAGGAATTAGTATAGGAAATTACCTCACCACTATATGGACTCTGAAATTGTGGACACTTTAGGATGGGAGATTGCGTTGATCTGGTAAGATTATGCCTCCACACGTCGCCTCGGCCAATCCTCCAATACTACCATGACAATTTCCTTTTCTTTTATTAATCAGGCTCCCAAACCCTCAACCTGGTAAATAAAGGAGCACACCATCCTTGAAGATCCGATTGCTTAAAACCTCATGCTAACCTTTAATCATATAACCTAGTAGCTTAAATACATGTTATCGCGACCCAGTCGTTATTGAACCACCCGTGACTCCACATGGCACGTCCATATCTTTCGTCATTCAACCCGAATATATTAGCTTCCGGTACCACGCATTGCAAATCATTCATTTCGTGCGCACTTATAATAACTGGGCAACCGTGTACAATCTAGGTAGGGCAACGCCACTACGGGTTCCTTCCGACAAACCTACAGGTTGCATGCTCGCCCTGTAATTCTACTCCCAGTCATTCTTGATGTAAGACACGATCCCTTTTAGGATCCAACTCAATACACATCAATTCACATGACATAATTCCTTAGTTAGACCTTCAATTTGGATACCCATAAATATTGAGTATAGACTCACACACACACACATACACATATATATATACTAATATTTATGATCATTTTAACTTCCAAACCATAACTTTCCAAGATGTTGCATCCATATGATGCTTAGACCTTATTTTAGTTGAAATCACAAAGCAACTTTTTATATTTTCTCCAAAAATAACCAAATTAGGGTTCTTCATAACAAAGAACACAAAATCAGAAATTTCAACGTTAAGGAAGGATTTCGTTACCTAATCGAGATCTCTCTCGCGTATGCAGTACTTTATTGTGATTCATTTTTAGAAAGGATGATTTGCAGCTCCCGAAACGATCGAATTTCATTTTCGTATCAAAAACACTAAGAATGTGCCAAGAACACGAAGAACGAATGAATAACATGAAGAACGTGAAAAACATACTAAGAATACGAAGAACGTGAAGAACATATTTTTCTCTTAAAATTTTAGCAAAGCCTCCCTTTATACAGGGTAATAGTTTTTAGAAAAATCTCAACAGAGTTTCCCCTTATATCGGGACATATTTATAGGAAAATTTATGCAAAGTTTCCCCTTATATCAGAATATTTTTCAAAAGAAAAACGAAAAGAGTTACTTCTATAAAATCATCGAGAGGAAACACAACAACAAACTAAAAGAATTTAATAAATCAATAAGAGATGGAGAATCGGTAGACACCACACATCTTAGGTGAGTGAATGTGTGACGAATCACAGGGTTCACTGACATGCATAGCCGCATGCACCAAAGTAGGATATTACACAGATTTCTCCATCAAAATAACTATAAAAGCGAAAAAGAAAGAATAGAACCATAAGCAATGGAGAATTGGTAGACACCACACGTATTAGGTGAGTGAAAGTGTGATGAATCACAGGGTTCACTGACGTGCATAGTCGCCTGCACCTAATTAGGGTATTATACAGATTTCTCCTCGAACCACAACAGAAAATGAATCAGAAAAAAAGATGAATAAAAAATAAATATGGAAAAAGAAGATGAATCGAAAAACCTAGCTCAAGTTCAATCATACTTACAAAAGCCAACTAGGAGAGCGTACTTTCCTTCTCCTTGTTCTCTCAGTAGCACTTCGCTAGCGCTCTTTCCCCGCCTCCCACTCCTCCCGACCTCTCGACCCTAGCCCTTGGGGTGATGGTGGTAATGGAAATCATAGGGAATGAATGGGTATGGGGGTTATTTATAGGCTTCAGAAAACTGCTAACCACGATTAGTAAACCATGGTTTAAACCTTAACCGCAGTTAGAAGCCCATGGTTTTGGTCAAAGCTTATCTGAAACTTAGGGCTTAAGTTAGAACAATCTAGAAAATTTTAGATTCGCTAAGACTTAGCGCTAATCGTGATTAACTTTTACTAATCACGATTTAACTTTCGTGGCTCACGCTTAAACTTTTGCTAACCATTGATTAGTGTTTGCTAATAGTCATTAACGATCCTTAATTCATCATTAATTTCTTTAATTATATTTAATTAGTCTTAATGACAGTCATTAAGAGTTAATGACACATTAAGTCTCCTTCTCTTTCTTCTGAAAATCATAACAATTCGAAACAAAGTCCGATTCATACGAAACAAATTCTGTTGGTTTCATGTTGACGAGCCGGATCTTATGATATAGGATCTGAGAGTTGGCCAAGTTCAAGGCTTTACAGGTTTTACCTCTTCCCATCAAGAATGCATGACTAAAATGCAAACTTCTAACTCGTCCTCTCGGAGTCAAGTATTTCCTTCTAAGGTATGTCGTGTTGTTTTCACAATCGAAAAGGGAGAGAAATTAGAAGAATGGGAATAGAGCTGGAGGGTGACCAGTACAATCACCTCTCCTTGTGAAGCTGACCAGTTTAGCCAAGTCTCCACCAAGATCTGCAGGTTTTCTTGAAGCTTGGACCTTTTTGGTCGAATATTTATTTGATAGTTGGCTTCTTTTTAGTATGGATTTTGGTAACTCTACATGGATCTTGTTGTGCCCCTGTGGATATGAAATTTTTTCCATACATATTTTGGGATCTTAGAAAAAAATTGTGCCCATCTATCCTTCCCTTATCCGAAGCTTTATTTCAACATGTACTCCAATCTTTAGATGTTCACGCTACTAGAAAAGAGACCCACACTATATTCCAACATCTCGTCTGAGTTGAGATAAGTGCATAGTGCGAGAGTACAAATTAATTCCCTATTCAAAAGTTATATCTAGAATTAGGAGACCAGGTTAGACACTAGAGTCGAAGTCTACACATTGTCATGCAGAACTCGAAGAATTAAGTTAAAGACCTAAAGCTTCTAAAATCCTCTTTCTCGATGAAGTTCCTCTGAAAATTAGGTAGATTGAGGTCAAGTCAAGACCACTCTCCACTTCTATTCATAACTCAGTTCAGAATCCAATAACTTTCCACTTCGCATTTGCTAGATGTGCAAATGAAATGCAGATGTTATGAAGTGCATATGAGGTGCAAGATGATGATTTTTTGTCATTTTTTGAAACTTTTACCCATCCCATAATTAATGCATAATATATATACACACACAAATATGTGAAAGTACGAGCTATGGGTAAAGTATATATGTAATATATACATGCCCCCTATACATAGCGTGTGTTATGGGAACCACTGGAAATGATTACTTACAAATTAATAAAATACAAACACCCTCTCTCTCTCCAAAAATAAATTCTTCGTGTGTCCGATCACTTCAAGTTGCGTCAGATTCTAAGAAAGCCGCTCCAAGTCCATCGAGTATCTCGCACGAAAATAAAAGATCAAATATTAGAGAGATGTTTACAACAAAATATACAAAAATAAATAAATAAAATGTTGGGAAAATTGGATAAATAAATACAAGAAAGACCAGGGGTGAGACTACCCATGGATGGAAAATCTAATAACTTGATTTTCTAAAAACAACCTAAGCCATACCAAAATACCCGGGGATGGAAAATCTAATAACTTGATTTTCTAAAAACAACCTAAGTCGTGCCTCCCCAACAACGACGTCATTTGAAGAACTGATAAAAGAACTATTTAATTTAGTGGAATTAATGTTGAATTTCATTGCAGACAATCAATTCAGGATTGATCAGAAACCACTTAATTAATATTTCAATTAAAAGTAAGCGGTCAATTTATTTTTTTTTACTTGGTAAGTTCAAGGTCCAACTCAGGGAGGAAAATGTCTCCTTAGGTCGATTTATAGTCGATCTCGAGGTTAGGTTTTCAAATAATTATATTTTTATAGTTTTTATACAAATAATAAATGAAATACAATTATTGTTAAGTTTAGGAGTTAAATTGTAAATTTCGATCAGATGTTCTCCAAACCCAATCAAATGGCCAGCATATGCATGAATGCAACACTAGGCTACTTTAATTTTTAGAATTTTTGGATGCAATATGGATTAATTATGAATTAATGAATGCAGACAGTGATATTTTTATACTTAATTATACTAAATATTAAATCTATTTATTTTTAGGAAACAAGATTATCTAAGATATATCACTGGGTGATCTATCTCAGGAAAATCCCAACCCCCAAAAATGTTAAATTTAATACCTATTAAAAATTAATTACTCAAATAAACAAAATGATTTTTATGGATCAAAATATGCATACAAATGCAAATATTTTTTGGGCATCATATAAAACACAATTATATCATCCATGAATTTTCGGTAAATTTTTGAGCAATGGTTAGTTATCTATGAATTTTATAACACAGACTGGACAAAAATGTAAATTTCTGAAAGAATATTAGTAATTAATTAACCATATAACATAACAATATGAAGAGAATGCCACTATGTAGAGAACTAATTGGGGAACAAAATGTTATTTTTGGAATAATAAGTAGATGCAAAAAAAGGTTCAAAATTACATATAAAGGCAGGGGTCTAAATGCCATATCAGAAAATCAAATAAGCATAAACTAATGTGCATAAGAACTAAAATGGAATTATTGATACCTGGAGGGGTATTTATGCAAGATGTCCAAGCACGCGTGTGCGTCACGCATGACTTTAGGCGGCGAGACCTCTATGTGGTTCCGGAGAATAGTAGGGGCACATGCGCAAATGTTCTCTAAGGCACGTGCCTTGTACGTGCCTTGATTGGGAAGGGAACACACATGAAAACGTGGATCCCTAGGGGCCTCTATGCAAATCACTCCCACCCCACACGCGCTTAGCATGTGAGGTGGGGTATTAGGACGAGCGCGGTGCTAAGAGGCATTGGTTGTCATGGCGGAGCAAAGGCGAAGGAGGGTGGCTCAGACAGCGGTGGCTGGAGGAGGTGGGCAGATGCGACTGCGAGCTTGGATGATCGGTGTCGATGGCCGAGGCCATTGGCGAGGCGGTCAATGCGACTAATTGGTAGCGTGGAGTCTGCGACCCGAGGGTGATGCTGATCCCCATGGAGATGGCGTGAGCACGGTGGTGAAGAGTAGGGCAGCAACCCAGCTGTGCATGGGTGGCATTCGGTGGAGGCTGTTCGAGGAGGTTGAAAGTCGACGGAGATATTTGCTGCTGAATGGAGGTGGAGGATGGATCCCTGCTCATGACGAGGGCTCTTGCATGCGCGAGCAGAGCTCGCGACAGAAGCACATCGATGAAGATGATGGTCGTGCGGATGGTTGGGCATTGCTTGCATGTGGAGTCGAAGCAAGGGTGGAGGATAAGCGTTGGCGGTGACAGTGTTATGAGATGATGGATGCGAAGAATGCATGAATTGGAGAACATAGGAAAATGATGAAAACAGGGGAAGGAATAGAAAGGGAGGAAAATGGATCGCCTAGGATTGGAGTGGACTGAGATGCCCTCTCTGTTCTCACCTCAGTCGTGGGCAGAGTGCGACGAAGCTCGGATGATCTCGCTTGGAGGGTGTCTTCGCCATCGATGGAGGCTGCTGGCACCGACCTCTTGGTGACTCTCTGATGCCAGTATCAGGAAATGGGTATGACGGATGATGTGTAAGAGATGGTCGATGGGTCTATATTAGGGATACAAACGGATACGGATATATCCGTATCCGATCCGTCGCCGCATCCGTTTTATATAGATTTTGACATCCGCATCCGTATCCGTTTTAAAAGGGATACGGATATGGATATCATTTTGATATCCGCAAACATCCGTATCCGTATATCCGTTTTAGTATATAAATATAGTCATGGAATTATTTTTAACCATGTATAACATAATTCTCTACCTCTTTTTACCATATTTATTATTTTTTTATGATACAAACACATTTAGTAAATTAATATCATGTGTTTTCCATCCAATTCTTATATATTTAAGTCGATTCTATAGACTATTTCTAACATTACTCGCGTGCGATCAGTATCCGTTTTACATCTGTATCCGTTTTTAAGGATATGGTAAGATAGTTTTAATATCCGTCAATATCCGTATCGCATCCGTATTCGTATTAAAAAAATGATAAGGATATGATAATACCTATATCTGTATCCGTATCCGACCATTTGCATCCCTAGTCTATATAGGAGATGAGAGTTAGCTCGACGAGAGGATAGGGGGCTGATAACCAGGGATTTCCAACGGTCTTGTATTCCACACAAGGCGGGAACACGGAGGTTGCTGCGGTGACCGCTAAAAATCCCTAATTAATCAACAATTAACCTACACTATAGATCAAGCAATAAGAAATAAATGTGAAGTTAAAATTTATTTTTAACTCTGCACAAAAGATGTAGAGAAGCAAGTATGCAGAGAGTTCGAACACAGGGAGCAAGAGAGGATAGATCCACAAGAGTGTGTGTGTGTGTGTGTGTGTGTGAATGTGATGTATTGTCTACACTATGCAATGCAAATGTTTTTGTGGGTTTTTAATTTTTAGATTTTTTTATTTTCAATTTTTAATTTTGTATTTTGGTTTTCTTTTTACTGATTTTATATTTTCTTTTTATATTTTATATTTTTATATTTTCTTTTTTAATAAAGGAGTATATATATGCAATATAGGGAAAGAGAGGGGTAGAGTATTTATAAAAATGGGTAAAAATAGTCAAAAATCAGGAAATGAAATCTTTTTGGTCTTTTTATATTTTTCTACTGTTTTTTGATTTTCGGGGGTTTTTCAAAATGTTTTTGCTATTTTTAAATATCAAAATAAGGGAAAACAGTGGACTAGGTTGCTGGCCGAAATAAAAGTAAGGATGAAAAATACTAAATAGTACCCAAAATTCCTCAAATTAATTTTAAAATACAGAAAATAAAATAAGGAAGACACAGCAACTGAGTTTATATTTTTGTGATTTTTCTATGATTTTCTATATTTTTTTGAAGTTTTTAAGTGTTTTCTAATTTTTAAGGTTTTTACTTTGAAATTTTTAGTGATTTTTGCACTGACACTAATAGATGATAAAACACACAAAATATAAATTTTTTGGAATTTTCAAAACATTTTTATAATTTTTATGGTTTTCTAATGCAAACAGTATGAAAAATGCATGTTTTTTATTTTTAATAAATATGAAAATGCAATGCAAAAATATAGCGTAAATCTATAAGTTAACAGGAGCCTATGTGATTTTTTTGGTAATTTTTAGAGTTGAAATGATGCATGAAATAAATAGAGCTAGCAAGCAAAATTGTCAAGGCCTGGCAAGGATATACATGCAAATAGACAATCATCCAGGGGCGTACATGCAATTTTCCACAAAATAGTACATTGAATATTCGAATTTATGGACCAAATACAGATTCCCAGACCTGTAGGGGTATCGGTGTAAAATGCCCACCAGGGCGCGTGACTTGCACGCGCTTGGGAAGGACTCAAATGTAATTCAGAAACGCCCGAGGGCATACATGCAATTTTCCCAAAATTTTAACGCTTAATACAAAACTTAAAGCACTGAAACGAAATAGACAAAAGGCCAAGGACCTCCCTGCAAAAAGCCCACACCTCACGTGAACAGGTCACGTGAGGTGATGTGGCAGAGGTCCTATCTGCAAATACCTAAAGTCCGAGGGCCTAAATGAAAATTTTACTAAATATTTAAACTACCATTTAAAGTTTATGGACTAAAATAAAATTACAAAAGCGCAAGGGTTATACTTGCAAAATTCCCTCGCAAAGGAGATATAACGGCTGGGGATCTTCACTTAGACACGTGGCACAATCTCCTCGCGCGATACCGCTTCATCTGGACGCTTGAGATTAGAAGATCTCCTCGCGATGGACGGTCCTGGACATCCCAGATCTAACGGCGGTTGTAGCGTCTAGGCCTCCTCCTTGATCCGACGGCTGCGGAGGCTGGAGCAAGAACCGCGGAAGAACTCCGACGAGCCGAGGTTCTCCGAGGTGCTGCTCCTCCTCCGGTGGAGTTCTTGGCTTCAAAATGAGGCTGGAGGTTCCTGGAGGTCTCCTATTTCTCTTGGGGGCTTCAAAAGAGCTCGACGATGGCCGAGGGTCGCGGAGGAGGAAGGTGGAGCTGGGGAGCTCGGCCAAACCCCCGTGAGGGTCCAAAATACTCCTAGGCGTTTGACCTGCAAAACAAAGTGAGAGGGTCTAGGGCAAGTTGCCTGGACCCCGCGGTGGCGAAAAGGCGGCACAAAACGATGGGGCGGCGCTCGGCCAGAGGTGCGCTCCGACGAGGGGGTCGGATGTCACGATTTAATCGATTGGGATGCAAAATAATTGAGGCAAAATGATCCTAGAGCTAAGGCGAAGCTAATGCATCAAAAATAAATGGGTGAAGTGGCAGCCTCAACGGTCAATGACCGGAGGGAGGGTACCTCGACCGCCGGCAAAGGGGGAGGTGTTGGAGCCGCCTCAGGTGTCGCTCGACCAATCTGAAGGGCTCGACAGGAAGCTGTCACCTTCCTCGAGCTTGAGGGCACAAGAATGGGAGCTATCCTATGGATTGAGGGGTTCGAATTTGAAATTGAAGTTGGGTGTTGATTATATGTGGTTTGACCCAGCGACCGGGATGCTCCAAAGACCAAGTTGGATCGATGCAATTGCTGGTCCTCGGCCCAATGTAATCATAGGGAGAGCAAGATGGAAGGTCGGAGCAAAAGTTTGCAGAAGGAATCGGGACGAAAGGGTGAAAGGCCTAACCTCGAAAAATCCGCAAATGCGGGTCAAAAACGAGGTCCGACACGGGCTACATGGGGCTAGGACACCTAGTTGCCCAGGGTCAACTAGGGTTTGCACCTGGTTGGTCCACGTGGACCAACTAGGAAAAACCCTAAAAAATCATTTTATTAAATCGATTAAAAATAGAAAAAGGCCGAATTAAATTATGATTATAAAATAAAAAAATATTTATTATTTTATGTAGTATTTTATTCTGATTTTTACTTATTTTTATGAGATATATGTTTACAAGTTTGCTTTTATACCCCTTATAGGTATAATATCTATATATTTTATTAATTGATTTTTATTTTGGTATTTTTAATTTCTTTAATTCTATTTATTATTTTACAAAATTATAAAATATTTTTATGCATGTAATGATATTTTTATTTTATTTTTCTGATGTATTTTGTATATTTAATAAAATAAAAGTATAGTTTATACATGTATGTATATAGGTATAATACCTATGTATTATATATACATGTATTTTTATTTTGAGTTTTATTTAGGTTTTTATTCTGATTTTAATGTACAAATATATTATAAGTAATATTTACAAAATTATAAAAATACAAAAATAATGAATAAATAATAAATTGAATATTTTAATCTGTACAAATATACTACATGGGTCCAAACTCAACTTTCAAACCGTAACTCCAAAAAATACAAAACTACCTCCATTAAATAGATTATTTTATGCTATATACATTTAAAGGTGAGTTTGGTACATTTCGAGTTTTTATTTGCAAGATACAAGTCTGGGAAGTTGGAGTTCTGGAATCTTATTCAGACTCTAACTTTTTATCTATGTATTATTTTTGAATGAAATTAATTTTGTATTTTTCTTTACTAAATTATCTACAACTTTCATGGACAGAGTTTATTTATTTGATGTATAAAAAGTGGAACCAAAAATATGTCCCAAAATGAATAAAGAATGAATGAAATATGTATTGTATTTGGCCCTTATCTCCCCCTACTTTATTCCTTGTCGACCTATTCATCAAGATGCCTAGGTCTCGGGGTTTCGGATCATAAAATATTTATAATATTTTGTTCTTTTTCTTTTCTTTTATTTATTCTATGATTTTGGCTTTAATTACAGTATTTTATACACTCAGATACATGCATGAATGCTAATATGCTCTGATTAATGCTATTGACAAGCATTTACTAGGGTTTTTAGGCCAAAATGATAGAATAAATATGATGAAATGTGGATTCATCATCCCCCTATACTTTACCTTTGCTAGTCAATAGAAAACACGTATGCAAGAAGTGCAAAAAGAAAAAGAAAGAAAAGAAAAAGAAGAACTTGGATTTAGTTTAACTATCAAACTTGTCTTCACAAAATCAAAGTTTGGAGCTTAAGTCGGACCTTTGGAATTTTAGTGCGGGCGGAACCTTAATGAGAACTGATGAATATCCATTCATCACTCTTTATTCTTATATTTTAGCTACAAAAACCTTTGCAAACGCATATAGATATGTGTAAATACAAATAATTACCAAAAGCATGCATTGTGTAAAAACCTATAATTAGCATGTTTTTGTGCAAAAATAAAAGAATAAAGATTAAAAAGAAAAGGAGGGAAATATTTAGAATAAATATTGAGTGACCTAACCCAAGGGAGGGCTCAGCATGGGCCTGACCACATAAAAGCCAAAGTAGAGGGAGATAGGGGCTCGTGTGTAAATATTTATGTAAATAAATAAAAATATTTTTCCTCACAAAAATAGCCCAAAATATTCTTGTAAATACTTGTACATATTTATAAGTATAAAAACAAAAGAAAAAGGGTAAAAATCAAAAAGAACAAAAACACCACTTTCATCATGTACATGAACCACTCTTATATATTTATTTAACCTTGTAAATACATAAAATTAATTTCCAAAATTTTTGTAAATATTCTATGTTATATAATGTAAATAAATTAAATAAAAACAATCAAAACAAAAATCAAATAAAAATAGCAAAAATTAAAAACACAAAAATATATTGTACATATACCATGTATATAAGTGTATATATGTATTTATTGTACCTGTGTATATAAATAATAAAAATAAAATAAAAATACCTTTTTATTCCTTATTTTATAATGAAAATAAATAAAATGTAAAATAGGGATAAAATTGCACAAAAATAATAATTAAAAAATCAAAAATTAAAAACTCTATAGTGTACATATACCTATATACTACATACTATGTATATACCTTATTTTTATTTCGAAAAAATTATTAAAAATCACTAAAAAATAGAAAAAAATAAAATAAAAATATTTTATGTTTTAAGTTTTTATTAATTCGATCATTTTCTAGCTTAAAATAAATAAATAAAAATTTTGTGCTTGGCGGGCTCTGATTGGTCCACGGGGGATTGTTGACCCCTGGTCAACTCTCCCCCCAGGACCACCAGAGCCGGGTTAGACCTGACCGACCCGTTTTCTTCATTTTCTACCCGCCTGACCCGATCGCCATTGACCTTAACCCCGGGCTCCGATTGATCACTGGATATCCTGGACCCTCGCCCGGGGTAGGTTTGGTGGATCCGAGTCCCGAGCATCTCGCCCGATCTCCTTCTTCTCGGATCCCGCACCATATATATTGTCGTCTCCGGTGACCTAATTCTTTCATCTTTGGATCTTCCCCTCGGTGCCTGTGACCTCCTCCGGAGTCCCTGAGTGACAGCCGTGGTCTTGGGAGTTGCAGAGAGGCCCGGGAAGCCGGGAGCCACTGATCCGGTGGTCTTCAGCCGCCGTGCGCTGCCGCGAGCGCACCGAGCCTCGGGGAGTCGACGGCCCCTTGCAGGAAACGACCAGAAGCTCGCTGAGCTTCAGCCCAGTCGACTACATCCACCAGGTATCTTCTTTAGGCCGTAGAGTAGCTTAGGTTTCGATTTTTCGATTTCCAGTAGCTTAGCTCCGCCACCTCCGTCTGCCGTCTCCGACCATCCTTTCACCCATCCGACACTACCTCCACGTCCACCAGACCTCTCTCCACCTTCTCCGACCCTTCATTCCCCCTGGCTCGCCCCGGAGCAGGGTATCGGCTCTCACCCTCCGCCGCTCGCCGGAGAGCCTCCATAGCGCCTCATCTTTCACATTCCGCCCGCTCTGACGGGTCGAGGCAGTTTGCCCTCGACCCAGCTTCTTTCCTGTGCAGGTATCTAGGCCAATCGACCTCATCTGGAGGTCGAGACTTCTGAGCACCGCAGCTCCAGGTTCCTCCATGTCGCCGGAGCTCTCTGGAGCTCCTCGCTTCCATCGGAGCAGCACATCAGGTGCGGAGCTTCCAGGAGAAGCTTTCCCGCACATCAGGAGCGTCAGACGAGGCCCACCGGACACGCAGAGGGCCGGCGAAGCTCGCCGGCCGCCAGTTCTTCCAGCAGCCTCGTCGACCGTCAGATCGTCCTCAGCGCCCCAGTTGCAATCTGATCCATCCATTTAGGCGCACCGTCACCGGCTGATCATCCCGAGGAAAGATCTTGACCATCCGCTCGGAGGAAGAGGCACCAGCACGCCTCGTCCGTCAGATCTGCCACGTGCCCTCTCCTCCTCCGTCGATACACCAAGGGCTTGGCCTCCAGAGCACCGTGACCATCCGATCTCCACGTGGAGGGCCACCGCCCGTTCGATCAGGCCGAGCGTTACCAGGGTTAAGGCGCCATTTGTCTCGATCGTTGGATCTGCCACGCGTCATACATCTGGCCTTCGACAATAATAAAAGGGGTAAATTGTTCTTAGGCCCCCTTTACTTTCTGCATTTAGCTTTAGTCCTGTAAATACGTAGCATAGTTGGTTTACTTTTTGTGAAATTTACACTGTGGACCCTGCACTTTATTTTCCTTGCATTTATGCCCATGTGCGTTGTATGACACGTGCTTCATCGCGTGTTTCTCTGGCTTATTTGCAAGACATGCCCCTGTAGTGCTAGTTGTTCTTCAATGAATGAAAGTTTTTAGTTATTTGCATTTATACCCCTGTGCGTGATATATTTGAGCATGTGCGTTATATATTGGGTTATTTGCAGATAAGCCCTTAGGCTTTTGGTACCTGTTACCAAAAGCCCTCGGAACTTACTTTTCTTACATTTGGGTCCCTGAGTGCCTCAGGCACGCGCGACGCACGTGACTTTTTGGGTTAATTGCACCAGACCCCCCAGACTCTTGGGTATTTGCACTTTGGTCCCTGTGCACAGTGCCCTCTCTTTATCTTTGAATAAAATAGCAAATATCTCCAAATCCAACGAAAATTGGACACATGGCTCCTGCCATGGTGTAAAATTTTCGAGGATTTTTGAGGACATTTTTGTTTTCAATTGTTATTTTTAAAAATTCAAAAACCTTTGTTTTCTTCACTGTCTAACTTTAAAAATCACAAAAAAATAATAAATAGTGTCCAAAAATTACAAAAAAAATTGTCTACTGTCTATTTTGATGTGTTTGATTTTCTAGCCAATTTTGGCTATTTTTCATTACTGAAAACCACTAAAAATTGAAAAACATTCAAAATCTTATAAAAATTCCAGTAAATCAATTAAAAATCCAAAAACAATAAGATAGGTGCCTAAAGTTTCCTTATTTTCTTCTCTTCACAGGAAAATTACCTCCGGCCTAATTTGGGTCTTTAGATATTTTATCTAGGCCCTTTTAGCTCGGCTGGACAGTACCTTTCATTTTAATCACCTTTTGATTTTTAGAAAATTAAATAAACATCAGAAAATTCTCAGAAATTCACCAAAAACACTAAAAATTATAAAACACATAAAAATATTTTTGTTTGAATTTTTGGTTGATTTTTATTGCTTTTAATAAATTGTTGAAGTGTGTGTTTATTTGTTTTTCTTATTTTCTTGATTAACTAAGAAATCCAAAAAATATATAAAATATTCAAAAACCACAAAAAATATTTTCTCCTTTCATTTTATCTCTTTTCTGACTACTTCGTAGGCCGAGAGGCCAACTCGTGCTCCTTGAGTTCGACCCTGGTCGCTATACCAGGTTAATCTAATAGCAGGACCCCTTTCGTGTTTTGATCGATTTTATCTATTATTAGTGGTTCATTTTTCTTGATTGTTCGCATTTGGCTGCTCGGGTCGCAACGACCGATTAGCACCTTTATCCGAGTGTTCATTTTTGCGAACGTCAGAATGGCGCCGTTGCCGGGTAGCACGGCTTAGTAGTCGATTCATTTCTTTCCGCGGTTTTCTTTTCGCGGTTTTTTGTATAGAGACATTTTCTTACAATAATCTGGTTTGACACTCTTGCGTTTGTTTTCTTGCGAGGGCCCGAGGATCGAGGCGGCTTCTTCGGAAGCCGACGCAACCACGAGAATCGGAGGCGGCTCTCTTCTTCACAGAGTCGCAGGAGAGCGCAAGGAGAAAGCAGGAGTGCGGGAGCTGCGGAATAGCCGCGGATTAGCATAGATTAGAGTAGGATTTATTATTCGCACATTTGAACTGATTGTAATAATACATATACATTCAGAGATACTTGAACTTTCGGGGTCTGTTTCGCCGAGCACCGGTGTGCTCGGGGGACCCCTTAGTTAGTTTGGCTTTTCGCAGTTTTTACGCAGTTTTTCTCTTACTGCCTTTTCTGATTTCACGCGGATTTCCGATCCCCTAGCCGTAGGATTTTCTCTTGATTGTGGCGTAATTCATAGGATCCAAACACCCTAATATAATTGCATGTTCCTATAGTGCGGTAATTAGACCTATAATAAAAATAATAATAAAATAGTCGTTCCATCACCTCCGAGCCTACGTGCCGCGAGCCCACCCCGTCAAGCGCTACTCCTGAACTCGACCTGTCGAGAAGAGGAGGGGTGGGTCTAGACCGGACTCTTTGGATTGGAGGCTGGTGGTCGGCTAGCCGTTCTTTCGAGTAGCACTACTGTTTAGGGACTCGGTTTTCCACCTACACCATTTAGGTAGTTTATTTCCTGTCTTTAAATTCTGCGCGGATCACTTTGCATGTAGACTGCTGGAGTCAGGTACGCATTTCTGTCTCTGCATGCATCATTGATTTCTCGCGCATCGGCTTTTTCGTCTTCTCCCCCTGTTTTGGATTAAATAACCAGGAGAACCGAAAAATTCGTTAGGCCTTTGTTTTCATTGAAAAATATTTAAAACAAAAACAATAAAATCGGGACTGCTAATCACACTTGACCTAAAAGACACTTCACTAAAAATCTGTCTTGGGGAGAGTAACCCCCTCCTTGTCTAGTTTGGATGAGCGAGAGAGTGATCCGAACATTAGGATAGAGCCTCCGATCTTTTCTTGACTGATTACCGGCTTTCAGTACGGGACAGTCGGTTGAGAGAGATTTGGATACCTATTTACCTTACGTAATCGCTCTGATAGACTAGATGATCACCTAAAATAAAATTGATAAGATAATTGACCGATCCCTTCGGTCTTCAGCTTGGTGTGCGTAGGTGAATTTGGGGGTTTGCTTGTTCACCTTGTGTGATTCCCAGATCTCTTCGATCCTTCCCCACCCTTACCTCCCTTCATTCCATTTTCTTCTCCTTTACCCCTGGATGATGGATCCCCCACACTGTGAGCCGACTCTTGCGGCTTTTTCTTCGCGTTCTGACCATCACTCCAGTCCACCTTCTAGGGAGGTCGGATCTCTGACCAACCTCCTGCTCCCTCCCTCCATTTCATCTCACTACTCTGGGCATGTTGTGCGAGACGTCCGAGGATACCAGAGAGAGCAGATGCGATACCCAGACGATGTTGTTGCTGAGTTGAGAGCGCACTCCGTTGATGATCACAGAGAGCAGGGGAGATCAGCAGATAGATCCCATTCCAGAGGGATGGAGGAGCAGATAGCACAGGGAGCTCAGTCAGCTTCTACACTTGGTCCATTCGTCTTGGATTTGGATTACATCCAGCGACTGCCGACATTTGCAGGAGAGGCACACGAGGAGCCATATCTTCACCTGTCAGCATTTGAGGAGTTTTGTAGAGTGCATAGATATTCAGACATCACTGCATAGGAGCTGATGAGCAGGACCTTCCCATTCACGCTTCACGACAGAGCCATGAGATGGCACCGACGATTAGGGAGGACATTCGAGACGTGGGGAGAGCTACGCCGAGAGTTCTTGAAGAGATACTTTCCCCCACGTAGAGGAGAGTTTATGCGGTCTTTGATCATGGATTTTTCAGTTGACCCCCTGGAGCCATTGCACGAGGCATGGTCGAGGTTTCTTGACCTCTTGAGGAGATTTCCGGAGCACGAACTTCCACTGACAGACTTGATTGAGATCTCCATGCGGGGGATGACCGCCGAGCAGCTTGCATTGGTGATTACCACATGTGGCGGTTCACACCGTAGTTCCGACATTCACCTACTGGATACCATCTCGAGGCTACTTTCACAGAGATCCTCTTCGCGAGATACCATAGTCGGGACAACACATGCGGACGATGCAGTACCAGTACGGTGTGTCACTTTACATGAGGATTCAGTTTCTACACACCAGCCCGATGACTTGGAGCAGACAGCACCACTGACAGAGGAGATGACTGCCATAGCCGGGGTTCGGACCCAGAGTCTGCTTGAATTCCTGTTGGACTTCCAGTTGGAGTTCGAGGCAACCCCAGAGTTTCCAGTCGACGAGTCTTGGATATCAGATCTTCTGATACTCTAGGAGCCGGAGGAGCCCCGGCTGTTGCAGCCATTGACTCAGCTACTTCAGTCTCCAGTCCCGGAGGAGTCAGCTTCCTTTCTGCAGAGATACTTCTCAGATGCAGACAGTCACCAGGACTCAGCCCAGCGGCCACAGCTTGAGAAGGACAGCACTTTGAGAGTACAGACACCGAGAGTCCCGTCTTCGAGCCTTTTGTCCTCCACTTTGTTGAGACAGATACACTTCCTGAGGACCAGCTGACAGCCAGCATAGCCGCAGAGCGAGGATCATCCACAGACACTTTGCCAGCTTCCGCGGTGTTGACTAGTACCTTCTCCTGCTTCCAGATTGCTGAGACTTACACTTTCGATGATGATGCAGCCTGGTGCACTGAGTGGATACTTGATAGCAGTGTAGATGCCCATCTAGATCCTGATCCTCTTCTTCTCATTTTTGATCATGCATCTTTCCTCGAGGGTTATCTGCGGGAGGATGCCGCACTCGATGAGAACTCGGTTTCACATTCTGAGAGTGTTTCCGATCTGGCGGAACACGGAACCGAGTCTTTAGATCATTCTGATTCTGATTCTTCTCACCTCGACGACCCTCGCGAGGATGAGCACATTCTGGAGATATTCGATGATTTTCCTGATCTGATTCTATTTCATGCATCAGATATCAGCCCTTTTCGAGAGTCTCCTGATCCTGATTGTCCACACCTGTTTGAGACACTGATTGACGTGGAGGATTCCATGACTGATCCATCCTTCTCCACGTTTGATTTCTTCGGCTCTATATGAAGGATATTGTTGAATCCTTAAGCGCATCACGGAAGCGTGTTGATCGCATCGTATGCAATCGGGGCAACTAGTCGCACTAGTCGCTAGATGCAGCGGAAATTAAAATTTTTTAAAACTAAAGATGAAACCACATGATCACGAGAACACTTCTCGGATCGTTTCATCTAACCACAAGTATAAGGAATACCTCTTGAAGCGTGGTTGTGATCGTGAGATCCCAAAGTAGAGATCCTCCTGTCTCAAGTCCGACCCACGAAGAACGCACTTACGGGCACGATGATGAGTCGCGTCCTTCCCGCAATCCTTGACGAAGATCCAAGCGTCCAAGGCGAAGCAAGATGCTCTCCTCTTCAATATGCAAAGTGGACGGCCACTTGGATATTAAGAGAGAGCCCACACGAGAATTAGAGAGAGAGAGTAGTAGTAGTAGTCTTCTACAACTCTAGATGATGTACCTTGGAAGGCTACCCTAGCCCTCCTTTTATATTAGTTTAGGATCCAATGGATCTCAATCCATGGGACACATGGATCCAACGGCCAGGCTTGGTCCATGTAAAATCAATGGCTATGATTGTTGTTGGTTAAAACCAACAACATTAATTTAAATTAAAATATGTTGCAACATTATCAACATAATTTAATTTAACAAATTAAGAGATAATGTGACAACAAAAAGGGAGTCAACCAACCACCCTAAATTATAGGGGGTTATTTTGTCTCCTTTTATTTTATCTTATTATTTCTTAATAAATTGCAATAACTATTATTGCAATAATATCCACCAAATTAATTCCAAATTAATTTGTGAATATTTCAATCATGCCATTGATCATTATGTGAATCATGTTCACAACCCAAACTAATTTGTAAATTGCATTTCCAATTAATTAATAAATGTGAATCCAATCCACACTATTAATTAACAAAAGCTATTTACATGGATTCTCTCTCTTATATATGTATATTATAAATCATATTTATAACACACATATATTATGGATAGTGTTATCCACATTCTCTTAATCCTTGATAATTAAATCCCATTTAATTATCTTAGATAATCATTTTCACAATATGAATCATATTCATATTTAAGCTTGATAATTAAATCTCATTTAATCATCAAGTCCTTGCTTGGATATTTCATCAAAAGAATTATTCTTGAATCCTTTCAAGAATAATGTGCTTTCTCCGCAGATACTTGGAGATAAGGACAGGGCGATTGTATTATTCCACGTATAATGACTTGGATATTGAGATCTTATCTCAAATCCAGATCTTACGAACCTCCCACAGATGCTTGATTAAATCAAGACCGCAAATCCAATCTTCTCATTGAATCTGAATCTCATTCAGACCAATGTCCAACACTTGGACTAAGATCGGATCGCTTCTCTACTGAAAGGAGTCACTAAAATCCAGACCTGTTTCATCACTCCCTCGGAATGGAAGCGTCATGGATATACAATCGTTTATGATCACATCACCCTCAGGTATTCCCAATACCTGTACATCCTGCATACTGGAAGACCCATGGTCAACCCGAAGATCAAGATCTATTTTACACTGTCTTCTTCAGGGTTTGATCACCAAGTTTCTCATTTGATCATTGGGATTTGGTATCGATCATATACTTTCCAAAAGCATATATCATACCTAGGTCTTGATCATATACTTTCCAAAAGTATATATCAAACCTACAAATTCAGTCAAGCTTCCAAAGCGAGACGACCGTGCACGGAATTTGATTCTTCCCAATATCTCATGAGTGAGCTCATGTCTTCCGGTTCAGTAGTGAACCTGTATGATCCCTTTGAGAGATCGTATTACTCATATGCCCTTATATGCACACCAGCTCGCCGGTGTATAGACCTTGGTTAGGTCATCAACCTATTGGTCTGCCAAATGTACATACTCAGACATATAGCAATACATCTGTCTCCGGTCAGAGGATGCGTGCCTATGCTGTGACAGCATTCAACATAGGACTTTGGTTATCTCGATCTCGTTATGTCAACTCTTTGACCTAACTAATCTGACACCTCCGAATCTCTATTCCTATGCAGAGGACCTGCATCAAGAGGTCGGTCAGATATCAACCTATGTGAGAAAGGATTGCCATCTCCTACTCAGGCTGGAGATCACATCTTAATAATCATTTGACGGTGCTTGATGAGTCCCCAATCTAACCCTTTAGATATTCATCCAAACACCAGCCTCTATGATTCAATAATTGAATCAACAGCTGTATGATCATTAAGACAGCCATGGTACATAACCCTAATTGTACAGAGGGACCTATTATGCAAATTATTTATTCTTCATTTCAGATCAGGGAATGATATTCGCAATAACATTTATTGCATAATGACTCGCCGTGGGCTCACATGTCCAACAATCTCCCACTAGCCCAAAGAGCCATTAATGGGCTAATCATTTAAACCAACACTCATGTGACAATCATAGGCTATTTAGAAATAGCTAGGTAAGCTGATCAGTCACTCTGTTCCCGAAAGACTATGCCAAGTCCTTTTACGGCACTTGCATATCCCTAGGTAACAGTGCTCGCATCCAATGCGAATGTTGCATCTAATGCAACCAATACTCAATCTTGACAAAGAAATTATAGTGTCCTTGACACTATTGCTCAGTAATTGTTATAACCAGTATTTCCATAATCCTTATCAGAGTACCCATATTCCGGGAGATTACTATCTCTCAAGGTATCCATAGTTAAGACCTTTTAGATCTCTATCTATAAAGTCTTAAGCTCTTGAAGATAAGACTTAGAGATCACTATCTCTAAAGCCTTGTCACCTTTGAAGATATCGTTATTACTGCAATCAAGTGTTTTCTCTCAATAGTAGGATTAGCAACACTTTGCTACTCCCACTGAATGGCAAATATCTGGCTTTTATACACATTTAGCATACACTTAGCTTCTCATAACTGATGCACAAGTGCAAGCAGTTTTAGCATTCACTTCCTCAACTCATTGAGGTGCTATCCCTTTTGATAGGTCAGTACCGAATCTCAAGGGAAGGAAGCCTTCTTGGAATTTCCAAGAATGAAATATGTCCAAGGTGTACTACAAATGTGACAGTCCCAATACCCTCTTTTCTTTGCTTCTGAACAACTTCAGAACTAAGATCCAAGAGGCATTCTTGAGATCATATCTCAAGGTATGGAATAGCCAGTCTATAAAACACTTATTCTCATCCTTATATCATTCCAAATGATTAGGATATTATCTACATTTAGCACGATGAACACAATGGCACTCCTACTAAGCTTCATATGGTACATCAAGATTCTATTTGAAATCATAACACTTATGATTTCATCAAATCTGATGTTCCAACTACAAGAAGCTTATATGAGTCCACAGATGGATTTCTTTAGCTTTCACACCTTACTTTCCTCAATCATGAAGCCCTGTGGGTACTTCATGTGAATATCCTCAGAGAGGTATTCTTAGAGGAATGCAATCTTGAATTACATCCTGAAGATGCAATAGTCAAGTTGTGTAGCTAAGGTTAGCAATATTCTGATGATTTTAAGAATGGTTACCGAAGAGCAAGTCTCATTGCAAGCAATGTCTTCTCTTCCGGTGTGTAGCTTATGACTACGCACCGAGCTTTGAAGGTCTCTACCTTCTCATCAGGTTCCCTCTTCTCTTGAAGATCCATTTACACCTTTATGGGTCTTACCCATATAGGTGGATCCTCGGGGGTCCATATACAACACTTGTATATGAAGTCTACTTTAGACTTTATTGCTAATATCCATCATTCCATGTCATGATCCTTAGGAGCTTCATCACATGAAGTCCGATCATTGTCAGACTTGGCTGATACATGGAATACATCCTCAAACTCATTTGAAGAGGTATTAATGTTTCATCTTTAATTGTCCTTTTAGTTTCCGATTTCAGGAGCCTCATTATCTTCTCAAGATTAAATGAGTTCCTTTACTTCATTTTCATCTTGATTCTCAAGAGTCTCAATCCTCCAAGAATCACATTCTCAGAGATGAGATCTTTTAAGAATCTCAAGGTCATAAAGTAGGTATCCAATACCATACTTTATTTTCCTAATGAAGTAGCACTCTCAAGTGCTAGATTCCAGCTTACATCCATGGAACCTTATTAAGGATATATATTGTAGTCTCTACTACACATATATACCTGGAAACTAAGGGATAATTATTCTAAAATTCATCATTGAACAAATCATGTCACACATGATCCAATTGTATCTCCCTACAACTCTATTGAGTTCAGGTTTATCAGGAGGAGTGAGATAGAAATGATATTCATATCTCCATAAGGTATTCTTTGAATTTTATCTAATAGGTACAAGCTACCTAGGTTAGATCAAATTCATTTCATCTTTCTTCAAACTTTGGTTCTAAACCAAAATTGTGAAATCTTTGAATATTTCAAAGGTTTCTCAGGTGAAGAGAAGAAATCTCATATCATACATAGTCATCAATAGATATCACATATCCATAATGTTTACTATGATATAGATGATCTACATACATCAATATGTATGAGATCTTGAATACCTCGACATCTAACACCATTCCCAGAGAAGGGTGTATTGGACATTTTACTTTGAATACAATATTCACAAGTATGTAAGATTTGAAATTTTAGACATTCTAAAGTTTCATATCTTACTAGTCTATTGATCAAATCAATAGACAAGTGTCCATGGCTTGATGCCAGATCATTGTCAAATGATCTTCATCCTCCTATTGATCTTATAAGGTTTGATTTTCAGTATTAGAAATCTTAATGAACCATTCATTAATTTTCTAATTTTGTGGAGTCCACTAGATGTTAGATTACTATCTGAAATATTTCCATCATAACTCTTTATGATAGTTCTATCTCAGCTTTCATGTTTATTTCCAACATTTAGAAACAAACAATGAGGGTATTCTAATATCTAGGTCATAGAGACATTCTCTAAGACTAAGGGCTCTCCCACTGAGAATATGAAGTCTATCTATCCAATAGAGATTGCTGCAACAATTACAGTAATAACCATATAGATGATTACTAAACCTTAAGATCAAATTTGTAATCTTCTAATATATATCTGCAACCAATTGCAAATGTCATTAGAAGATTGGGATACAATTGTCAGACTTTATCTTATGAAGTAAGAAAGTCAGAGTCAATGATTATATGTAGATTATTCTGATGCTCTATCTGAGTCCTTCACTAAGGATTTTAGACAGACTTGATAGTCATACTATCAACACATCAACATATTGCAGTATTGGCATTCATCCAACTCTTTGGATGTCATATGAAAGTCACAGAAGTAGGTCAACTTTTTGACTTTCCTTCTTACTCGGGTCCGACCCATGCTTCCACTGCACTCTCTTAATCTATAAATAACCATTGCTTAAGACTAAGGATCTCTTATGTTAAATTCAAAAGAATTCAATGTAAGAGCATTTCAACATTTATACATGCTTCATTGAATTCATGCAATATGAATATCATGAATCTTCATGAATGACTTGAGTATAGATAGTAGAATGATGACACTCATCATATCTACATTTATCTTAACTCTTGGAGACTTAGGTTCAGGTAGGTATTCAAACATTTTGAATACATCATCTCTTTCGAGCCACCATTCTGCATAATGCAGAGAACCATGTCATTCATGATTAAATGTCTAGAGCACATATGTATGCCAAAATATCTTCTTTTATTTTATAAGGATTATTCGACAATTACGATCATCATCGACATGTCACTTCCAAAGTACACTCGATGAAGGGTCAAGACTACAGAGACATACAAATCCTAAGGCGATGTCTTATTGTCTTATTTAATTGCCCTTCCTCATTATGTTGAGGGAACTTGCACACTGCAACCACATACATTATGTGTCCAATTGCAAGTACAATATCTGGATCATGAGTCCAATCCAAGATATTTTTACTGGTTATCATTGAGTATATCATTGAGTGCTTTAATGAAGGATTATCTGAAATAAGAAATTTGCATAAGGGTATATATATTATATATATACATATTTTACTTTGATTTAGGAATTTTTATATCAAAGTTGTCTTGCCTTGTCAATATTGAAAGTTCATTCCCTTAATCACTTTCAATGTAAGAGATATTCTTACCATTATATCTCTAGCAAGATCTGGGATCTCCTTTCCTATCTTTGTTGCATCCCAATAATATGAGAACCTACAACTCGGATAAAAAGAAGCGGGAACACATTCCGCCTTGCAAGTCCAACTTGCATTTCCTAATTCGGTCTTTAACACCCGGGCCCACCACCCCTAAGGCAATGTTGACCCGTCATTAATTGAACCAACCGTCAACAGGCTTAATACTCGCTATACGCAATCCAATATCGCCCCAATAATATGAGGACCCGATATTGGGGTCACTACGTGTACGGCCTTACTCTTTCGAGAAGCAAAGAACCCGATCCAATTAAATCATGTACAGGATCTGTCACTTCGGACAGGCGTCTCCTATACACAACAACTGACGACGGAATCCTTTGCCTTGACGGGAGACCATGGATGTCACTTATGTGATCCTCCACCTCATATTCAAATTGTAATTAATTATCGTGAATCATATTCACATAATTAATTCTTCCAAGGGAAATACACATCTATTCATAATAGAGTGTTTATTGGATATAATTAATTTAATCATATTAAATTAATCATTAATCCAATCATCAATCAACAAACATGTCTTTTACTTGAATAGTAGGTATATACTCAAAGTACGTATTATTCGAATTTTAATAATTAGAAAAATACACATTGTCTGTCTCTAGTATTATACAGTCCCTACCCGCTGTCATGGCCAGTACCGACGAGAGTGGGACGGACCACATACGTTGCAACCCGCGACCCCAATGCTCTCCGACTAGGCACCACATCCGCCTCGGGAAAGGATAATACCAGATAGACCATCATGTACTTTGAGATGTTCATCGGTTTTTCAACCGAAATTATACCATATAATATAAATCAAAACATTTTTGATTATAAGGAGATTTGCTAGACAAATCCCCAATCCTATTCAAGCAAAAAAAAGGGTTTTTCATGTAAAAGTTATCCTACAACAATTGTAGGATAAACTATGGTTTTCATGAAGGCAATGTTTGTTGATGAACCAATGATCAAGATCTAATATCTCATCATTGTGGTTTAGGCAAGTGTCATTCAATGAAATAATTATATCTTTAAATATTTCACAAATATTTATCACTAATTATTCCAGAAAATTAACAATTAATTTTCATCATGATAATTGAATGACATATCACAAGGTTCAAGATCAAGAAATTGTTAATTTCCAGCAGTGACCCCCAATCACTAAAATTAACTTATCTTGATCACTTTAAATCCAAAAAATGCAAACTCAGTTTCCAAAGATTGTCTATTTGATTTATTAAAGAACCCAAGTGATAATTCACGCATTTTAAGGCGGATTAAAACCGTAATTATCTCATTAATCACGTTTAATTCCGCAGTTCCCGCAACAGTGAATATAGTCATATTCAAAAAGCCATATCTTGAGCAAATAAAGTCCAAATTTAGTAAACTCAAGTTCTATGGTTTCCTTGTTTAATGGGGAACAAAATCCAATTGAAAATTTCGTGTTTAAACTTTTTAAACAGTACAGAAAAATTCAATTAGACAGAGGTGCGAAAATTGAAATGCAGTAAAAATTTTGCAACCCTTTCAAGAACCAAATCGTCTAAGGTGTATGGATCATATCCAAAACCTTATTCAACCTAGCTCTGATACCACTTGAAGGATATTGTTGAATCCTTAAGCGCATCACGGAAGCGTGTTGATCGCATCGTATGCAATCGGGGCAACTAGTCGCACTAGTCGCTAGATGCAGCGGAAATTAAAATTTTTTAAAACTAAAGATGAAACCACATGATCACGAGAACACTTCTCGGATCTTTTCATCTAACCACAAGTATAAGGAATACCTCTTGAAGCGTGGTTGTGATCGTGAGATCCCAAAGTAGAGATCCTCCTGTCTCAAGTCCGACCCACGAAGAACGCACTTACGGGCACGATGATGAGTCGCGTCCTTCCCGCAATCCTTGACGAAGATCCAAGCGTCCAAGGCGAAGCAAGATGCTCTCCTCTTCAATATGCAAAGTGGACGGCCACTTGGATATTAAGAGAGAGCCCACACGAGAATTAGAGAGAGAGAGTAGTAGTAGTAGTCTTCTACAACTCTAGATGATGTACCTTGGAAGGCTACCCTAGCCCTCCTTTTATATTAGTTTAGGATCCAATGGATCTCAATCCATGGGACACATGGATCCAACGGCCAGGCTTGGTCCATGTAAAATCAATGGCTATGATTGTTGTTGGTTGAAACCAACAACATTAATTTAAATTAAAATATGTTGCAACATTATCAACATAATTTAATTTAACAAATTAAGAGATAATGTGACAACAAAAAGGGAGTCAACCAACCACCCTAAATTATAGGGGGTTATTTTGTCTCCTTTTATTTTATCTTATTATTTCTTAATAAATTGCAATAACTATTATTGCAATAATATCCACCAAATTAATTCCAAATTAATTTGTGAATATTTCAATCATGCCATTGATCATTATGTGAATCATGTTCACAACCCAAACTAATTTGTAAATTGCATTTCCAATTAATTAATAAATGTGAATCCAATCCACACTATTAATTAACAAAAGCTATTTACATGGATTCTCTCTCTTATATATGTATATTATAAATCATATTTATAACACACATATATTATGGATAGTGTTATCCACATTCTCTTAATCCTTGATAATTAAATCCCATTTAATTATCTTAGATAATCATTTTCACAATATGAATCATATTCATATTTAAGCTTGATAATTAAATCTCATTTAATCATCAAGTCCTTGCTTGGATATTTCATCAAAAGAATTATTCTTGAATCCTTTCAAGAATAATGTGCTTTCTCCGCAGATACTTGGAGATAAGGACAGGGCGATTGTATTATTCCACGTATAATGACTTGGATATTGAGATCTTATCTCAAATCCAGATCTTACGAACCTCCCACAGATGCTTGATTAAATCAAGACCGCAAATCCAATCTTCTCATTGAATCTGAATCTCATTCAGACCAATGTCCAACACTTGGACTAAGATCGGATCGCTTCTCTACTGAAAGGAGTCACTAAAATCCAGACCTGTTTCATCACTCCCTCGGAATGGAAGCGTCATGGATATACAATCGTTTATGATCACATCACCCTCAGGTATTCCCAATACCTGTACATCCTGCATACTGGAAGACCCATGGTCAACCCGAAGATCAAGATCTATTTTACACTGTCTTCTTCAGGGTTTGATCACCAAGTTTCTCATTTGATCATTGGGATTTGGTATCGATCATATACTTTCCAAAAGCATATATCATACCTAGGTCTTGATCATATACTTTCCAAAAGTATATATCAAACCTACAAATTCAGTCAAGCTTCCAAAGCGAGACGACCGTGCACGGAATTTGATTCTTCCCAATATCTCATGAGTGAGCTCATGTCTTCCGGTTCAGTAGTGAACCTGTATGATCCCTTTGAGAGATCGTATTACTCATATGCCCTTATATGCACACCCGCTCGCCGGTGTATAGACCTTGGTTAGGTCATCAACCTATTGGTCTGCCAAATGTACATACTCAGACATATAGCAATACATCTGTCTCCGGTCAGAGGATGCGTGCCTATGCTGTGACAGCATTCAACATAGGACTTTGGTTATCTCGATCTCGTTATGTCAACTCTTTGACCTAACTAATCTGACACCTCCGAATCTCTATTCCTATGCAGAGGACCTACATCAAGAGGTCGGTCAGATATCAACCTATGTGAGAAAGGATTGCCATCTCCTACTCAGGCTGGAGATTACATCTTAATAATCATTTGACGGTGCTTGATGAGTCCCCAATCTAACCCTTTAGATATTCATCCAAACACCAGCCTCTATGATTCAATAATTGAATCAACAGCTGTATGATCATTAAGACAGCCATGGTACATAACCCTAATTGTACAGAGGGACCTATTATGCAAATTATTTATTCTTCATTTCAGATCAGGGAATGATATTCGCAATAACATTTATTGCATAATGACTCGCCGTGGGCTCACATGTCCAACACTATACTCTCACTCCAGTCTGATCCAGAGCCGATGATTTCTTTTGTGCTACCGGATCCCGATCACTTCTTTCCATATCACTGGTCGGTAGCAGACACCTGCTTGATTGCATACTTGGGTGTCTTTGTTTACACTGTTGAGTTCGTCGATGTTCTCACACCGAGACTGCGACGACAGTACGGCATTCGACTTACCGATGCCGTCCTGAACCTTGATACTGCGTTGTCCTAGTCTTTGCGCCCAGCTAGGGGCGTAAAATCTAGCGCTTGTTGAGAGGCACCTCAACACTGTAATCTTTTGTATATACGTGTTTCGTCTTGTTTGATCTTTCTTTCTTCCGTTCTTGTTTTCACCCCAGGTCTCGCTTAGGATTATCTTTGCTATACTTAGGAGATTGCTCATCCTAAGTATAGGGGGGTGAAAACACCGGGTTATTCTTCGTTCTGTTTCATCACTTCTGTTGTGTTGCCTATACTTAAGGTTCTTCACCTTAAGTATAGGGGGAGTGATGTCCTCCTTCTTGTATATATTCGTGATTTTCTTCGTGTCGTTCTACCCCTGTTTTGTTGCCTATACTTAGGGATATCTCACCCTAAGTATAGGGGGGTAGACCCTGTACATTCTCCACTCGGTTTTTCCCTTAGTATACAGTATTCTATACTTAGGATTACTTGATCCTAAGTATAGGGGGAAGAACCGAGACTCTCTTGACTTTTCTATTTCATTCATTCATCTTTGTATATAGCCTTCCTTTTCAATTCCCTATACATAGCACGAGTTATGTATTCTTCATCGCTCTTGATCACTCTGAGGACATCGTTCGAGCTAAGTATGGGGGGGTGTATATATTTCATATATACTTTAGCCATAACTCGTACTTTGTGTGAGTGTGTTAATAAATAAATTGGCTAAAAACCTTAAAAATCACAAAAATTAAAAAAATTTTCCTGTACATAATCATTCTTTTCTTGCACATACATAGCTAGTGTACAAAATTATTCTTGTAAAAATGTTTTCAAAAATCTTTTGTGTAAAGTTTGTGTAAATATTTTCTTATCAAAACTATGTATATAGTACAAAATTTTTCCAAAATGTTTTGAAAATCAAAAGTTTGCAAAAATCTTGTGTAAATGTTTGTAAATACTTTTGCAAAACTTGCACTTCATGCATCCATCCATTCGTGATTTCAAAACATTTTTCAAAAATTTTGCACGATTGTAAATATTTGTAAATAGCATCTTTGTATATATATGTATATAGTTTTTCCTGGATGAGAGTTGACATTTAAACTAAGCCTGGAATTAAATTGAGAAATGGAGCTTGAATAAGATCTTAATCCACCTAACTCTAAGAGGAACCTTATAGGGCTTAAGGTTAAGGCTTTTCAGGTCCATAAGGACTTAATTCTTTGAGTCCACTAGGCTATGAGCATATGTCATCTTGATGAGCCTAAGTAGAGCACTTAACAACACACGCATGACTCTTAGAGACAATGGCTTTACTTGCACCAGCACTTTACACATGGCTCTCCACGGATGAGGTGGTGAGGAGGCAGTTTCCTTTGGCTTGGGGTAGCATATGAGGGTAGTACTTCTAGGCGGAACCTCTCTTCTTCTTCTAGTGAAGGAAGTGCGTCTCAACTTGGTCTAGTGGTGATGAAGGCTAAAGACAGAAGCTGTGGGTTGTAATAAAGCTTCAAAAGAGGGATAGTCTACTGGCTCAAGAGGAAAATTTCTTGTATATATGCTGCACCATGTAGATATGTTGTATAGAAGCACTTGAAAAAAAAATGCAAAATGCAAAAAGAACTCCAAAAAAGTGGTGGGTCGGATTGAAAATTTAATAACCCCACCGGAGTGTATATAGTCAAATAAAGCAAAAGCTTATGGTATCCATGTTACATCTCATAAAGCTTGCAGCAGGAGACTTAGCTACACTGGCTGAGCTTCCAAAAGTCTATACTTCTTCCCCCTCTTCTTGAGCCGGTTGCACTTTAACTTAGAAGGGAATACCCCGCTTCTCGAGGAAAGAGTTGCTAGACCGAGGCATTAGAGTTACCAGGTTGAGGGAGGTTGTCTCTTTGTTACTTCTGAGGTGGGGAGCTACATATCACTTACACTGCATGGAAAGATTCATAGTCATTAGAGTTTGTGTATGTAGACTTGTTCTGATCTGGTTTATTGAGGAGTCTTGTCCATAGATTGGTGGAACTTAGAGGCTGTTGAGTTTTAAGCTTAAGTCTAAATAAGGTTCCGACACATTAATAATCCAAAGATTTGATCGAGCTCCATAATTCAATTTAATGAAGGAAAGTTTAATATTCAACATTGATCCATGTACATTCCCCTCTTTTTCTTTTTCTTTCTTTCTTTTTCACTTCTTTTTCAAATAAGTGTTTGCTAAAGGACTAGCAAAAGTTAAGTATAAGGGGGTGATGAATACCCATTCATCACTCTTTATTCTTATATTTTAGCTACAAAAACCTTTGCAAACGCATGTAGATATGTGTAAATACAAATAATTACCAAAAGCATGCATTGTGTAAAAACCTATAATTAGCATGTTTTTGTGCAAAAATAAAAGAATAAAGATTAAAAAGAAAAAGAGGGAAATATTTAGAATAAATATTGAGCAACCTAACCCAAGGGAGGGCTCAGCATGGGCCTGACCGCATAAAAGCCAAAGTAGAGGGAGATAGGGGCTCGTGTGTAAATATTTATGTAAATAAATAAAAATATTTTTCCTCACAAAAATAGCCCAAAATATGCTTGTAAATACTTGTACATATTTATAAGTATAAAAACAAAAGAAAAAGGGTAAAAATCAAAAAGAACAAAAACACCACTTTCATCATGTACATGAACCACTCTTATATATTTATTTAACCTTGTAAATAAATAAAATTAATTTCCAAAATTTTTGTAAATATTCTATGTTATATAATGTAAATAAATTAAATAAAAACAATCAAAACAAAAATCAAATAAAAATAGCAAAAATTAAAAACACAAAAATATATTGTACATATACCATGTATATAAGTGTATATATGTATTTATTGTACCTGTGTATATAAATAATAAAAATAAAATAAAAATACCTTTTTATTCCTTATTTTATAATGAAAATAAATAAAATGTAAAATAGGGATAAAATTGCACAAAAATAATAATTAAAAAATCAAAAATTAAAAACTCTATAGTGTACATATACCTATATACTACATACTATGTATATACCTTTTTTATTTCGAAAAAATTATTAAAAATCACTAAAAATAGAAAAAAATAAAATAAAAATATTTCATGTTTTAAGTTTTTATTAATTCGATCATTTTCTAGCTTAAAATAAATAAATAAAAATTTTGTGCTTGGCGGGCTCTGATTGGTCCACGGGGGATTGTTGACCCCCGGTCAACTCTCCCCCCAGGACCACCAGAGCCGGGTTAGACCTGACCGACCCGTTTTCTTCATTTTCTACCCGCCTGACCCGATCGCCATTGACCTTAACCCCGCGCTCCGATTGATCACTGGATATCCTGGACCCTCGCCCGGGGTAGGTTTGGTGGATCCGAGTCCCGAGCATCTCGCCCGATCTCCTTCTTCTCGGATCCCGCACCATATATATTGTCGTCTCCGGCACCTAATTCTTTCATCTTTGGATCTTCCCCTCGGTGCCTGTGACCTCCTCCGGAGTCCCTGAGTGACAGCCGTGGTCTTGGGAGTTGCAGAGAGGACCGGGAAGCCGGGAGCCACTGATCCGGTGGTCTTCAGCCGTCGTGCGCCGCCGCGAGCGCACCGAGCCTCGGGGAGTCGACGGCCCCTTGCAGGCAACGACCAGAAGCTCGCCGAGCTTCAGCCCAGTCGACTACATCCACCAGGTATCTTCTTTAGGCCGCAGAGTAGCTTAGGTTTCGATTTTTCGATTTCCAGTAGCTTAGCTCCACCACCTCCGTCTGCCATCTCCGACCATCCTTTCACCCATCTGACACTACCTCCACGTCCACCAGACCTCTCTCCACCTTCTCCGACCCTTCATTCCCTCTGGCTCGCCCCGGAGCAGGGTATCGGCTCTCACCCTCCGCCGCTCGCCGGAGAGCCTCCATAGCGCCTCATCTTTCACATTCCGCCCGCTCTGACGGGTCGAGGCAGTTTGCCCTCGACCCAGCTTCTTTCCTGTGCAGGTATCTAGGCCAATCGACCTCGTCTGGAGGTCGAGACTTCTGAGCACTGCAGCTCCAGGTTCCTCCACGTCGCCGGAGCTCTCTGGAGCTCCTCACTTCCATCGGAGCAGCACATCAGGTGCGGAGCTTCCAGGCAAAGCTTTCCCGCACATCAGGAGCGTCAGACGAGGCCCACTGGACACGCAGAGGGCCGGCGAAGCTCGCCGGCCGCCAGTTCTTCCAACAGCCTCGTCGACCGTCAGATCGTCCTCAGCGCCCCATTGCAATCTGATCCATCCATTTAGGCGCACCGTCACCGTCTGATCATCCCGAGGAAAGATCTTGACCATCTGCTCGGAGGAAGAGGCACTAGCACGCCTCGTCCGTCAGATCTGCCACGTGCCCTCTCCTCCTCCGTCGATACAACAAGGGCTTGGCCTCCAGAGCACCGTGACCGTCCGATCTCCAGGTGGAGGGCCACCGCCCGTTCGATCAGGCCGAGCGTTACCAGGGTTAAGGCTCCATTTGTCTCGATCATTGGATCTGCCACGCGTCATACATCTGGCCTTCGACAATAATAAAAGGGGTAAATTGTTCTTAGGCCCCCTTTACTTTCTGCATTTAGCTTTAGTCCTGTAAATACGTAGCATAGTTGGTTTACTTTTTGTGAAATTTACACTGTGGACCCTGCACTTTATTTTCCTTGCATTTATGCCCATGTGCGTTGTATGACACGTGCTTCATCGCGTGTTTCTCTGGCTTATTTGCAAGACATGCCCCTGTAGTGCTGGTTGTTCTTCAATGAATGAAAGTTTTTAGTTATTTTCATTTATACCCCTGTGCGTGATATATTTGAGCATGTGCGTTATATATTGGGTTATTTGCAGATAAGCCCTTGGGCTTTTGGTACCTGTTACCAAAAGGCCCTCGGAACATACTTTTCTTACATTTGGGTCCCTAAGTGCCTCAGGCACACGCGACGCGCGTGACTTCCTGGGTTAATTGCACCAGACCCCCCAGACTCTTGGGTATTTGCACTTTGGTCCCTGTGCACAGTGCCCTCTCTTTATCTTTGAATAAAATAGCAAAATACCTCCAAATCCAACGAAAATTGGACACACGGCTCCTGCCATGGTTAAAATTTTCGAGGATTTTTGAGGACATTTTTGTTTTCAATTGTTATTTTTAAAAATTCAAAAACCTCTGTTTTCTTCACTGTCTAACTTTAAAAATCACAAAAAAATATTAAATAGTGTCCAAAAATTACAAAAAAAAATTGTCTACTGTCTATTTTGATGTGTTTGATTTTTTAGCCAATTTTGGCTATTTTTCATTACTGAAAACCACTAAAAATTGAAAAACATTCAAAATCTTATAAAAATTCCAGTAAATCAATTAAAAATCCAAAAACAATAAAATAGGTGCCTAAATTTTTCTTATTTTCTTCTCTTCACAGGAAAATTACCTCCCAGCTAATTTGGGGCCTTTAGATATTTTATCTAGGCCCTTTTAGCTCGGCTGGACAGTACCTTTCATTTCAGTCACCTTTTGATTTTTATAAAATTAAATAAACATCAGAAAATTCTCAGAAATTCACCAAAAACACTAAAAATTATAAAACACATAAAAATATTTTTGTTTGAATTTTTGGTTGATTTTTATTGCTTTTAATAAATTGTTGAAGTGTATGTTTATTTGTTTTTTGTTATTTTCTTGATTAACTAAGAAATCCAAAAAATATATAAAATATTCAAAAACCACCAAAAATATTTTCTCCTTTCATTTTATCTCTTTTTTGACTACTTCGTAGGCCGAGAGGCCAACCCGTGCTCCTTGAGTTCGACCCTGGTCGCTATACCAGGTTAATCTAATAGCAGTACCGCTTTCGTGTTTTGATCGATTTTATCTATTATTAGTGGTTCATTTTTCTTGATTGTTTGCATTTGGCTGCTCGGGTCACAACGACCGATTAGCACCTTTATCCAAGTGTTCATTTTTGCGAACGTCAAGAACCGAATTTGAAATCCAACAGTCCCTGAGAATCCCAAAACTCTGCTCAAGTCTCCTCAATAGCCAGGTCAGAAATATCTCAATTCATACGCAAACCCTTACGACTATGAATCTGACTCGTACAATGTAAGTGATGGTGGCTCTCCCCAACTAGAATGGCAAAGAAACTGACTTCTCTAGTACGACAACCCAATGATTCCCTAATCCAACTACTCCATCCTCGAGGAACGGGGTACTCCCTTCTAAGTTCAAGTGGCAACCAGCTCAAGAGGAGGAGGTGAAGAGAAGAATGGATGGCAGCCAGTGTAGCTACCTATCCTGGGATGCAAGACCAGTGTAGTCAAGTCATCCAGCTGCAGGCTCACATATTTGACTTTGGAACTCAAGCTTGCTTATTGGCTTTACACATCTGTACATACTTTGCAGGCTTTTTATTTTTGTACATGCCTGAACATTTTTTTTAATACTATTCACAGCAGCGTTTACATAAGGAGTTTTTCCTCTTGAGCCAGTGGACTATCCCTCTTTTGAAGCTTTATCGCAACCCACAGCCTCATGTCTTTAGACTTCCTAATCACTGGACAGGTTGGGGCACACTTCCCTCCCTAGAGGAGGACAAGTGTTTCCACCTGTGTGCGTCTTATACCGGCAAATCCAACCTCCTCACCACTCCAACTGAGTTGGGCCATGTGAAAGGTGCAAGTGTCCAGGTTAGGTCATTATCAACAAGAGTCGTGCGTGTGCTCCAAAATACTCTACTTAGGCAGTCAAGAATCCATTGAACCAAGTCCCGTGATCCTCAAAGAATTAAGTCAACTAGACCTGAAGTACCTCAATCCCAGTTCCTATAAGGTTCCTGTTAATTAGGTAGATTTTAAGGTCCAACCAAGCTCCAATCTTCGGATTTTACTTAGACTCGTTCAACTATCAAACTCGATCCGAAAAATGCTCATGCCATGCAATGCTATGCAGAAAATATTTTTGTGATGCAATTTTCAAAGATTTTGAACTTCTTATGGGTTTTTGAAAAGATGATGATGATGATTGATGAATACCCATTCATCACTCTTTATTCTTATATTTTAGCTACAAAAACCTTTGCAAATACATGTAGATATATGTAAATATCAATAATTAGCAAAAGCATGCATTTTGTAAAAATATGTAATTAGCATGTTTTTGTGCAAAAATAAAAGAATAAAGAGAAAAAAAAAGAAAAAGAGGGAAATATTTAGAATAAATATTGAGCAACTTAACCCAAGGGAGGGCTCAGCATGGGCCTGACCGCATAAAAGCCGAAGTAGAGGGAGATAGGAGCTCATGTGTACATACTTATGTAAATAAATAAATTATATTTTCCTCACCCAAAAATATGCTTTTACATATTTTGTATATATTTAGGAACTATTAAAAACAAAATAAAAATTTAAAAAAATCAAAAAAAAAAACCAAAAAGAACCCTTCACCTTGTACATAGACCATCATCCTTATTTATTTCACCTTGTGAATAAAGTTATTTATTTTCAAAACTTTTTGTAAATATTCTCTGGAATATATTATACATAAAATAAATAAAAATAAACAAAACAAAAATCAAATAAAAATTACAAAATTAAAAATACAAAAATATCTTGTGCATATACCATGTATATAATTGTACATAACTAATTATTTCACCTATGTATATAAATAATAAAAATAAAATAAAAATAGCTTTTTATTCCTCATTTTATTCTATAAATAAATAAAATATAAAATAGGAATAAAAATGCATAAAAATAACTAATTAAAAATCAAAATTAAAAATCATATATTGTATATATACCTATGTATAGCTATATATTGTATATACTTTATTTTTATTTCCAAAAATTAATTAAAAATCACAAAAAATAGAAAAAATTAAAACAAATATTTTTTATGTTTTAAGTTTTTGAAAATTCGGCCATTTAAGGCCCCAAAAAAATCAAATAAAAAAAATTAAGCCTTGGCGGGCTCTGATTGGTCCACGGGGGACTGTTGACCCCCGGTCAACACCTCCCCCAGGACCACCAGAGCCCGGGTCTGCTCACCCGACCCATCTTCTCGGATTTTTCTTTTGATGACCCGAATCCCTTTCACCCCAAATCTGGGTCCGCATTGATCACATCACATCCGAGAAGCTCGCCGGAGCTTTCGCCTCGGGATCCGCGCATCAGCTCGCCCTACCCGCAACCTTCTTGCCGGACCCTCCACACTATATAGTCTGAGCTCAGCCGCCTCCTCTCGCTATCTTTGGCTCGCCACCTTCACTCCCGTGACCTCCAGAACAACCACCGAGGTGACAGCTCGCGGTTGCACCTGTTGCAGAGAGGAGAGGGTGCCCCGGTCACTGATCCGGCTGCTTCGCGCCGCCGTGCTCCGACATCCGACCGGAGTTCGAGCCTCAGGCAGTGACGACCTTTGAGGCAAAGACCAGGAGCTAGCCAAGCTCCAGCACAGTCTCCCGCATCATCCAGGTACCTTCTTAGCTCAGCCATTTAGCTTAATTTTTGATTTCGCCCAAATCGAGCCTCCGACGTGTTCCTCTGATTCCGGCATCATCGCATACTTTCTCGATCATCGGAGCACACACACACCTTCGCCACTCCCTCACGCACGTTCTACGCCCACTCATCCAACCCAGCTCGCCCCGGAGCTGGGAGTCGAGCTCCACCACCTACCGCTCGCCGGAGCTCATTCGCACCGACCCACCAGCCACCGTCACCCCGCTTCTTTGGGTCGAGGCACTTTGCCCTCGACCCGCGAAGCTCCTGGCGTGTTTTGCAGGTCCGAAGGAGGGCATCTGAGACCCCCTCACATCAGGTCCAGGAGCCCACCGCCGCCGAGCTCGCCGGAGCCCCTCCAGGGCTCGGGTGGGCCATCGGACAGTACCAGCAGCTGCGGGACGCCGTCGCCTATCTTCCCCGATCATCAGGAGCAGCTGAGGAGGACTGCAGCTCACGCACGAGGCCGGCGAAGCTCGCCGGTGGAGTGTTCTTCCACCATCCTCCAGGACCGTCCGATCAGCCCCCGCTCCCAGTTTGCATCGCCACCGTCCGTTCTTCGAGGAGCAGCAGCCGTCGATCATCGCTAGGGGCTGATCAGGACCGTTCGAGCAGCGGAGAGAGACACCTGAGGCCATACCCGTTCGATCTTCCACGTGTCCTCTCCAGCACCGTCGATTCGGCTCAAGGGCAGACGAAGAGGAGCGCCAGCCATCCAGGACCGCCCGATCTTCCACGTGGCGCTCATCTAACCCTTGGCGAAATAAAGGGGTAAATTACTTAGGCGCCCCTCGTAGTTAGTGTTTTTCATTCTGGTCCTGTAAATATTTTAGTACTTTTATTTACGTAGGGTAATTTGTACTCTGAACCTCGTGTTTGTTTTTATTAGCATATATACCCCTGTGTGTGTGAGCCCACGTGCTTCGTCACGTGTTTCTTGGGTTATTTGCATCTTTGATCCTGTAGTTCTGTTGGGTTATGAAATGAATGATAACTTTTTGGTAATTGCATTTATGCCCCTGTGAGTGTTGTTTATGCGCATGTGCGGATTTTAGTGGGATTTTTGCATCCAAGCCCCTGGACTTTTGGTACGAGTTACCAAAAGGTCCAGGAACTTGGTTTTTATTACCAAAAGGCCCCTGAGAGCCCCAGACACGTGCCTCGCGCGTGATTTCTTGGGTATTTTGCACCAGGACCCCCAGAACTTTGGGTATTTGCACTTTGGTCCCTGTGCACAGTGCCCTCTTTTGGATTTTGAATAAAATATCAAATCACCTCCAAATTCGATGAAAATTTGACACATGGCTCCTGCCATGGTGTAGGATTTTTGAGAATTTTTGAGGACATTTCTGAGTTGATTTACTATTTTTAAAAATTAAAAAACCTTCATTTCAGCTACTGTTCATCTTTGAAAATCACAAAAAAATATAAAAACACTTTGAAAAATCCTAAAAAAATTAGTTACTGTTTCTTGCTTGTTGTTTGATTTTCTAGCCAATTTTGGCTATTTTTCATAGCTTAAAAACCCTAAAAATCTAAAAACACCTAAAAACTCATAAAAATCATATTAAATAATCTAAAAATCCAAAAACAATAATTTAGGTGCCCAAATTTTCCTTATTCTTTCTAGATTACAGGAAAATTACTCCAGGGCTTGTTGAGATCCATAAATATTTTATTTTTGGGTTTCAAGCCTTGCTGGACAGTACCTAGGCCTTTGAGTACTGTTTGATTTTTAGCAATTAGAATAAATATCAGAAAAATCCCTAAAATTAATCAAAAACATTAAAAAAACCTAAAAAACATAAAAACATTTTTGTCTGAATTTTTGCTTGAGTTTTGTTGCATTAAATAAATTGCTCAAGTGTGCTTGTTTATACTTTTCTTCATTTCCTTCACATTTTAAAAATCCAAAAAAAAATATAAAAATCATTAAAAAACACTAAAAATGCTTTTTCTTCTTCTCTGATTTGTTGACTACTTCGTAGGCTATTTAGCCAAACCGTGCTCCTTGTGTTCGACCCTGGGAGCTATACCAGGTTAATCCCATAGCTAGGACCGCTTCGGGTTTTGATCTCTGATTTCTTTTGCGGTTCGAATATTTTTCTTGATTGAGTGACTCTGAGTGATAGAGGTCGCAACGACCTATATTTCAGTACCTTTACCTCTGTCGTTCGGTCGCTTATCAGAATGGCGCCGTTGCCGGGGAGCACGGCTTAGTAGTCACTTTTAGAATTTTTCGCGGCTTTCGAGTCTCGCGGCTTTTTGTATAGAATTTTTGTAGATACATTTCTGATAATAATTTTTGGACTGACCACTTGTCTTTCTTTTTCTTGCGAGGGCCCGAGGAGCGAGGGCGGCATTCCTAGGAGCGCCGGTGCACCCGAGCGAGGCGGAGGCGGCTTTCTTCTTCACGAAGCCGCAGGAGAGAGCGAGAGAGAGAGAGAGTTGAGTGGGTGAGGATAGCTTAGGTTATTTGATTATTATTGTTGTAATAATACAGGTACACTCAGACTTTTGGACTGCTTGGACACTCTCGGGTCTGTTTCGCCGAGCACCGGTGTGCTCGGGGGACCCTTTAGAACTTAGCGGTTTTTCGCGGTTTTTCGCGGCTTTCATTTTCTACTTTTTTACTGCCTTTCCGGTGTTTACGCGGCTTTTTGATCGAGCCCCTAGCCGTAGGATTTTCTGGTGATTGTGCCGTAATAGTAGGATCCCCACACCTAATTGTTGATCTGTTCTTATAGATCGTTAATTGGACCTACTAAAAATAAATAATAAAAATAACCGACTCATTTGCCCTCGCAGCCTACGTGCCACAGCCTGCCCCGCAAGCGCTACTCCTGAACTCGACCTGTCAAGAAGAGGAGGGGTGGGCCAAGACCGGACTTTTTGGCTTGGAGGTCGGTGACCGGTTAGACGGTTCTGCGCTAGAAACTGCTCATCTAGGACTCGGTTTTTCCCGTTGCATCATTTAGGTAGTTTATTTCCTGTATTTAAATTCTGCGCGGATCATATTGCATGTAGAGTGCTGGAGTCAGGTATGCCTTCCTTACTTTGCATGCATCATTGATTTCATCGCGCATCGGCTTTTTCGTCTTCTCCCCCCTGCTTTCGGATTAAATAACCAGGAGAACCGAAAAATTCGTTAGGCCCTTTGTCTGCTTTGAAAAATATTAAAAAGAAAAACAATAAAATCGGGACTGCTAATCATACTTGATCATTAAAAGCCGCTCACCCTAAAAATTTTGTCTTGGGGAGAGCAACCCCCTCATTGTCTGGTTTGGATGCGCGAGAGAGTGACCCGCACCCTAGGTAGAGCCTCCCGGTGCTAGACCCGACTGATTACCGACTTTTCTGTGCGGGCCAGTCGGTTGGGCTAGCATCGGATATCCTAACAGGTCACGTAAGCGCTCTGATACTTTGTGTGTTCACCAAAATAAAATAGACAAGATAATTTGACCGAACTTTCACGGTCTTCAGCTCGTGTTGCGTTGGTGAACCGGGGGTTTGTTTTGTGATCATAGTTGATTCCAGATCTCATCCGCCTTACTCGCCCAGATCAAGATGATGGGTAGACGGTCTCTTAGGCAGCCTTTGGCTGCACCGCTTTCGGGCACGTCTACCCGATCATCTAGGTTGGCCCGCGAGAGCCGAGACCAGCTCTCCGAGCCCGAGTACGATTCCGCCCTGTTCCCCCTCGACCCCCTTTCTGACTTTCCTGAGAGACACGAGCCCGAGGAGAGATTAATACACTTGACAGCACCTGAGTTGGGCTCGTTTGATTTTGCAGACGTCGCTATGGCCACCAGATCAGATGATCACTCCAGAGGTCCACAGGGAGACCAGCATGTAGTATTTGACCAGGGAGCGATCAACTCCACCCTGATCGCGTCACTTGAGACAGTTCAGCAGCAGCTCCGCGATCAGGGGGCATTTATGATTCAGATGAGGCGTGAGTTGGAGAGGCTCAGAGCAGAGCGAGGTTCAGAGCAGAGCGAGCCTGAGGATTTGCCTGATGCAGATGCCGCAGCCGCAGCAGCCGCAGCAGCAGCAGCAGCCGCCGCCGCCGCAGCGGCAGCCGCCGCCGCAGCGGGAGGACCACCACAGCCGATGCAGGCGTTGCACAACCCCGGATCTACTCTGATGCATCATTGGGTGGTAGTGCCAGCTATCGTGGGGGACTTCAAGTTCCCCCCGAACACCTTGCAGTTACTACCCCGTTTCCACGGGCTAGCTACAGAGGAGCCCCACCTCCACCTCCAGGAGTTTCTGATGATCTGCAGCACTGTCCACGATCGCCACGTGGACCAGGACACCATCAGGATGATAGCCTTCCCGTTTTCACTGGCAGATAGAGCAGCCAACTGGCTGAAGCATTTAGGGAAGTTTGTTTATACCTGGGATCAGCTCCGCACCGAGTACTTGAAGAAGTACTATCCACTCGGGCGGACGAATGCAGCGAGGGCCCTGATCAGCAACTTCTCCATGTTCCCCAATGAGCAGTTCCACGAGGCTTGGGAGAGGTTCAGAGAGCTCTTGGACAGATGCCCGCACCACGACATATCGAAGTCGAACCTAGTTCAGAGTTTTTTCAGCGGGTTGACGCCAGAGCTTCAGGGTCTGGTGAACGCTTCTTGCGGCGGGTCCTACTTCGCCAAGGACCACGACCAGGTCTGGGCCATTTACGAGGAGATGTCAGAGAACTACATGGTGATGTCTCAGACCCGGTTGTACTCTCAGAGACCCCAGCCACAGCAGCCAGGACCCGTGCAGTACCAGCGGATAGCACGGGTCGATGCAGGTCCATCCAGTTCGTCCGCAGTAGCAGCAGCACAGGCCGAGTCGTCCGCTGCGGACATGGGCATCATCAGCGAGAAGTTGGACCGCATGGAGCTGATAGAGAAGAAGCAGTGCCAGAGTATCACGCAGATGGAGCAGATGGCACAGGTCTTGAGCGACATGAAGACCCAGCTCATGTGTCTCCAGGAGACACAGACGGCTTCACAGCCCCGTCTTCTGTCGCGAGGCGATACCGGCGGCAGCAGCAGCTCGTCCCAGCGCTCCAGCTCCTCAGAGCAGCCTAGACAGGTTCACTTTGTACAGGCGGAGCCGTACCAGCAGCCGCAGCCCACCTACCAGTCCCCACCATCTCCAGAGATGCAGATGGTGCTCTACCAGCCGGATCAGCCTCTGGCAGTACTGCCGCCAGCCCCCTTCGATGCAGAGCCGTTGATGGATGTCAACGGGATTTGGTATGACCGTCCCCAGCCTGGGATCCGACGAGACCATCCCGGATTCAGGTGGGGGAGTGGTGGTGCCCAGCCCCAGCCGCAGCCGTCAGGACAGGGAGGGCAGTACCCCCAGCAGAGAGACCAGCACCAGTCGCAGCAGCAGCCCCCAGCGTATCAGCAGCAGTCATCTTACGGTCCTCGTCCCTACCAGCAGCAGGGACAGTCTTGGAGACGTGAGCAGCAGGCTCACCAGGGATACCAGCAGCACCCTCCATCCTACCCCTCTTACCAGCACCAGCAGCAGCAGAGCCAGCAGCCTCACCCACAGAGAGGCCACCCGTCGGGCTCCCACGAGAGCCCAGCCTTGGATGACATCGCCCGCCTCCTCACGGACCAACAGGCCACATTCAGACGGGAGATGGACGAGTTTCGCCAGGAGATGCGGGACCTGGTGAGAGGGAAGGCCGCTATACCAGCCCAGATCGAGCCCAATCCGAACAGCCTCAAGAGGAAATCTGAGCAGGTAGTACATACTGAGTTAGCCACTCCTAGTGACCCATTTGATGATACATCTTCGGATCTATTTGATGCTGATTTTGTCACACTTAGGAGCGGTAGGACACCAGCAGGCGGCGGCGCCTCATCTGAGATTCACCACGAGGACACTCCCGAGGCGCCACATGAGGAGGAGAGCGGTACTGAGGCCGCTCCAGATGATGACGGTGGTACTGAGACCACCAAGGATGCTGATCCCACCGGCGGTACTGAGGCCGCCGCTTCACCAGTTCGAGGAGGTGGTACTGACGCCACCCATACAGCCGAGCCAGCACGCGGTACTGATGCCGCGAGACGTCTAGCACCAGCAGCAGAGCAGCCAGCCCGTGGTGGTACTGAGGCCACCGGTGTTTGTAGAGACAGTGATGTTATTTTTCCTCGTGTTCATGTATCTCGGACCTCTGATATGAATAAAGGAAAAGGTTTACTTTCTTCTGGTCCCACTGTGTTGCATGATGTATGTGTGGATCCGGTCCTTGAACCGTCTAGACCTTTTCCTAGTCCTTCATCTGAGAAGGACCCAGTGATCCCCTTCCCTAGAGCCCTTCAGATGGGGAAGGGGAAGAAAAAAGATGACCCAAAAAAGAGAGAGCTTGAGGAGTTCAGCCAGAGCATGATTGATCGATTCCATATCCAGCTGACCCTCCAGGAGGCTTTGCAGCACATCCCCCTTCTCCAGAGATCTTTGAGAGAGAGGACTACAGTCAGGAGGAGGAGGAGGAACCACACTTCAGAGATACATGTGCTGACCAAAGCCACGTGCTTCGCGATCCAGAACCGACTGCCAGCCAAGAGGCCAGATTCAGGGGCCCCGTATGTCAGATGCCAGATTAGTGAGCAGAGGTTCGACCGTACTCTTCTAGATAGCGGATCGTCGATTAACCTTCTTCCGGCAGCCCTTCTCGACCGCTTCGAGTTGGGCACTCTTCGACAGAGCAGGACAGTCCTTCAGTTCGCTGATCGATCTGTCAAGAGGCCGAAGGGGTTATTACGAGACGTTATCGTCACGATTCAGGGCCTGAAATTCCCCGTGGACTTCGTAGTGTTGGACATGGAGATCCCTGAGTCAGTGGCCGATACCCCCATCATCCTTGGTCGTCCGTTCTTGGCCACAGCCAAGGCGGTGACTGATCATGATAGCGGGAAGGTGTACTTTCACGTCGAGGGTGAGAGTATACAAATAGAGACGGTCGAGGACTACAGAGCCAGACTCAGAGCCCGCTCAGATGCGAGTACCGATTCAGAGCAGCTGACAGACGCAGAGCCAGACATCCACCAGGACTGCGATTTTGTGATTTCAGACGATGAGGCAGCTTGGGCAGACCTTGAGACACAGACCACCCTCTCACTTTCAGACACCGCTGATGCAGAGATGATAGCAGAGGAGAGTCTGGAGAGCACAGACCTGGTTCAGGATACCTTTGAGGCAGCAGAGCCGGTCCTCGATCGCAGCCCTATGATTAGTGATGGTGGTGCTGAGGCCACCTTGTTGTTCGGTGGTACTGATGCTACCGCTTCTGATACAGATCCCTCGGATTCAGCGTCTGATTGGGCCGATTGCTATGATCAGATGCCAGACATGAGTCCATCTGAGCCTACAATTGAGGAGGAGGCAGAGGCAGAGCAGATCAGAGACAGTGCAGTTGAGCCGCCTTCTCCCGATCCAGTTTGCGAGAGTACGCTTTCACTTTCCCAGGCAGATTTGGCCGACCTTGCAGCTTTCACGCAGTTCCTTCCGCAGCCAGATTTGCCAGCACCCAGCATTCCAGAGCGAAAGCCGCTCCCTACTTCGCTGAAGTATCGATTCCTTGCGGGCGATCCAGAGATGTACCCAGTCATCATCTCAGCCGAGTTGACTGGAGAGCAAGAATCCCGTCTGATGGGGGTTCTTGAAAAGAACCGCAAGGCGATCGGATGGAGCGTAGCGGATCTCCATGGGATTAGTCCAGCAGTGTGCTCCCACCATATCTATCTTGAGGAGGGGGCGAAGCCGTCGCGTGAGTTCCAGCGGCGACTGAACCCCAACCTGAGAGAGGTCGTGATGAAAGAAATATCAAAATGGTGGAGTGCAGATTTTATTTATCCCATTTCCGACTCCAAGTGGGTCAGCCCCTTGCATGTGGTGCCCAAGAAGACGGGCATCACGACTGTGATCAGTGAGTCGGGAGAGGAGATCGCTACACGAGTACCCACCTCTTGGAGGGTTTGTGTTGATTACAGGAGACTCAACCAAGCCACCAAGAAGGACCATTTCCCCCTGCCTTTTATTGACCAGATCATTGAGAGACTGGCAGGGAAGAGCCATTATTGTTTCCTGGATGGGTACTCGGGCTACAACCAGGTGGCCATCGCTCCTGAGGATCAGGAGAAGACCACCTTTACCTGTCCCTTCGGCACATATGCTTTTCGACGCATGCCATTTGGGCTATGCAATGCCCCTGCGACTTTTCAGAGGTGCATGCTGTCGATCTTTTCGGACATGGTAGGGGAGTGTTTGGAGGTCTTCATGGACGATTTCTCGGTCTACGGCGACGGATTCGATTCTTGTCTTGACTGCCTAGACTGGGTACTCCAGCGATGTATTGAGTTCCATTTGGTGCTATCTTGGGAGAAGAGTCACTTCATGGTGACTCAAGGGACGGTGCTTGGCCACATCATCTCCAACAGGGGCATGGAGGTTGATCCGGCCAAGGTTGATGTCATTAGAAAACTCGCACCGCCGTCCAATTTGAGGCAGCTACGGTCATTCCTGGGGCATGTTGGATTTTATAGGAGGTTTATTCAGGATTTCAGCAAGATTGCCCGACCGTTGACTGACCTCTTGACGAAAGACACCGAGTTCCTCGTTGATGACAAGTGTCTTTCGTCCTTTGCGACTCTCCAGCAGCGTGTTATTGAGGCTCCTGTTCTCCAGCCGCCTGATTGGTCTCTCCCATTCGAGATCATGACGGACGCCTCCGATTTTGCCGTGGGGGCAGTGCTGGGACAGAGGAGGGATGGAGTGCCATTTGCCATACACTACGCTAGCCGCACATTGGATTCTGCCCAGCGGAATTATACGGTCACAGAGAAGGAGATGCTAGCAGTAGTGTTTGCCCTAGATAAGTTCAGATCGTATATCATTGGATCTAGAGTGACTTTGTTTACAGATCACACCGCCATCAGGTACCTCATGGCAAAGAAGGATGCCAAGGCCAGACTGACTAGATGGATCCTTCTACTCCAGGAGTTCGACATTGAGATCAAGGATAAGCCTGGAGTCAAGAATGTGGTGGCGGATCATCTTTCCCGATTAGAACAGCCTGAGGATTCTGAGCAGATTGATCCCATTCGAGATACCTTCCCAGATGAGGCGATCCTTGCTATCGCCTCACTCCCGTGGTATGCCGATATTGTGAACTTTCTCGTTGCAGGGAGAGTCCCACAAGATTGGCCTAGGCAGAGGCTTGAGACCTTCCTTGCGAGGGCCAAGTCCTACCACTGGGAGGATCCCATCCTTTACCACGAAGGAGGGGATAGCGTCTGGCGTCGGTGTATTCCTCAGGAGGAACACCATAGCGTCCTCACTTACTGCCACAAGCTTGAGGCAGGAGGACATCATTCTGGGAGGAGAACGGCACAGAAAGTGCTCCAATCCGGCTTGTGGTGGCCTACCCTCTTCAAGGACTCTGATGAGTTCGTGAAGAGGTGTACTGACTGTCAGAGGATGGGCACTTGTGGACAGCGTGATATGATGCCGATGCAGCCCATTCACTTCTGTGAGGTTTTTGACGCATGGGGCATCGATTTCATGGGTCCATTCCCTAAGAGTCAGGGATTTGAGTACATTCTGTTAGCCGTTGATTATGTGAGTCGTTGGGTTGAGGCTATCCCCACCCGAGCCGCTGATGCGAGGACAGTCTGCAGATTTTTGAGGAAGCATATCATCACGCGGTTCGGGGTTCCACGAGTTCTTATTTCTGATGGGGGGTCTCATTTCGTCAACGACCAGGTGAAGGCACTTGCTAGCGAGTTCGGCATAGATCATCGTGTTGCTACACCGTACCATCCACAGACGAACATTCTAGCCGAAGTGTCGAATAGGGAGATCAAGACTATTCTGCAGAAAGTCGTCCGCCCTGACCGAAAGAATTGGTCACAGCTTTTGGACTCGGTCTTGTGGGCATATCGGACGTCTTTCAAGACTCCATTGGGCACATCTCCCTTTCGCCTCGTTTATGGCAAGCCATGCCATTTACCTGTTGAGCTGAGGCACAAGTCACTTTGGGCAGTTACTGATATTCTTATGGATCCATATGGTATGGGAGATCAGAGGAGGGCAGAGTTAGCTGCCCTGGAGGAGCTTAGAGATGCAGCTTTCTCAAGCAGCCTACATTATAAGGAGAAAGTCAAGGAGTGGCATGATTCTCATATCAGCCACAAGCATTTTGAGATTGGGCAGAGAGTATGGTTGTTTGATGCGAGGCTTAGATTATTTCCAGGGAAGCTACAGAGCAAATGGAAGGGACCTTTTCTCGTCAGAAAGGTGCATGACAATGGTAGTATTGATATATCCGAGTTGTCTTCTGAGAGCACCTTTCGAGTGAACGGCCAGCGGCTCAAGCCATTTCTAGATCATGAGCCGCGGGACGTTATTATTTGTTCCCCTATTCATTTTGTGTGAGATGTGGTTTCTTGACTCACATCTTTTGCATCTCACGCCTGATTTCCACTGTTCCTCCGCCTGTATAGATCCAGTTGTCCATATCATTCTATTCTTTAGTCCCACATCCCTTTTCTCATCTTATGATTATGCTATACTTAGGGTGTACTTTACCCTAAGTATAGGGGGGATGTCGGACCTGCAGGTATTCTTTTCATTCTTTCTGCCTTTGTTTTGCTGCCTATACTTAGGGATATTTTACCCTAAGTATAGGGGGGGCAGATTCTGTACCTTCTTCATTCGGCTTTCCCTTCATGAACAGCTTGCTATACTTAGGATTAGTTAATCCTAAGTATAGGGGGAAACCACCGAGTTCCTCTTATTCTATTCATTTATTCGTTCCTGTACGTAGCCATTCCTTTTCACTTCCCTTTTACTAAGCACGAGTTATGTCTTCTTTATCGCTCTTGATCACTCTGAGGACATCGTTCGAGCTAAGTATAGGGGGGGTGTGTATATATTTCATATATACTTTAGCCATAACTCGTACTTTGTGTGAGTATGTTAATAAATAAAATGGCTAAAAATCACAAAAATTTAAAATTTTTTTCATAAACCTCTTTTATCCTTGCACATACATAGCTAGTGTACAAAGTATTTTTGTAAAAATGATTTCAAAAATCTTTTGTATAAAGCTTGTGTAAATATTTTTGTATCAAAATTATGTATATAGTACAAAATTTCTCCAAAATGTTTTGAAAATCAAAAATTTGCAAAAACCTTGTGTAAATGTGTGTAAATATCTTTTTGCAAAAACTTGCACTTCATGCATCATCATTCATTCATGATTTCAAAACATTTTTCAAAAATTTTGCATGATTGTAAAATATTTGTAAATAGCATCTTGTGTACATATATGTATATAGTTTTTCCTGGATGAGAGTTGACATTTAAACTAAGCATGGAATTAAATTGAGAAATGGAGCTTGAATAAGATCTTAATCCACCTAACTTTAAGAGGAACCTTATAGGACTTAGGGTTAAGGCTTTTCAGGTCCATAAGGACTTAATTCTTTGAGTCCACTAGGCTATGAGCATATGTCATCTTGATGAGCCTAAGTAGAACACTTAACAACACACGCATGACTCTTAGAGACAATGGCTTGACTTGCACCTGCACTTTACACATGGCTCTCCACGGATGAGGTGGTGAGGAGGCAGTTTCCTTTGGCTTGGGGTAGCATATGAGGGTAGTACTTCTAGGCGGAACCTCTCTTCTTCTTCTAGTGAAGGAAGTGCACCTCAACTTGGTCTGGTGGTGATGAAGACTAAAGACAGAAGCTGTGGGTTGCAATAAAGCTTCAAAAGAGGGATAGTCTACTGGCTCAAGGGGAAATTTCTTGTATATATGCTGCACCATGTAGATATGTTGTACAGAAGTTCTTGAAAAAAAAAATTCCAAAAATGCAAAAAGAACTCCAAAAAAATGGTGGGTCGGATTGAAAATTTAATAACCCCACCGGAGTGTACATAGTCAAATAAAGCAAAGCTTATGGTATCCATGTTACATCTCATGAAGCTTGCAGCGGGAGACCTAGCTACACTGGCTAGGCTTCCAAAACTCTATACTTCTACCCCCTCTTCTTGAGCCGGTTGCACTTGAACTTAGAAGGGAATACCCCGCTTCTCGAGGAAAGAGTTGCTAGACCGAGGCATTAGAGTTACCAGGTTGAGGGAGGTTGTTTCTTTGTTGCTTCTGAGGTGGGGAGCCACATATCACTTACACTGCTTGGAAAGATTCATGGTCATTAGAGTTTGTGTATGTAGACTTGTTCTGATCTGGTTTATTGAGGAGTCTTGTCCATAGATTGGTGGAACTTAGAGGCTGTTGGGTTTTAAGCTTAAGTCCAAATAAGGTTCCGACACACTAATAATCCAAAGATCTGATCGAGCTCCATATTTCAATTCAATGAAGGAAAGTTTAATACTTCAACCTTGATCCATGTACATCCTCTTTTTCTTTTTCTTTTCTTTCTTTTTCACTTCTTTTTCAAATAAGTGTTTGCTAAGGGACTAGCAAAGTATAGTATAGGGGGGTGATGAATACCCATTCATCACTCTTTATTCTTATATTTTAGCTACAAAAACCTTTGCAAATACATGTAGATATATGTAAATATCAATAATTAGCAAAAGCATGCATTTTGTAAAAATATGTAATTAGCATGTTTTTGTGCAAAAATAAAAGAATAAAGAGAAAAAAAAGAAAAAGAGGGAAATATTTAGAATAAATATTGAGCAACTTAACCCAAGGGAGGGCTCAGCATGGGCCTGACCGCATAAAAGCCGAAGTAGAGGGAGATAGGAGCTCATGTGTACATACTTATGTAAATAAATAAATTATATTTTCCTCACCCAAAAATGTGCTTTTACATATTTTGTATATATTTAGGAACTATTAAAAAGAAAATAAAAATTTAAAAAAATCAAAAAAAAAAACCAAAAAGAACCCTTCACCTTGTACATAGACCATCATCCTTATTTATTTCACCTTGTAAATAAAGTTATTTATTTTCAAAACTTTTTGTAAATATTCTCTGGAATATATTATACATAAAATAAATAAAAAGAAACAAAACAAAAATCAAATAAAAATTACAAAATTAAAAATACAAAATATCTTGTGCATATACCATGTATATAATTGTACATAACTAATTATTTCACCTATGTATATAAATAATAAAAATAAAATAAAAATAGCTTTTTATTCCTCATTTTATTCTATAAATAAATAAAATATAAAATAGGAATAAAAATGCATAAAAATAACTAATTAAAAATCATATATTGTATATATACCTATGTATAGCTATATATTGTATATACTTTATTTTTATTTCCAAAAATTAATTAAAAATCACAAAAAAATAGAAAAAATTAAAACAAATATTTTTTATGTTTTAAGTTTTTGAAAATTCTGCCATTTAAGGCCCCAAAAAAATCAAATAAAAAAAATTAAGCCTTGGCGGGCTCTGATTGGTCCACGGGGGACTGTTGACCCCCGGTCAACACCTCCCCCAGGACCACCAGAGCCCGGGTCTGCTCACCCGACCCATCTTCTCGGATTTTTCTTTTGATGACCCGAATCCCTTTCACCCCAAATCTGGGTCCGCATTGATCACGTCACATCCGAGAAGCTCGCCGGAGCTTTCGCCTCGGGATCCGCGCATCAGCTCGCCCTACCCGCAACCTTCTTGCCGGACCCTCCACACTATATAGTCTGAGCTCAGCCGCCTCCTCTCGCTATCTTTGGCTCGCCACCTTCACTCCCGTGACCTCCAGAACAACCACCGAGGTGACAGCTCGCGGTTGCACCTGTTGCAGAGAGGAGAGGGTGCCCCGGTCACTGATCCGGCTGCTTCGCGCCGCCGTGCTCCGACATCCGACCGGAGTTCGAGCCTCAGGCAGTGACGACCTTTGAGGCAAAGACCAGGAGCTAGCCAAGCTCCAGCACAGTCTCCCGCATCATCCAGGTACCTTCTTAGCTCAGCCATTTAGCTTAATTTTTGATTTCGCCCAAATCGAGCCTCCGACGTGTTCCTCTGATTCCGGCATCATCGCATACTTTCTCGATCATCGGAGCACACACACACCTTCGCCACTCCCTCACGCACGTTCTACGCCCACTCATCCAACCCAGCTCGCCCCGGAGCTGGGAGTCGAGCTCCACCACCTACCGCTCGCCGGAGCTCATTCGCACCGACCCACCAGCCACCGTCACCCCGCTTCTTTGGGTCGAGGCACTTTGCCCTCGACCCGCGAAGCTCCTGGCGTGTTTTGCAGGTCCGAAGGAGGGCATTTGAGACCCCCTCACATCAGGTCCAGGAGCCCACCGCCGCCGAGCTCGCCGGAGCCCCTCCAGGGCTCGGGTGGGCCATCGGACAGTACCAGCAGCTGCGGGACGCCGTCGCCTATCTTCCCCGATCATCAGGAGCAGCTGAGGAGGACTGCAGCTCACGCACGAGGCCGGCGAAGCTCGCCGGTGGAGTGTTCTTCCACCATCCTCCAGGACCGTCCGATCAGCCCCCGCTCCCAGTTTGCATCGCCACCGTCCGTTCTTCGAGGAGCAGCAGCCGTCGATCATCGCTAGGGGCTGATCAGGACCGTTCGAGCAGCGGAGAGAGACACCTGAGGCCATACCCGTTCGATCTTCCACGTGTCCTCTCCAGCACCGTCGATTCGGCTCAAGGGCAGACGAAGAGGAGCGCCAGCCATCCAGGACCGCCCGATCTTCCACGTGGCGCTCATCTAACCCTTGGCGAAATAAAGGGGTAAATTACTTAGGTGCCCCTCGTAGTTAGTGTTTTTCATTCTGGTCCTGTAAATATTTTAGTACTTTTATTTACGTAGGGTAATTTGCACTCTGAACCTCGTGTTTGTTTTTATTAGCATATATACCCCTGTGTGTGTGAGCCCACGTGCTTCGTCACGTGTTTCTTGGGTTATTTGCATCTTTGATCCTGTAGTTCTGTTGGGTTATGAAATGAATGATAACTTTTTGGTAATTGCATTTATGCCCCTGTGAGTGTTGTTTATGCGCATGTGCGGATTTTAGTGGGATTTTTGCATGCAAGCCCCTGGACTTTTGGTACGAGTTACCAAAAGGTCCAGGAACTTGGTTTTTATTACCAAAAGGCCCCTGAGAGCCCCAGACACGCGCCTCGCGCGTGATTTCTTGGGTATTTTGCACCAGGACCCCCAGAACTTTGGGTATTTGCACTTTGGTCCCTGTGCACAGTGCCCTCTTTTGGATTTTGAATAAAATATCAAATCACCTCCAAATTCGATGAAAATTTGACACATGGCTCCTGCCATGGTGTGGGATTTTTGAGAATTTTTGAGGACATTTCTGAGTTGATTTACTATTTTTAAAAATTAAAAAACCTTCATTTCAGCTACTGTTCATCTTTGAAAATCACAAAAAAATATAAAAACACTTTGAAAAATCCTAAAAAAATTAGTTACTGTTTCTTGCTTGTTGTTTGATTTTCTAGCCAATTTTGGCTATTTTTCATTGCTTAAAAACCCTAAAAATCTAAAAACACCTAAAAACTCATAAAAATCATATTAAATAATCTAAAAATCCAAAAACAATAATTTAGGTGCCCAAATTTTCCTTATTCTTTCTAGATTACAGGAAAAGTATCTCCAGGGCTTGTTGAGATCCATAAATATTTTATTTTTGGGTTTCAAGCCTTGCTGGACAGTACCTAGGCCTTTGAGTACTGTTTGATTTTTAGCAATTAGAATAAATATCAGAAAAATCCCTAAAATTAATCAAAAACATTAAAAAAACCTAAAAAACATAAAAACATTTTTGTCTGAATTTTTGCTTGAGTTTTGTTGCATTAAATAAATTGCTCAAGTGTGCTTGTTTATACTTTTCTTCATTTCCTTCACATTTTAAAAATCCAAAAAAAAATATAAAAATCATTAAAAAACACTAAAAATGCTTTTTCTTCTTCTCTGATTTGTTGACTACTTCGTAGGCTATTTAGCCAAACCGTGCTCCTTGTGTTCGACCCTGGGAGCTATACCAGGTTAATCCCATAGCTAGGACCGCTTCGGGTTTTGATCTCTGATTTCTTTTGCGGTTCGAATATTTTTCTTGATTGAGTGACTCTGAGTGATAGAGGTCGCAACGACCTATATTTCAGTACCTTTACCTCTGTCGTTCGGTCGCTTATCAATGATGCATATGCATTTTTTTAGATTTTTGAAAAAGTTTTTCAAATGTTTTTGGATTTTAATTTTGCAAATGTTTTGGGATTTTTGAAAACAAAAGGTTTTGGCTAAAAACTAGGTTAAAATATTAACACGGGAGTGCTTCTTATATATACAAGAAGTGGATTTTATGAAGTTACAAGGGTAAGTGGTCAATTTTATACATATATACATATAATGAATTTTAGTGTGATGTAAGTATTCCTCAAACGTATTTGACACAGGTTTTGCAAAACAACTTTGAAAACTATAGTCCGAAATAATTTTTACAAACCATTTTTACAAACATGTACACACATTTGAAAATCATTTTGCAAAGGTTTTCCAAATGGTATATATAGATTTTTCAAATATTTTTGCAACCATTTTTCAAACCTATTTGCAAATCACTTTTCAAACCTTTTATTTCACACAAAGAAAATAAATTTTTACAATCAAAATCTTTTACAAAGGTTGAAAACATGTAACAGAATGTTTTCAAAATAATTTTCAAAATATTTTCACAAAGATTTTCAAACTATTTTTCAAACATTTTGCAAAAAATATTTTCACCTTATTTATTAATCAGTAAATACAGAAAGAATTTGAGGAATACAACACCTTTTTATTAAGGTTTTTAATGAATTTGAAAGAATAATTAGCCATAATTATTAAGAAAATACGAAAGTATGAGTTATGGCTAAAGTATATACACAGTATATACAACCCCCCTATACTTAGCTTGAGCTATGTCCTCATAGATCGGAGAGAAAAGAGAATACATAACTCGTACTAAGTATAGACAAGTCTAAAGAATAAATGAATGAACCAATAAGAAGTTGACCGTCCCCCCTATACTTAGGATCAAAGAATCCTAAGTATAGCAGACTGTACACAACGCAGGGAGGGTCAAGGGTGGGAATGAACAGATCGTACTCAGATTGTCTCCCCCTATACTTAGGGTAAATATCCCTAAGTATAGACAAGAAGAGGAGACAATGGAGAGGATCGAAATGAAACTGAAAGAACTCGGGATGCAAACCCCCCTATACTTAGGACAAAGTACGTCCTAAGTACAGAAAACTGACAACAAGGGGCGACACCTTTTTGATAGATAAAGAAAATAGAAAAGGAAAAGAAGAAAATAAATCCACAGATGAAAGAGTGATATGAACAGAAGGATCTGTACAACAGAAGATGGAATTGATCACCATGTATGAGATGCAGATGATGTGAGTCAAAGAACATATCTCATACCAGAAGAATGGGGGCAACGTCAATGGTCAGCGGATCATGATCTAGATATAGCTTTAGGCGTTGACCATTAACGCGGAAGGTAGAGGAAGATGACGGTTCGGATATGTCAATATTGCCATTGTCATGTACCTTCCTAACCACATATGGACCTTTCCACTTGCTCTGTAATTTCCCTGGGAATAATTTCAGCCTGAAATCAAACAACCATACTCTCTGATCTGGCTCAAACTGTTTATGGCTGATATGGGAATCGTGCCATGTTTTCATTTTTTCTTTGTACTGTAGGCTGTTGGAAAAGGCTATGTCTCTCAGTTCTTCCAGGGCTGCCAACTCTGCTCTTCTCTGTTCTCCTATGCTCTCGGGATCTAACAGTAACTCAGTGAATGCCCAAAAGGATTTGTGCTTGATTTCCACTGGCAATTGGCACGGCTTGCCATAGACGAGTCGAAAGGGAGATGTCCCTAATGGATTCTTGAAAGAGGTCTGATAGGCCCAGAAGACTGAGTCCAAAAGCTGTGACCAATCCTTTCGGTCTGGACGGACAACCTTTTGCAAGATCGTCTTGATCTCCCTATTCGATACTTCGGCAAGACCATTAGTCTGAGGGTGGTACGGCGTGGCAACATGATGGTCAATGCTGAACTCGTCTGCAAGGGCCCTAACTTTATCATTAATGAAATGAGACCCCCCATCTGAAATCAGAACTCTAGGTACCCCGAACCGTGAAATGATATTTTTCCTCAAAACTTTACACACGGTTTTAGCATCTGCGGCTCGGGCGGGGATGGCCTCAACCCAACGGCTGACATAATCTATAGCAAGCAAAATGTGTTCAAATCCCTGACTCTTAGGAAATGGGCCCATGAAATCAATCCCCCATGCATCAAAAACCTCACAAAAGTGAATGGGCTGCATGGGCATCATGTCTCTCTGTCCGCAAGTACCCATCTTCTGACAGTCAGTACACCCCTTCACGAATTCATCTGAATCCTTGAAGAGAGTACGCCACCAAAGGCCGGATTGAAGCACCTTTTGTGCTGTCCTTTTTCCAGAATGATGTCCTCCTGCCTCAAGCTTGTGGCAATATGTGAGGACGCTATGCTGTTCTTCTTGAGGAATGCACCTCCTCCAGATGATATCCCCTCCTTCATGATAAAGGACGGGAACTTCCCAATGGTAAAACTTGGCCTTAGATAGGAAGGTCTCAAGTTTCTGCCTGGGCCAACCTTGAGGGACCGTCTTGGCAACAAGATAGTTTACAAAGTCGACATACCATGGGAGTGAGGCGACCGCCAAGATCGCCTCGTCTGGAAATGTCTCTGTGATAGGTGCCTGGGCTCATATTCCTCAAGATTCTCCAAACGGGAGAGATGATCCGCTACCACATTTTTAACTCTAGGTTTATCCTTAATCTCAATATCAAACTCCTGGAGCAGGAGGATCCATCTGGTAAGACGTGCTTTGGCATCCTTATTGGCCATTAAGTATTGGATGGCGGTGTGATCTGTGTAAATGGTCACTCTAGATCCGAGAATATATGATCTGTACTTATCCAAAGCAAAGACTACGGTCAGCATCTCTTTCTCAGTCACAGTATAATTCCGCTGAGCGGCATCCAAAGTCCGGCTGGCGTAGTGAATGGCAAACGACAATCCATCCCTCCTCTGTCCAAGCACAGCCCCAACGGCAAATATTAAGCGTCCGTCATGATCTCGAATGGGAGAGACCAATCAGGTGGCTGAAGGACAGGAGCCGAAACAACCATACTCTTGAGAGTCTCAAAAGACGTAAGACACTTATCATCTACAATGAACTCGGTGTCTTTCGTCAGCAGATCAGTAAGCGGTCGGGAAATTCGATTGAAATCATGAATAAACCATTCGTAGAACCCAACATGCCCCAAAAAAGACCGCAATTGATGCAAATTGGACGGCGGATTGAGTTTTCTGATGATATCCACCTTGGCCGGATCGACCTCCATGCCCCTGTCGGAGATGATATGACCAAGGACCATCCCCTGAGTCACCATGAAGTGACTCTTCTCCCAAGATAAGACAAGATTGACCTCAATGCAGCGCTGAAGCACACGGTCTAGGTAGTCAAGACAAGCATCAAACCCATCGCCGTAGATCGAGAAGTCGTCCATGAAGACCTCTAAGCAATCACCCACCATGGCCGAGAAAATGGACAACATGCACCTTTGGAATGTCACGGGGGCGTTACATAGACCAAAGGGCATCCGTCTGAAAGCATAAGTCCCAAACGGACAGGTGAATGTCGTTTTCTCCTGGTCTTCGGGCGCAATGGCCACTTGATTATAACCGGAGTACCTGTCAAGAAAGCAGTAATGACTCTTCCCATCCAGTCTTTCGATAATCTGATCAATGAATGGCAATGGGAAATGATCCTTCTTGGTGGCCTGATTCAATCGTCTGTAGTCCACACAGACCCTCCAAGAAGTTGGTACCCGGGTAGCTATCTCCTCTCCAGACTCATTCACAACTGTAGTGATGCCCGTCTTCTTGGACACCACATGTAATGGACTAACCCACTTGGAGTCGGAGATGGGGTAGATAAAATCGGCACTACACCACCTCGATATTTCTTTCATGACTACATCTCAAAGATTCGGGTTTAGCCGTCGCTAGAACTCACGCGACGGCCTAGCGTCCTCCTCAAGATAGATGTGGTGGGAGCACAGAGCCGGACTAATCCCCTGGAGATCATCTATACTCCATCCTATTGTCTTGCGGTTTCTTTCAAGAACCTCCATCAGACGAGATTCTCGTTCTCCAGTCAAATCTGCTGAGATAATGACTGGGTGCATATCTGGCTCACCCGCAAGGAATCTATACTTCAGTGACTGCGACAGAGTTTCCGTTCTGGACAACTGGGAGGTGGCAGATCTGGCTTCAGATATGTCTGTGTGAAGGCGACCAGGTCCGCATGGGAGAACTCTCGCTCTGCATGAATCTTTGACGAAGGGCGGTATGCTGAATCATCAATGAATTGTACTAGCTCGCACTCCGTCCTAGCTGTCGACTCAGAAGGAATCAGACATGGCAAATATTCATCAAATTCATCGCAATCAATGTCTGAATCCGAAGGATCTGAACAGGATTGAAAATCATCACCACTCATCCCAACACTGTCAGCCTCAACTGTATCCTCATCCAGAAATGTGCTCTCCATGCTCTCAACTGCCATAAGCTTTAAATACAGGAATCTTTAGGCAAGGCGAGGGTCTGTGCTACGGGATCTGTCCAAATGGATTCATCATCTGTCATCACAAAGTCGCACTCCTGGTGGATGTCTAGCTCGTCCTCTGTCATCTGCGTGGCTTTGCTGGACTGCTCCGAGCATGCTAATTCTCTTCCTCTGGTATCATCGATTGTCTCTATTTGTATCATTTCGCCCTCTACGCGAAAGCATACCTTCCCGCTATCATGATCAGTCACCACCTTGGCTGTGGCCAAGAATGGACGTCCAACTATGATGGGGGTATCGGTTACCGACTCAGGGATCTCCATGTCCAACACAACGAAGTCCACGGGGAATTTCAGGCCCTGAATGGTAACGACCACGTCTTTCAATAACCCCTTCGGCCTCTTAATCGACCTATCAGCAAACTGAAGGACCGTCCTACTCCGAAGAAGAGGACCAAACTCGAATCGGCCGAGTAAGGCTGCCGGAAGAAGGTTAATAGAAGAGCCACTGTCTAATAGAGTACGATCGAATTGCTGCTCATGAATCTCGCATCTGACATAGGAAGCTCCTGTATCAGGTCTCTTGGCTGGCAATGTATTCTGAATGGTGCAGCAAGTGTGATGGGTGAGCACACGGATCTGATCCCTGTATCTCCTCTTCTTGCGGACTGTAGTTTCCTCTTTCAAATTCTTTTTGAGGAAGGGGATGTGCTCAAGTGCTTCTCATAGAGTCAGTTGAATATGGAATCTATCAATCATCTGGTTGCTGATCTCTACCTGCTGATCTTTTTTAGGATTTTCTCTTTTATTCCCCTTCACCCGACAGAGTGCCTCAGGGAAGGGAATGGTAGGGGCCTCCTCAGATGGAGGACTAGGAATAGGTCCATGTGCCTGTGAAGGAACAGAATCCATACAATCATCATCATTTAACACATATGGATCCGCAATGTGAACAGAAACCTTTCCGTTATTCATATTTTTGTTTTTCTTGTTACCACAGTCCATAGATACAAAAGGTGGTAACATCACAGAGGGACGCTCAACAAAAGTAGATGTTGTGGCCTTAGTACCACCGGCACCTGTCTTCGCGGCATCAGCACCGCGCTCTGGCTCGGCATCCAAAATGGTGGCATCAGCACCACCGTCTGCACCTGGTATCACGACGGCCTCAGTACCGTCGTCTGGATCTCCATCATTGGTGGCATCAGCACCACCGTCTTCAACGTCACCATTAACGGCATCAGCACCGCTACTCTGCTCCTCTGGTGCTTCGGATTCTGCATGTGGCTGTCGCTCAGATGAAGCGCCGCCAGCTGGCATCCTACCGCTCCTAGTAGTCACAAAATCAGCATCATACAAAGAGGAAGATATGTCACTCAAATAGTCACTAGGAGAGGTATCCTCTGTAAACTCTACCTGCTCAGACTTTCTTTTCAGGTTGTTCGGATTTGGTACAATCTGAGCAGGTATGGCGGCTTTTCCTTTGATCAAGTCCCTCACCTCCTGCCGGAACTCATCCATGTCTCGCCGATAAGATTCCCGATGTTCAGAGAGTAGTCGGGCGAGGTCATCTAAGGCTGGGTTCTCGAATGCTGGTGCCTGAGAACCGGATGTATTCCCCTGTTGGAAACGAGGTTGTTGCTGCTGATATTGGGGAGGCTGGGAATATGACTGTTGAGGCAGCTGACGCTGCCTCCACTGTTGTCCCTGGTAGGTGGGACAAGGACCATTCTGGTTCTGCTGTTGGGCATATTGGGGCTGCTGCTGTGGCTGGTTGTGCTAATATCCTTAAGCGGGAGACTGCTGCTGGGATGAGGAGCCACCATTACCCCCATCGGAATCCGGGGTGATCACGACGAATCCCGGGCTGAGGGTACCGGTCGTACCAAATCCCATTGACTTCCATCAATGGGTCCTGCTCAAAGGAAGGTGGTGGCAGAACTGCCAATGGTTGATCCGACTGATACACCACCATCTGAGTGTCCTGAGATGATGGCTGTGATGGGTACTACGGTAGCTGCGGCACTGGCTCTGCCTGGATGTGGTTGACCTGACGGTGTGAGGCAGAGGGCTGGGTAGAGCTGTTATTGATCGGATCGCCTCATGACCTAGGAGGCTGCGGAGTATACGATTGTGCCTCCTGAATGCAGAGAATTTGAGTTTTCAGGTCACTCATGGTTTTGGTGAGAAGGTCCATCTGGGCAAGACCTTGGTTCTGCTTCTTCTCGAGGATCTCCATGCGGTCCAACTTTTCACAGATGATTCCCATGTCGGCTGCGGCTGATTCGGCTTGGGATGCGGCTACCGACGAAGTGTTGGGACTGGCATCGATGCGGGCGATCTTCTGAAACGATCCTCCTCCTTGAGGTGGCTTTTGTTGAGTATAGACTCTTGCCTGGGTCATCACAGTTGAGTTTTCTGCCATGCCTTCATATATGGAGACGTCGTCTTCACCCTTAGAAAAATATGATCCACCACAAGAGGCATTCACAAGCCCCTGCAGCTCTGGTGTCAGCCCACAAAAGAAACTCTGCACTTGATTGGGCTTAGATATATCATGGTGTGGACAATGGTCGATGAGCTCTCTGAATCGATCCCAAGCTTCATGGAATTGTTTATTCGGGATCATGACGAAGTTGCTGATCATGGCTCTAACTGCATTTGTCTGGCCGAGAAGGTAGTATTTCTTCAAGTACGCGGTCCGGAGATCTTCCCAAGTATCGATGAATCGCCCCAAATGTTTGAGCCAATATGCGGCTCTGTCAACCAAGGAGAAAGGGAAGGCGATCATCTTGATAGTGTCCTCGGTCATCAGCCTATCATGGATCGTGCTGCAGATCTTTTCAAATTCTTGGAGGTGGAGGTGTGGCTCTTCGGTCGACAACCCATGGAATTTGGGTAGAAGCTGAATGGTATGGGGCCGAAGCTCGAAATCTCCATGGATAGGAGGAAGTTGGATCCAACGATGAGTGAGGGATGCTGCGAGATTGTGCAATTCCCTCATGATAGTCTGTGGCGGTCTCTCAGCATCGGGGTCACCTCCTCCTGCATCAGGTCCATCTCCTCCACCACCTCCGCCACCAGGTCAGTTTTCTCGCATCTGTGTTATTTCTCTCATGAGATCACCCATGAAGGTTCCTCTGGTCTCGGATCTGCCTCTGCATGGTCTCCAGGGATGCTAGAAGTGAATTGTTGATGGCGATTTGATCAATGAAGAATGGCGGGTGCTCATGATCATCAGGATGCTCTCCTCTGTCAGCCATGTCTGGGTTCTCTGAAAAAACAAAAGAACCCATCTCAGGTGCCGTCAAATGCTCTGAGCTCTGCGATGCATTAAATTCTGAGACTCTTGGACTGATGGAAGGGGAATGAGAAGGGTGGTCGAGGGGGAACAGGGTGGATGTGAACTCAGGCTCGGAGAGCGGACTCTCCGAGGTTGTCCTAGATGAATAAGGAGGAGTGCTGGATAGCGGTGCCGACAAGGTCGGCCTAAGAGATCTCCGTCCCATCATCTTGATTATTTGAGAAGATGAAGGCTAAGAAATGGAGAAGAAGAAGGAAGTGACCAAATTATGCACGATTGTGTGGTGTTTTTGATCGTGACCTAGATTCAACTAGCAATCAAACACAAGACAAGGGGATTCACCAACTCAACATGTGAAGCCGTAAGGGTTCGGCTATTATATTTGTAGCTTTTATCTTGAATTCGGGAATTTATCTTTTAACGAGTCTTTAGAGCGCTACGCTTATAGGAGAGAGAGTACTGCCGGAAGAGTATCCCGTACTTGTCCTCCTCTTGTGTAACCTGTAGCTTGCGCTTTTTGAGGTCCTTGTAACCCTTCCTGGATCCCTACTCAGCCAAAGAAATAGAGAAAGGAAGCCAATAGACGAAACCGATACTTCACAACTCGCTCGCAATGGAATCACCCGTGAGCGTGCAAGAACCTACTCGGATGCGAGACGATGAGACAGACACCCTTGTGAAGGCATGGCCTAGGCTCGATACTTCGGACAAGGTCGATGTTCTACACAATAGAGAGTCACCAATGTTGACCAAGCCCCACTCGTCCACGTACGTTAGAAGCGCCAATACTTCGGAAATCCAGGCGATACACAAGACAGCCACAAGCTGGGTTTTGGGCTCTAATCCTTACGAAGCACTCTGCTCACTTGGAAGGAGACCTTCCCATGCAACCTGAAAACAAGTGAGGGTGTTACTCTCCCCAATCAATGAGTCCAATTACCAATTTTATTTAGGTCAAAGTTTTCTTAGCAGTCCATTTTTTAATTTTTTTTGGTGTTATCACTTCTTTTGAGTAAATTCAAACAAGCGCCTAACAGTTTTTGTATTTTCTTGATCCTACTTTGATCCAAAAACAGAGGGAAAATAGAGTCGAAAAGCCAATGCAAGCGGCACTAAGATGGAAATCTCACCTTAGTGCCTAAATGATGAATGCAAAGTAAGAGGACTTACAGTGACTCCCAGCTCTCTCCATGCGAGATGCAAAATAAGAATTTATAAACCTATACTACATGCCGATATGCACACGGAAATCGTCCTAAGCAGGCAATTGCTAACGTGAAGCACCACAAGTCAATCACCAATCCTTGATCCTAAGGGTCCGGTCTAGACTCACCCCTCCTCTTCTCAACAAATCGAGTTCAGGAGTAGCGCTTGATGGGGTGGGCTCGCGGCACGGCAGATCTAAGATGATGATTTAACTGTTTAATTAAACTAAGTCCAAATACGATCTATAGTTGCATGCAAAGGTTATTAGGGTGTTTGGACCTAATCTAATCGATCAAGCAAAAGCCTAGAACTAAGGGCTAAATCCACAAAAGAAAGGGAAAATGAAATCAAACCGGAAAATGACAGCGGTAAAAAACTCGTCAAAATCCACGGTGAGCCCCCGGGTGAATAAACACGCGGAAATTGGGCCTGACTGTCTGAAAGTCCAAGTCCCTGTATTATTACAAATTAATAATTACTCTCTCACAAAATAAAATGGAAACTAATCCAATCACTCTCTCAATCTTCCTGCTCCCTCCTGCCGGCTTGGCTTAAGAAAAGCCGGCTCCGCTTCACGTGGTTGCTCCGGATCCCCTAGGCGATCCGCCTTGCTCCGCGGTCCCTCGCAAGAAGACAACAAGAGATGGTCAGAAAAGCTCAACAATATCTATCAAAAATGCAAGAGAGATAAAATGAAGAAATGGTAGACAAACAAACACAATCAAACAAAAATATGATCTATACGTTGCTGCTCCCCGGCAACGGCGCCATTTGATAACCAGGGATTTCCAACGGTCTTGTATTCCACACAAGGCGGGAACACGGAGGTCGCTGCGGTGACCGCGAAAAATCCCTAATTAATCAACAATTAACCTACACTATAGATCAGGCAATAAGAAATAAATGTGAAGTTAAAATTTATTTTTAACTCTGCACAAAAGATGTATAGAAGCAAGTATGCAGAGAGTTCGAACACAGGGAGCAAGGCAGGATAGATCCACAAGAGTGTGTGTGTGTGTGAGAATGTGATGTATTGTCTACACTATGCAATGCAAATGTTTTTGTGGGTTTTTAATTTTTAGATTTTTTTATTTTCAATTTTTTATTTTGTATTTTGGTTTTCTTTTTACTGATTTTATATTTTCTTTTTATATTTTATATTTTTATATTTTCTTTTTCAGAAAAGGAGTATATATATACAATATAGGGAAAGAGAGGGATAGAGTATTTATAAAAATGGTTAAAAATAGTCAAAAATCAGGAAATGAAATCTTTTTGGTCTTTTTATAATTTTCTACTGTTTTGTGATTTTGGGGGTTTTTCAAAATGTTTTTGGTATTTTTAAATATCAAAATAAGGGAAAACAATGGACTAGGTTGCTGGCCGAAATCAAAATGAGGATGAAAAATAATAAACAGTACCCAAAATTCCTCAAATTAATTTTAAAATATAGAAAATAAAATAAGGAAGAGACATCAACTGAGTTTATATTTTTGTGATTTTTCTATGATTTTCTATATTTTTTGAAGTTTTTAAGTGTTTTCTAATTTTTAAGGTTTTTACTTTGAAATTTTTAGTGATTTTTGGACTGACATTAATAGATGATAAAACACACAAAATATAATTTTTTTGGAATTTTTCAAAACGTTTTTATATTTTTTATGGGTTTTCTAATACAAACAGTATGAAAAATGTATGTTTTTGATTTTTTAATAAATATGAAAATGCAATGAAAATGCAATGCAAAAATATAGCGTAAATCTATAAGTTAACAGGAGCCTATGTGATTTTTTGGTAATTTTTAGAGTTGAAATGATGCATGAAATAAATAGAGCAAGCAAGCAAAAATGTCAAGGCCTAGCAGGGGTATACATGCAAATAGACAATCATCTAGGGGCGTACATGCAATTTTCCACAAAATAATACACTGAATATTCGAATTTATGGACCAAATACAGATTCCCAGACCCGTAGGGGTATCGGTGTAAAATGCCCACCAGGGAGCGTGACTTGCACGCGCTTGGGAAGGACTCAAATGTAATTTCAGAAACGCCCGAGGGCATACATGCAATTTTCCCAAAATTTTAACGCTTAATACAAAACTTAAAGCACTGAAACGAAAAGGCCAAGGGCCTCCCTGCAAAAAGCCCACACCTCACGTGAACAGGTCACGTGAGGTGACATTGCAGAGGTCCTATCTGCAAATACCTAAAGTCCGAGGGCCTAAATGAAAATTTTACAAAATATTTAAACTACCATTTAAAGTTTATGGACTAAAATAAAATTACAAAAGCGTGAGGGTTATACTTGCAAAATTCCCTCACAAAGGAGATCTGATGGCTGGGGATCTTCACTTAGACACGTGGCACAATCTCCTCGTACGATACCGCTTCATCTGGACGCCTGAGATTAGAAGATATCCTCACGATGGACGGTCCTGGGCATCCCAGATCTAACGGCGGTTGTAGCGTCTAGGCCTCCTCCTCGATCTGATAGTTGCGGAGGCTGGAGCAAGAACCGCGGAAGAACTCCGGCGAGCCGAGGTTCTCCGAGGTGCTGCTCCTCCTCCAGTGGAGTTCTTGGCTTCAAAATGAGGCTGGAGGTTCCTGGAGGTCTCCTCTTTCTCCTGGGGGCTTCAAAAGAGCTCGGCGGTGGCCGAGGGTCGTGGAGGAGGAAGGCGGAGCGGGGGAGCTCGGCCAAACTCCGGCGAGGGTCCAAAATACTCCCAGGCACGCGTCAAAGGCGTTTGACCTGCAAAACAAAGTGAGAGGATCCAGGGCAAGTTGCCTGGACCCCGCGGTGGCGAAAAGGCGGCGCGAAATGATGGGGCGGCGCTCGGCCGGAGGTGCTCTCCGGCGAGGGGGTCGGATGTCACGATTTAATCGATTGGGATGCAAAATGATTGAGGCGAAATGATCCTAGAGCTAAGGCGAAGCTAATGCATGAAAAATAAATGGGTGAAGTGGCAGCCTCAACGGTCAATGACCGAAGGGAGGGTACCTCGACCGCCGGCAAAGGGGGAGGTGCTGGAGCCGCCTCAAGCGTCGCTCGACTAATCTGAAGGGCTCGAGAGGAAGCTGTCACCTTCCTCGATCTTGAGGGCACAAGAATGGGAGCTATCCTATGGATTGAGGGGTTCGAATTTGAAATTGAAGTTGGGTGTTCATTATATGTGGTTTGACCCAGCAGCCGGGATGCTCCAAAGACCAAGGTGGATCGATGCAATCGCTGGTCCTCGGCCCAATGTAATCATAGGGCGAGCAAGGTGGAAGATTGGAGCAAAAGTTTGTAGAAGGAATCGGGACGAAAGGGTGAAAGGCCTGACCTCGAAAAATCCACAAATGCGGGTCAAAAATGAGGTCTGACACGGGCTACAGGGGGCTAGGACACCTAGTTGACCAGGGTCAACTAGGGTTTGCACCTGGTTGGTGCACGTGGACCAACCGGGAAAAACCCTAAAAAATCATTTTATTAAATCGATTAAAAATAGAAAAAGGTTGAATTAAATTATGATTATAAAATAAAAAATATTTATTATTTTATGTAGTATTTTATTCTGATTTTTAATTATTTTTATGAGATATATATTTGCAAGTTTGCTTTTATACCCCTTATAGGTATAATATTTATATATTTTATTAATTGATTTTTATTTTGGTATTTTTAATTTCTTTAATTCTATTTATTATTTTACAAAATTATAAAATACTTTTATGCATGTAATTATATTTTTATTTTATTTTTCTGATGTGTTTTGTATATTTAATAAAATAAAAGTATAGTTTATACAGGTATGTATATATGTATAATACCTATGTATTATATATACATGCATTTTTATTTTGAGTTTTATTTAGGTTTTTATTCTGATTTTAATGTACAAATATATTATAAGTAATATTTACAAAATTATAAAACATAAAAATACAAAAATAATGAATAAATAATAAATTGAATATTTTAATCTGTACAAATATACTACAAGGGTCCAAAACTCAACTTTCAAACCGTAACTCCAAAAAATACGAAACTACCTCCATTAAATAAAGGTGAGTTTGGTACATTTCGAGTTTTTATTTGCAGATACAGGTCTGGGAAGTTAGAGTTTTGGAATCTTATTCAGACTGTAACTTTTTATCTGTGTATTATTTTTGAATGAAATCGATTTTGTATTTTTCTTTACTAAATTATCTACAACTTTCATGTACAGAGTTTATTTATTTGATGTATAAAAAGTGGAACCGAAAATAGGTCCCAAAATGAATAAAGAATGAATGAAATATGTATTGTATTTGGCCCTTATCTCCCCCTACTTTATTCCTTGTCGACCTATTCATCAAGATACCTAGGTCTCGGGGTTTCGGGTCATAAAATATTTACAATATTTTATTATTTTTCTTTTATTTATTCTATGATTTTGGCTTTAATTACAGTATTTTACACACTATTTACAGATACATGCATGAATGCTAATATGCTCTAATTAATGCTATTTACAAGCATTTACTAGGGTTTTTGAGGCCAAAATGATAGAATAAAGATGATGAAATGTGGATTCATCAGGGGCCTACGGGTGCGAAGGTTGGCGAGGTTAATGGCAATCGCAGAGATTGCGTAGGTGGGTAGCAGGGGAGAAGGAAAGACCTCATGTTCGGGCACATACGGAGGAGGAGAAAAAGAAGTCACGTGCTAGGCATGAGACTAGGAGAAGAAAAGGGGGTCGCATGCTTGGCATGTGGAGAGAGAGGTGGGGCGACACGTGGCTGTCCTAGGAGGCGCTACATGTCGCTCCAAAAAAATTCAAAATTAAATATAATCAAAAATAAAAAGAAATAGAAGAATATCTCGGATTGAAAAAGTTTTCTTCATGAAAGTTCCCATCTCGATGAGATCTATAACTTTTATGAAGGGACCAAGAGCAAAAGAGGTCATCTGCACAAAGCGATATTTTTTGGGTACTCTATGTACATAGAATACCTTGATTTTTGGGTTTTGTATTTTTTTATCATTTTTGCATAAGATAAAAATCAAGAAAAATACGATAAAAAGGACACATATTTACATATTATTATATTTTTTAGATTTTAAATAAATAAGAAATAGGAAAGAGAGATATTTGTATAGACTCGTAAGGACACTCAGACTCGGTTAGTTTCTTTGATTTCAGTCTTATTTTAGATTTGAATTTTTGTGCTTTTAATAATAAATTCATAAAAAAATATTAGAAAAAGAAATAAAATAAAAAGAGTTAAGTATGTACATAAAATATCAGGTCAAAAACCGTTAAACTACACAATGCGCAAAAGAGGCCCAAAACCCAACTTCCACATATGAGCTCTGATTTTTATAAAATTGGTTTTATTTTGAAGGTCTTTGAATGTATATTAGTTTAAAAGCTAGTAGACCAAGATCTGACACTGTATGAGGAAGATATGTGTGTTTTAATCTGTCTATTTTGAAATTAGGGTTTTGTCTCACGGGCCAATTATTTGAGTTCACAATTTTTTTGTATTTTTCATTTAATCTTGTTAAAAATATGAACACAATAAAGTTTATTTCATGTCAATTGGAGTTAGCATGATTAATTAAAAATTCATGAATTTAGGTGAAAATGTAAAGATGATAATGAATGCAATTATGTGTGCGTAAAATGCAGATATTAATTCTAAGTGCATGAATGGTAAAAATGCAGAATAAATGATGAAATGCAGCTAATTACTCGGGAACGAAGCTCTATTTTCAACTTTTAGTGTGATGAATCATGGATTCATCAGTAGACAGAGATCCCCATGGATCTTGGCATAACCTCAATGAATGGATGTCGTCGTCACCATGATACCATGGCTACCCTCCTTGGTTGTATGGTACAATCTTTCCACCTTGTGGTTTTTACTATTAGTTGTGTGTCATATAATACATTAAAACAGGGGAAATTATTTTTAAAAATTTAAAATAATTTTTGAAGGGAAAATTTATTAAGGAGGAGATATGTTTTCATAATAAAATGGATGAAGCATTTTGTATTTTTGAAAAGGGGAGAAAAAATGTTTCAAAGAAAAACCTTTTTTAATGAAATCTTTTTGAGGTTGAAAGGGGGAGAAGTAGTGAAGATATTAATCTCCAAGTTTTATTTATTCTTCATCATCAAAAGGGGGATAATGTTAATATCTTGATTGCATACTAATTATATCATTATTTTAATGATAACAAATCTTTGAGAGTATAGATAGATTTGCAGATTTTGTGGAAAACTCACTCCAAGTTTGAAACACAAACAAGTTGAAAGCTGTTGATAAAGTGAAGAAGAAGAAGAATAAAGAAGACTTTTATAATAGACATATGTAAAAAGTCTCAAATATATATGCATGTGTATCATGTAGGCATGTAAGGTTCAGACCATTATGATCGATCAATCTTCTTAGTTTGATCAATCAATTGTCTTAGATCGATCAACCTAATTGACCTAATCTACCGTTACTGATCGACCATTCCACCTAACCTAATTAATCACCCATGATTGACTCACTGCCTTTTATGATCGGTCACAATTTGAATCCAGTCTCCCCATGTCTATGAGATGATCGATCACCTTGATCTACTTGATCGATCAACTTGAAATGATCGATCAACTTCCTTGCATGATCGGTCATGTGTATCAAATCTCAATGATTTCTTTCCAGATTTATTCCAACAACTATATTTTTGAGAGCTTGTCTCCTACCACTATAAATAGGACCATGGATCCATTGTTGAGAACACACATTCTATGGCAAAACATCTCTCTCTCAAAGCTCTATTCGAGGTCGTCTCTCTCTCGCTCTCTACTTAAAGATCACATCTTGAGAGCCAGCCGAATACACAATCGATTTGCAATTCAATTATTTACGATAGTGTGTATTTTCTTAGCCTCAATATTTGCATTGCATATTTATATTTGAAGCTTTATATATTGTTGTAATCTTTACTTTACTACTGTCCTCTAACATTTGGTGTTTGATCCAATGTATACAAAGAACTAAGTGTTTGGTCCAAATTGTTGGAACAGCTATGGCGTGTGATCCAAAGTGCTTGTGAATGGTTGGGTTATGTGTGGAGAAATAACTCAAAATAGTGGAATAGTTGATTGACTCGGTCAATCAGGAGATCTCGAGTTAAGTGACTCAGGTCGTGGTTTTTACCCAATGAGGTTTTCATGTTAAAATACCTTGCCTCGTTTGATTGTTCTTGCTTTGTGGATTGATTGAATATATCTTTGATGACTCACCGACACCTGCTGGATTTTCAGAAATCATAAGATAAAGATTAGTGAGTGCCAAGTAACGAAGAATAGAAAACTAAACAAGTAGTGCAGTTTAGCAAAACATATTATAACAGAAAGTTTCATTTTTCTCATTAGATTATGTTTTATTCCTTCTATTCTACATCGGAGATTAGTCCAGGTGATTTACCTCACTTCTGATGGATTCCGAAGATGTGGACACTTCGAGATTGGAGATTGTGTTGATCTGGTAAGCTTATACCACCACACGTTGCCTCAACCAATCCACCAAATCTACCATGATAAATTTCTTTTTTTATTATCTAGCGTTCCAAACCCTCAGCCTATTAAACAAGGAAGCCCACCGTCCTCGAGGTCCGGTATCTTAAAATCACAGACTAATATTTAATCATCTATACCAATGACTTTAAATACATTTTATCATGACCCAACTGCTATTAAACCACACGTGCCTCCATGTGGCACGACCACATATTCAATCATTCAATCTACCTAATGGCAGCCAACTACCACACATTGGAAATAGTTTATTACGCGGGCATAACGTATCCGGGTAACCATGTACCACTTAGGCATGGCCTGTCAATTTAGATTGTCTTTTGAAAAACTTACATGTTGCATGCTTGACTTGTAGTATCTACTCCAAATCATCCTTATCGTAAAAGATAGTACATAAATTGTAATTGGATCTCATTTGTACTACATCAATTTTCACCTAATATCGGTATAATATTGTACAAATTTCGTAGTAGTTGCAAGGATGATTCATTACACCAACTCTACTTTAGCAATTATTTTAGAGTAAATCATGAAACAATCATGTGAAGTTCTTCATAATTAAGAACACGATAAGTACTAGTTTTATCCTGTTTAACTTGAAAACCCAATAGCAAGAGATATGATTTCATTACATGTTCATGTTAACTTCTATGTGGAGTCAATCTACCTTGATTCATGTTCAACTAGGTCTTATTAGCTCATGAAAAATTCCATTTCCGAGTCAAGAACATGAAGAACACATGAAAAACATGGAGAATAGATGAATAAAGTGAAGAATGAACGAAGAACGTGAAGAACACGAAGAACATGAACTCTCTTTAAATTTCTTAAAATGTTTCTTCTTATAAGGGTGATCTTCTAGGGAAAATTTCGATAGAGTCTCCCTTATATCGGGCGATATTTCAAGGAAATTTTTTTGAAAAGTTTCCCCACATATCAAGTGACATTCTAAAGAAAATTTCAGCAGAGTTTCCACATATATCAGGTAATATTCTAGGGAAATTTCAGCAGTCTCCCCTTATATCGAATGATATTCCAAGGCAATTTTTGCCAGAGTTTTGCTTCTATCTGGAGAAATTCAAAAGAAAACACGAGTCTTGAAAGAAACATATTGAAACATGAAATTAAAAATATCCACTTACCTCCTTCCCGAAGCCATCGAGGAGAGGGGTGCTCTGTCTTCCTTCTCTTCTTCCTCCCGGCAGCGCTTCACTAGTGCTTCTTCCCCACCTCCCTCCCCTTCTCTCAGCCTCTCAACCCTAGCTTGGGTTGGTGGTGGATGGAATGGAAGTTGTAGGGATTGAAGAGGCAGAGGGTATCTATAGGCCTCTGGGGTGTCTACATGTCATCCTCGTCAATGCCCCGTCAACATGATTGGTGAATCATCATTCGCCTACTACACAATACGATTCCAGTCAATTGCACCATCATCACCAAAACCATGGGCTATCCAACTCATGATTTTTCCTAAGCTTATAACGAAGCCCATGGCAGCCCTAGATGATTCGGTAACACCGATCATAGTTTATTAGCATTAATCATGATTAATTAGTCTTAACTATGATTAATACCAAATAATTTATGATTAATATTTAACAATCATGATTAATAGTATCTTTAATCACCATTAATATCTTTAATCATAATTATTTAGCGCAAATGATAGTGATTAAGGGTTAATGACATCTTAGCCGATGTCAAGCTCTTTGAATTCCCAAAATTCACAACAATTCGAAACAACCTCCGATTTAGATGAAACAAGTTCCGTTGGATTATTCTCGTCGGGCTATTCTCGTCGGGCCGAGTCTAATATCCATATATTATGTTGGACCTAAAGGGGTTGATTTTTAGTATTTAACGTAAACTTTGGAGCAAACTTCAAGAGGAGTATATAGTGAATGGGTAACTCCGAAGTTATCCATAAGAGTCTTAGAGACTCAATCATGTGTTGCAATGGAGAAACATCACAAGGATACTAGTGTGGAGGTAAAGTACCATGGATCTTGTAGCAGTGTGAGCACAACGAATACATGTAGCAGTGCAAGCCATGCACACAATGGTACATACGTGAGGGAAACAAGGTGGCATGCAATGAAGCGACAAACATTAAGGAGCAACGAGATATCACTACACATGCGTACACATGAAGGCACATGGTATTGGTAGTGATGCGTGGTGGTCTAAGGAGGCATGAAGGATTACATGCGTTGAGTATGAGTGTGGGAATTCATGCTCGGTAGTACATGTACATGAGTGGTCTGGAGGTCATGATTGCGAAGTTCTGGTAGACCTCCCATTAACATGTGGAGCACTAAGGATAGGTTCACCGTACAAGGGTCTGAAGGTTCCCATTTGTACAAGGCTGAGTATTCGTTGGCACTTGGTGAGTTATGGCAAAGCTGCACCAGCAAGGAGTTAGAACGTGCATGTGCTGATGATTGTGGTTGATGTGGTGTCAACCTTTCAAGAAGACGAAAGGATAACAAAGGAGTCGAAGAGATACACAGATGAAAAGTTACTGTGGAGCGTGAAGGGTTGCTGTGGAACTTGAAGAGTTCAGTATCCTAATATATCAATATTGTAGATATAATAATGAGAGCTCCTTGGGTTGCCTTGAGTCTTGTATATATAGAGGGGTGATGTCTCATTTGTACACACCATATTTCAGAGAGAGTCGCTCGTTCTAATAACATAGTAGCTATGTACCCGTGCTTGTATGCTTGTGTTATTGAGCACAATATTGAGAGTGTTCTTGAGCGATCTTGAGTGTCGTACTTGTGCTTGTATTGGAGCGTCAGTACATGAACAAGCAGGAGTACGAGAAGAGTTGAAGAGTGTCCCTAACCGTTCTATCCAAGAGGGCTGGTTAGCTACGGGTAGCTAACGCCATACATGTGAAAATCGGTAGAGGGATTTCGACCATGTAGCAGTTGGTATTAGAGCATAGGAGCAGTCAAAGGTGACGTCATTTTTTGGCACGAAGCGGTATCAGAGCTTATTAGCGCCGAGCAAAGCTAGGAGCTATTGTTGATGTAGTTTATTATGGAAGCAAAAAGAAACTTAGTGGTGCGAGTTCATTTGCAACTCTTCGAATGAAGATAGTGGGTGTCATTGATCATGTTGCAACATTGGAGCAGGGCATCACAAAGATTGAATCCACCACCGGGACTCATGGCCACCCCACTGCAAGCTTGGAGGATCATGCGTCAGAAGGATCAGGTGTTGAGGACAATTCTTAACATCCTTTGAAGCAGATCAAGCCCCTGGAGGACAACCTGGAGGTTTTCAACACGATGATGGATGATATATGAGATGAGGTCTCCCTCATCAAGAAAGCGCTTGCGAATGGGGAGAGCTCCACAGAGTTGCGACTACCAAAGGTATCAGAATCCAAACCCTTCTCATGCACTCACTGTGTGAAGGATTTGGAAAACTTCCTGTGGGACATGGAAGTGTACTTCTAGGCGACCAAGACTAGGGAAAGATGGGTGTATAAGGGGTTTAATGTCTCTTGCCGGTGATGGCCCTAATGGGAATGAAATAAGATTAGAAGGGTCAACAACTGTAGCCACGTGCAGCACAAGACCTAGAGAAGAAGTTACATGTTATGACCTATATGATTCCAAGGGCTTGTTTGGTTACCAGGTTACCCTGAGATAACCTGGTTTACCCAGCATTCTTAAGTTAGAATTACATCACAAAACAATGTGACATCAAATCACATTCCTTATTTCCACACTCACCAATCTCTTTACCATCCAAACAACTACTATTGACATTATGTTACTCTAACCCAACCCAACCCATTAATCAAACATGCCTTTGAGATCCATAGAGTTTCTATCTTTACACGTTAGTCCATAGAAGAGTAGATACATCGGAAGGGGTGAAAAGGGGTTAATTAGCTTTACGGTCCCTACTTAGTTATCTTGTTATTTTGAATGTGTCCGATCGGAATGACGAAGAGTCCAAGAATATGCCAAAATCGCGGTCAGGCTGCCTAAAATGACTCTTTCCAGGCGCCGCAGTTATCCGAGTCAAGAATCCACCCTCCACGACAGCTGGGGCTTAAACAACCACCAGTGGCCTTCGAGAGCCTTATAAATATCCGACGTCGTTTCCACCACTCGCGCTCTTCTCGTCGAAGGTGATCACATCTCCCCCATTTATCTCATCTCGAAGCCAATCTCGTCGTCAATCGGATTCTCAGGTGCTTCTCCTCCCGTGGCAGATCGAGGAAATTAGGGTTTTCGGTGGGTACTTGTTGGCGTTCGATCGGATCGTCGGGCCTTTTTGTTTTTTTAATGTTTGCCAAATTAGGGGTTTGACTGCAGATGCAACGAGGAATCTGTTTCGTTGCGATGCGATGAAAGAAGTTTGTGGTTTGATTAGGAATAATTAAGATATCTTGCTCGGATGGATTTGATTGCTTCAAACGGACGCCTGACGAAGGTGTTTGTTGAGTTGGGAATATATAGTGTTGAGATTTGGTGGATATATGTCATATGCCTTCATTTTGTTAGCAGTTGTGAGTGATCGACCGTGGTTTTCTTTCCTCGTCATGGTTTAAGGGGATTACGAGATAACACAATCACATCATTATCCGTTCTTATTTTCCAGTAGTTATTCCTTATACCTCATAGAGACAGATCAAACAAGGAAAGATAAATCCCTCAACGAAACTAAAAGGTTATCAAAATTCCTGAAGAGAATGCTGCTTTTAGTTGTCTTTCTTAAAGTGGTTTGATCTTTTCAAGTGGTCCTAAGCTTGGATTTAAAAAGGCTGTTGCTAGGTGCTACACATTGAAATTGATGGCCACTTTTGACTATTAAACACACTACCAATTTTATAACTATCATGTCTTGATACTGAAGTTAATGTTAGATTGTTACCCATCTAGGGACATGACTTATATGCAGTTTTTTAAAAGTATTGTCATGTAATCAGATTATCATGTGATGGAACTGAGGCAGCAATCTCCTCAACATGAAGGCTAAAGCTGCATAGAATAGATCCCATAGTGAAATGTCTTTCCGTGTGCTCCACATATAGCTGGAGCATCATGCAGGGGGTCATCCTCTATTATTGAGATTATCTTATTCATGATACACTAGAAAGGATAATGAAAGTGGGAAAGGCCTTCTCTTTACATCATATTAGCATCTGGAACAAATTGTAGTTGAAGTTCCATCTTACAATATTTTTTATAATAATACCTACCAGATGCATCACAAGGAGGTGTTTACTTCAAGTATGGAGTGAGCTACTTGAATCTCTGTCTGCCAAAATATACATGGCTAGATTGAAATGGCACACTAAGACAGAATGTGCAAAATATTTTTACCATACTATTTTACTAAAAAAATCCTGGATCCATTACATGAAGTTTGAGATAATGGTTGCGATTCATTTTGTAGGATAACAAGAGATGTAGCTGAAACTGTGTGCATCAAATATATCTTTTCAACCTGGGTCAAATACTGAGTGAGGTTTTGTGATAAAATGCCCATTAAATTTAGTCCTTTTTGCCAAGATACCATTATGGCATTTCTATGCTGGCAGAAGGCCGATTTGAAGAAAACTCAAAACTAATATATTAAAGACAGCTGTAATGAATATGAGAATATTCGATATTTAAAAATAATGAAAAACTTAATGGAAGAAAAGTTAACCCCTGATAGTTCGAAATAGCTTCTGCAGATCTCGTGGTTGAGTCTATTTGATGACAGATGCTTTGTTGATATTGTAGTATGCATTATTTTCTCATTTGTTCTACCTTATTACATTGAAATGTATTTTTCTGTGTATGCCATTTTTTAAAAGTTTTTTTTCTTCATACGCTGTTCTCTGGCATTCTGATCTCACTGCTGCAATGTAGTTTTTGGATGCTGACCATGTGAACCTTCTTTACTCCTGTTTCCACATTGAAGTACTCCTGTAATTGTGCAGCTATTCTAAGTGAAGACACGTGGTTCTGTATCTCTGTTGTTTAATTAGTTTGTATGCGAAGACCTGCTGATCTGCCTGATCGTTTCTTACTTATTCTGTCATTACATTGAGAATCTGCTAAGTTTGCTGGTCCATCCAGGGCTGGCTATAAATATTTAACCACGGCTCCAGGCAAAAAAATCCATCTAAAAGTTAGAAGGGGAAGAAAATGCACCATAGGATTCTCTAAATTCTTGATTGCTTCCCCTTCTTTCCACGGCGGTCGAGGTGCCCTCCCTTCTGCTGGTGGGCATCCTGCAGATCTTACCTTTCTAGCAGGCGGGGGGTACTGAAAATCCTGCAGTGGCTGTGTTCTTTTTTACTACCAAGGTATTGTAGTATGGTTTCGTCCGAGTGCATTGAAAGAGATGCCCTCATATTGAAGCAGATAAATGACCATATGGGATGCCTATCGGTGCCTCTCATGGGTAAGCTTCTCTTTCTACTTCATATTTAATTTTATGTAATTCATTTTATGTTTATTGAATTAATTACAATTATAAAAATGCTAGGTTCTTGATGCAAATGAAAATTTTAGTAGAAAAATAATTTTGACGATGAAAATACTTGGTGGAAAAAATAGAGAGCGGAAGAAGAGAATATCTCATCGGATGTGAGGGATTTGGAGAAAGAAGCGCGTACATTGCGTGAAGGGAGAAGAGAGAAGAAGAGAGATAAATGAGATAAATCTCAAATATAATTAACTCTTAATTGAATGACTAAAACATTGGACTACTATCTCCTTTATATAGGAGGGCGGGGTTACAAAAATAGAAAAAAAGATAAAATAAAATAAAATCCTAATTTGAACTCTAAGTATCTCTAATGGACTAACTAACTGCTAAATATAATGACTAACTAATTTGATTTGAGATCACATGTGATCTCTTTATTTAAAATAAAATTGCAATGACTCAATTAACCAAAAATAGAATGACTCTAATTAAACAGACGGAAATTAAACCCTATTTATATATTTCATGTTGCATCAGCTCTATGTCGCTTCGAAAAACTCATCTCTTGATGAGTTGCTTTGTCTTCGATTGCGGTATTGGAGAAGCCTTGTTGAATTCGTTGAACAATTGGCTTCAATTTCATGCCTTTCTTCCTTTATTCAACATTACGTTTGTAGTTCTTCTCAATTGGAGAGTGTCCATGTAATTTTTCTACCCGTTCACTTAGAGGGCTTATTTCCCTTGACCTTTTGGGTAAAGGTCTTTGAATTGAGGACTTGTATAATTTCTCCAAGCCTTTTTTGGATGCCTTGAATTACGGGATTGGGATCTCGTTTTAGTGAAACCCCTAGTTGCAGCTAGGGTTTCGATCCTCCCAGACAAGCGGTGACAGATGCGTTGGAGCCTATAGCGGCATCAGCATCGACTTCGGCTGTTGCGGCGGCGGTTTCTCCAACACTAGCAGTGGCGATGACTTCATTGGATGTGTGCAAGGCAGTAGCAGGGCCCGTGCAATCGATGTACATGGTAACACTGAAGCTTGATGCCCACGAGGAGGCGGTGGCTAGAGCGTGCGACATTGATGGGGTGAGGTACACGACAATGATAGATGGCTGAAGGTGTGGAGATGACGCGAGGGAGGCTATAGCTCGAGGGAAGGGGTTGTAGGGTCAGTGGTAGGGCAGGGTAGTGGGGATGGGAAGGGGACTGCAAAAAATATGGCGGTGGTTGGGGGTTGTTGGCATTGGTAGAGGTGCAGAGGCCACAGGAGGGGTGACGATGGGGCTATGGCGGGGAAGATGGTTGTTGGAGGTGGTTTTGGTGGAGGAAGGGACTGTGGGGGTGGTGATGTGGCCGGTAGGGGGGTTGAAGGTGCTGGAAACGCCTTTGGAAGTGGCAGATGTAGGTCTGAAGTAGCTTGGGAAGGCTTCAAAGGTGTGGGGTTGGTAGGATGGATGACCCGTAGCATCGAGGAAGGGGGTGGAGGCTTGTGGATCTCCTAGACATTGATTTGGGGAGGCTGGACAACAGTTTCAATAGGCTTCAGAGGTGGTAACAGAACTGGAGTCGGGATCAGCAGCGATGACAACAACGTTGGAGGAGGGAGAGGAGTTTTGGGATCCCCCCGGACAACAACTTCGGGTGGTTGTATCATTACAGATGGTGGTGGGGTCGACCTGACGACGCTCAGGATATGAAAAGTTGCAGCTAACTCCCGTAGACTCTATTGAAATTCGAGCAATATGGACATCAACTCTTGTTGCAGGCATCTTCAGCTCGCCGTTTACGTTCCACAAATGAGAGTCTTTCGTGGTGTGTTTGCGCGAACATTTGTACGGATTGTCGGATCGCAAGGATGATCTGTAGGCCATACGTTGATACGAATTGATGCAAATGGAAATTTTAATAGTAGAAAAATAATTTTGATGGTGGAAATACCTGGTGGAAAAAAATTGAGGGCGGAAGAAGGGAAGATCTCGTCGGATGCAAGGGATTTGGAGAAAGACGCGCATAGATCGTGTGGATGGAGAATAGAGAAGAGGAGAGATAAATGATAAATCTCAAATGTAATTAACTCTTAATTGAATGACTAAAATATTGGACTACCATCCCCTTTATATAGGAGGACGGGGTTAAAAAATAGAAAAAAAGATAAAATCAAATTAAATAAAATCTTAATTTAAACTCTAAATAACTCTACCTGACTAACTGCTAATAACTGGCTAACTAATTTGATTTGAGATCACGGAAGGAGAATAGAGAAGAGGAGAGATAAATGATAAATCTCAAATGTAATTAACTCTTAATTGAATGACTAAAACATTGGACTACCATCCCCTTTATATAGGAGGTCGGGGTTACAAAAATAGGAAAAAGGATATAATAAAATCCTAATTTGAATTCTAAATAACTTTACCTGACTAGCTGCTAATAACTGACTAACTAATTTGATTTGAGATTACGTGAGATCTCTTCATTTAAAATAAAATTGCAACGACTCAATTAACCAAAATAAAATGACTCTAATTAAACAGACGAAAATTAAATTCTATTTATTTATTTCATGCTGCATAAGTTCCTATCCTCACTTATGCACACTAATGTGGTCCAATAACAACATGATACAACATCGGATCACACAGTTTATTTTTAGCACCATATTGGTTTTATGAGTAAAAAATACATTTTTGAAATGAAATAACGGGAAGTTCTCAATCTGGAGTCTTTTCATGATTTCACCTCCCTGGTCTCCCTTCTTTCGAAACATCTGATAGGACTCGACCCGAGGCTAAAAGTATGCAAGATGTGGAGGGACTGATTGTTGACCTACCTTGCACAGTCCCACAAACTTATCAAGTTACCAGAGAGGCTTGTCTAACTCTGTAGCACATGACAATGAGACCATGCCCGCTAGATCACCTACGCACAGGGAGCGAAGGGATAAAAGCACTTTTCTAGGGTAGTTATTCTTGTGCTTGGCTTGGATTACTTAGTGTTGTATGCCTAGAAGGGCAGTGCGATTGTCGTCTCATTCAAGCTCCCTAACTTAGTGCAAGGAAACACCCTCATCCTTTAGCTGCCACATGGTTGGTTAATCGTATACAATAGGAGCAAGGGAACAGATCTAGTTCCTTTTTAAACTAGATACCTAGCAATGATCTCTATTTTCATCCATCTAACTATGTTGATTTTAATTCAGGCGACTTAACACCAACCATGTTGTGAAACTTAATGCTAAACTTCAGAGTTCAAAGTTATAACGACCCGGCTTAGGAATATGGTAGCACGGTCTTCTTTTGCAAAATACATAAACGAGCCACATGCAGGGAAACTCATGCATGTGGTTTTGACCGTCCTTCGGTATCTAATAACCTTTCCTTTGCTCGCTATTGGCGCACCTCTCCTAATAATTGCCCATTTAATTTGGAATAATTTTTAAGGAAGACAATTCTACATTTTTTTGCCAAATTCTTCTATTATTAAGTTCAATTGTACCAAAGGTGAAAATACCTATGTTCTCATTCTTAAGATTCAAGGCGATTCCTTTGACACAGCAGGAAAATTCTATCATCTCCATAGCTTGAATCTCCTTCAATCCATAAACACGTGGAATGCCATCTCCAACTGAAATCACGCGGTTGATCTCAGCAAGGAAAAAAAATAAATGACATAATTTGACTTTTTGCAGAATATCATGTCTATGAGTAAAAAATACATTTTTTGAAAAGACAAAGGATAACCCTTGGAGATATTTCCCATATATTTCATCTAAAAAACACGCATCTAACAATTACAACTCAACATCTCAAATATTCCAATAATATGATATTGCATGGCACTCATTCTCAATATTAGACCTGCTAGATTTAAACATGCATCTTTTCTTTTTTTTTTCTTTTTTTTTCCAAAGCTCGGTAATTATGGGGCCCGAGTAACCCCTTTTATTAATAAAAGAGATAATACAAGAGGCTCAAAAGGACAAGTCCTTGGAGCCTTTGAAGTGGCTAGCTTTGACAATGAAATTGTCATGCTACTAGAGAGATGGTCAACATGACCCAGAGGATGAACATGATAAGGAAATGGTCAACATGACCCATAAAATGATCAAAGTAAGGAAGTGGTCAACATGACCTAGTGGCCAACATGGCCTAAAACAGAAACGACAAACTAGCTTGAAAAATATACAATAATCCGCGCCTCCTGTGTGTGAATGCCCAATAAGATGACGATGCCATTCTTCTACCTGCTTCTCTCCTTAGAAGAATCCCTACCTCTGCAAATATCGCTACATAATGAAGACGCTCCTCAATTGCCGAGAAACTTGCTTTCGCTTTTCCACTTCATAATGCAGACGCTCCTCAAAGCCGAGAAACTTGCTTTCGCTTCCAATTTGCAAGAAAGTAGATGTCCACAAGTAGGCGAATAATAATCATCATATTGGGTACACAATAAAAAACCATTGCTAATTTGAGAGGGAAAATCGAAACAGAGCTGGATCTTTTCCCGCAAGTGAGAGTTGACGTGAAGATACAAGCAGAAAGACTTAACCACCTTCTTTTAAACTGAGACTTCCTTCATAGAAGAAAATACTGACGTTAACCGCCTGATCGCAACAGTGTACCGGCCAAAAGTGTACCTCCACCATGAAGTTGGTAGCAACCTCAAAGAAGGAAGTGGGGGCCTCTCCATCTGTAGCCTCCGCAACTAGCCAATGTGAAAACATAGTGAAGTTGTGCGTGAAGAAATGAACAACAAAATGTATCTAGCTCCATCAGAGTTGAAAACTTCCTTCAAGGAAGAAGTAATGTCGTTAACCGCCTGAACGCAACAGTGTACCGGCCAAAAGTATATCTCGTCCATGAATTTGGTAGTCTCCTCCAAGGAAGCCGAGTGACTTTTGATGTCATAAATCCTCCACCACTAAATAGTGACGCTGGGAGTAAGAACAAACATCAAGATGAATGCGCCATCATCAGAGCTAGAAACTTCATCGAGGTAGAAAATATTGTCGTTAACCGCATGATCGCAACAGTGTACCGGCCAAATGTATACCTCTAACCTGACTCGGTGACCACCTCTAATGACGGAGCAAAAAACTTTCTTTTTGTAAATACTCGCAGCTAACATTGATCCCAAAGCTTGATTAGATGTTGGAAGATATTGGATGAATTCCAACATTGAAAAAGGGAGAAAGTGACGCACGAAAACCACCAAATTGGGAGTGATTTTTACTTCCAAAAACCGTTGTAAAAAAGAAGAATATATTAAAAAAGTGGCCCTCTTAATTTCAACGGCATAAGGGGAGTAGGAGGAAACCACCATAAGTGGTGGTTTTCTTCCGGAAACCTCCTTGGAGAAAAAAGTGGTTCCAGGAAAAGGGAAAAGATGGAAAATGGAGGTAAGTGGAAACCACCATTGGTGGTTTTTTTTCCGGAAACCACCTTGGAAAAAAAGTGGTTTTAGGAAAAGGAAAGAAGTAAAGTGGAGATGGTTGGCATAAAGAGCAACCACCCCATTACGTAAAGAGGATAGGTAATGATTGAAAATAACCACCCCAATATAAATATATTAATTATGAGCATGAGGAAAGGTGGTTAAAATTACGAATATGGAGGGTTAGTTATGTATAACCACCCACATTTTTGGTGAAAACTACCACAAACATCGAAAGAAGAGAGAGAAAATTGATTTTTGGATTAAACAGTTCTTTCGATGAAGTTCTTGGAGTTCTTGAGAGTTCTTCCTCCAGTCGTAGGATGGAAGAAGAACGCTTCCAATAAGAAGAACAAATCCAAAGAAAAATGATACCATCCAGAAGAGATGGTGTTAACCATTGAAAAACAAGAGAAGGGAGGGCAAAAGAAAGAAAAAGGAACAAATCCTCCCTTCCAAACTGTTCTTAGAAGTTCCTAAATCAACAAAGGAAAATCAATCCTTTAGTTGAAATAAGAACGGATTAGGGCCCACGCCTTTGAAAAAGAGGTAGAACATGCACGTTTAGAGTGCGTTCTACCAAAATGATACAAAAGACCGAAGAACACCCCAAGAGATCCAAAATGAAAGCAAGAATTCCGCGAGAAATCCGCCTCCAAGATGAATAAACCCACAAAAAAGAAGAATCGATGCACGAGAAACTCTTGAAGATCGAAAGAATTAGGAAAGATAGTGACCTGAGAGTAAGAACTCTTCTTGACGTCAGTAACTAACTCAGAGCTTCTCTCTCCTCCCCTTGGGAGGGGAGGGAATGGGGTTTAGGGTATATTTGATCTTTTCTTTGCAACTACAACATCCAGATTACCATGAAGGGACTGAAGATGTCATTTCTTTTGACATATATTGAATCGCTAGCACCTCTCGTTCCCTCTTTAAATTTGCACCAGAAGGCACCTAAAGAGGTTACGTGACATGTCTATCCATGGAAGGTCAAATCTTCTACACATCTCTCTATAGAAGGCATGCTAAATGGACAAGTGGTGGGCATCTTCTTCTCCATCAGCATGAAGAGAAAGGCCTTAAATATTGATTTCGATAGCGTATTGGTGAGTCGGGGAAACCGACATATGTCGTAGACATGTCGCCGATATTTCACTGAAGTCGGCCTCAAGGTCATGAAAAGGCAAAGCAACATCATCAAAATTCACCAATCAGTTTCGATTTCGCCAACTCAGAGAAATCAAAATATCAGTGAAATGTCTGTGAATTTCACTGACATTTTGAGCCATGATTAAGAGATAAGTGGTATTCGTACGAGCCAACTGCCTATATGCCTTAGTAACCACCCTTCTCTTCGCCGGCCACATTAAGATATTGATTATGCCTTGGTCTTGAAGATGCACCTACAATCCCTCAAGAATAAAGAATCAATTATTGAAGGTCATGCCACTACCATCATTTTCTTATAAGCAACCGCTACAAAAAATTCCATCCATCCCACTCTTGAAAGTTATGGGACTTAGGCATGACTTTTTGCCCTGTAGTAGAGAGAGTAATTATAGCAATTCCGTAAAGCAGGCACTATAAAAGGAGGGACACTCATTCACAGTCACATGAATGGTTTCACATGGAACATGTCTGCTAAATTCATTATATTTAGTGAAGCGATCCCCGAGATGAGCAACCCTAGACCAATCATTTAGTCAGGAACAGAATTGAGTGCCATTACCTAGCTTCTGCACTAGAAATTATGCAATCTAAGGAACCATCTTCACAACACTATTCAGGAGCATTGAAAGTCACGATAGTAGCTTACACCACTCAACCTGGTTCAAAGTTTGTGTGGACAGGAGAACACAAAATTCTCTAAAGCCATCATGGTCTTGTATCCCCACCTAGACAGAACATCAATATTCTGAGTGCTCAAGTTCTTGACAACAAGTGGAATGGGGAGCTCTCGACGTAAGAGAGAGCGACTGCAGTGGGCTGCTCGTGAAGGGTAGAAGGCATGGGTGAGGGCTACCAATCTTGGAGAGAAGAAGGTGATGAGAGCTGCCAATCTTGGAGAGAAGGAGGTTACAATGGCCATGAAATATGACGATGAAAAGGGATATGAAGGCTGGATGTTTGTGTCTCATTGCAAACATGGCCAGCGGTGTTAAAGGTGAGGGGTACATGGCCATCATGCTTCAGGATCTTTGCGGGTGTCTCTCATACTTGCCCTTTATGTGATAAGGAGATTGAGCATCTTTTCTTCCATTGTGATGAGACTTCCACGGTTTGGCTGGAGCTTGGAGTTGTTTGGCTAAGTCTTCAAAACTTTTTTCTGGGACTCGTTATGTGCAGTTGTACATCATCCAGAGAGAACTTCTCCCGTTAGCAATTGTTTGGGCAATTTGGTTAGCTGGAAATGAGGTGATTTTTACATTTGAGCATTTCTACAATGTAATTGTCCACACCATGACTCTCCTCGAGTCATGGTTGCTGTAAGTTTTCTTCTCTTCTTTTTTATATTAATATATCTGGGGCAGACATCATAGTGTGTTACCCCCTTTTTTGATCTAAAAAAGTTCTTGACAAGACCCCATTCTCCACTAGTCAGCATACCTCACTCCTTCCCCTCAGGGGCATTCGAGCCTTCGAGCCCACATAATTCCCATAACCTCGCTAAAGGATTTTCCTCCAGTGTGTAGACGTTCTAGACATTCTCTTTGTAATGCCACCATGTAATAGGCTGGCTAACAAGTAAATAGAAGTGAAGACAAGACATATCTCCGACGGATTAATCTCCTACATCTAGATATGATTTTTGAAGCATAGCCTTATGAGCGATGAGCAATTTTCCATCCTGTTCAAAATAGGACTCCGGGTAGGAGGGATAAAGTCATAAAACGGTTGAATATGGATACTGATGTAAGTACTATCATATCCTTCGCTCTTTTTTGAGTCGAATATCCTTATCTTTTTTTAATAGGAATTCAGATTTCATATGAATATATAGATTGAAATATTGTATTATATAGATACATATAGAGATACATATCGAATATTTGTGATACAAATACAGATATTTGATATATGGATATGGATTATTTACGAATCTTAAACACTACTATATCTAAAGTGTTTGATGTTAAAAATAAAAATATATTATAAATAGAGCACATAAACATTATGGTAACTACAAATTACAACGGTCAAGGTATGAGCTTGATGAGGAAGCAGATTGGATAATTGCCTTAGATTTTGGGTTGGGAAGGAAAACTTCTTGATAGAGCTTGTTTCCTTGAAACTATTTACTTATTTATTTATTTATTTGTTTGTCATTTAAAGAATTAAAATAAGCATCCTAAAAATCAATATATACGTATATATTTATATATTACACAAAAAAGAGAAACCAGTATCCATATCCGCATCTATTTATTTTTTTACATTTGTATTCACATCTGTAGTCGAACTATAGAATATGGCATCTGTATCATATTTCATAAGATGCAAATTTTGAATATTTATATCCATATTTGTCAAACTTGCCCGAGGATATCCATATCCTCTTTAAAACGAAGACGAAGGAATACAAATATATCCACAGCTGTTTGCATCCTGACTAATCAACTGCTCTAGTGCCAGTGCCCACCAGCGACAACCTTTGTTATGAAAATGCCAGTCATCTCAAAACGGTGTAGAGACAAAAGACCAACTAATTGATGTGGAATCATTTATATGGAATGGGGTAATGCTGTACTTTTAGTGGTTAACCCTGAGGCCTGAAGTTTCTTTAAATGTCTAATAAGGATCTGGCAGCTCGAGGTCGTCCACTACCTAAAAATACTTAGGCACTAATAGACAACCTTGCCTTATTCTTTGCAGGCTGAATCCGTCTGTCCTCCATACATTTGATAGTTTGTAATCTGTCTGTAAATTGGTTTGGAGAAGCATTAATGTTGTTCTTCTGATATGTAAAATCAGCTAGTTCAACCTGACATAGCCTTTCCCCCTTATATTGCAGGTAGTATCTTTTGCATCGAGGTTCCAGTTTATAGATTTGGTAGTCCATCCCTTGAGGGTAGCGAATGCTGTCAGGATTTCTCGGTTACTTCTGATGGACAAACTCTTTTGGATTCTCTTCTTTTAGCTAAGGTGATTTAAATTTTCTCATTTGTTATGTTATGATTTTGTCTACATATCTGGACAGTTGTTTTCATTCTGTACATCCGTAGTGGGAATATCTTGTCTGGAAGGATAGGTTCCAGTATGACATTACCGCCTGCCCAACAAAGGTGCTACTTCATTTGCCTTATCTCTGTGTGTATGCACTTCTTCTTTTCACAGTTGTAGAACCTTTTTTGTCTTGGCAGGCTGCAAATGGTGGGAAAAGATTTTTCATCCAGTTGAATGAGAACCTGAAGATCGAGACGGTCCAGAATGGATTTACTTGGTCGTCCAACCCTTTTGTGTTGAACACAATGAGCACTCTCAGAGAGGATTTGCTTTTCTGTATTGAAATGGGAGACAAGAAGAAGCCTATGCTTGTGCCCTCAGCACCGGTTCCAAAAAATTCCATCTTGGTTATTGCTAATGTATACAGAGATTTTCCTTGTACATAGTTTATCCTTCTTCTGTCTGGTTTTGTGCCATTGACTGAGTTGATATTCTTTTTTCAATCTTGTAGGCGACTCCAATTGAATATGGTCATGTATTCTTGGTGCCATATCATTTCACCCATCCTGTTTATAGTCTGGATTCTTTAGAATCTATGGTTTTGATTGTCTCAGAAATAAGAAACAGCTCTTTTCGAATCTTCTCTGACCAATATGGAGCCACAAAATTTGGGCATGCGTATTTTGAGGTGGGTTGCTCCACTGCCCTTCTTTGCACTAGTTTAGTATAAATTGTTTTTTTTTGTATTTTGTGCTGTTTGTTAAAAAAATACATGTATGTTTTTTTAACACATATTGGTTGTCTTCTTATAAAGGAATTTGACTGCATTTGTTCTAGCCAGCTTGATATAGATGCTATATATTGGCCACAATTGAGAAATATGATAGCATGGAATTTATTTAGGATCATCCTCTTGTATTTTCAATTTAAAGGGGCAAATCATGATTTTCTCCTTTTGTTTTAAACTTTGTGCCGTATGGCAGCAGAACCGTCACCTTTTCTCTGATGTGCTCTTTTTCACTCAACAGCACTCAACAGCACCTAGTGGTGGCAGATCTAATGCATTTATTATCATTAGCTTCTTATGTTCTAATATGTACCTAAGGTTTTGTTGCTTTTGAGGGTTTAATGTAGCAAGTTTGAGGTCCCCTTCTAATCATGGGAACTTCGATCTTTCTTTGCATCTTCTTTCTCGCATCACTATGATTAAGCTGCAAAGATACAACAGTCATTAGCTAGCATGCAATGGAAATAATTCTGTCTGTTCTCCTGTGAAGAGTTTGGTTAGTGATGATAATTCAGCAATCCTAATATTGAAATAGTATAAATCACCAAAAGACAAACTTATACTCATAAATTCATAATATAAGTAACTATAAGTGAATTCCCATGTTTAATGTTTCTCCTGTAATTTCAGCTGCCTTTGTTTTTCTCTCTTTTTTCTTTATCAGTTTCTTTACCTGTGCATTGTTCCCGCATATTCCCAAGTGCCAGTTTCAAAATATAGGACCATGGCCAGTGCAAGTGTTTGAAGGACAAGTTGGAGGATGGATGAGAAGTTTGTAAATGCTTGGTCGAAGGAATGGGTAATGGGATGTAAATAGTAACTTTGGAGGGCTGAATTGGTCGAAAAAGACCTGAATTCCATGTTAGCCATATTAGTGCCATGTAGTATACATTTGAGGACTACTAACGAGATAGTGATGATATGATTTACCTAAGGTTTTGATGCTTTCGATGATTTTGTGGCAAGTTTGAGGCCCCCTCTAATCATGGGAACTTCGATCTTTCCTTGTGTCTTTTTCCTCGCATCACTATGTTTAAGCTGCAAAGCTACGTTAGTCATTAGTTAGCATGCAATGGTAATTGTTAGAATTATTGTTATATCTTTTATTTCAGTCCTTTAAAGTTTAAACCTTCGGGGTCATTCCTGTACTTTCCCCTTTATTTACTCTCTAGCGGTTTCTCTCTATATAAGAGACCCTAGACTTGTGGAATATAAGAATAATTCATTCTCTTCTCCACATGATATCAAAGCAACGGTCCTAGACCGGGGTTCTGACCTACAATCATCACGCCGCCACCTCCAAGCCTCTCCTCGATCTTCGAGCACCTGCATGAGCCCTCCTTCCTCGATTAGAGCCCTGTGCAAGGCCCTCCATCCGCCTGCAACAGTTGCTGCACATTCTCGGGTGGGTCGCAACCCCTTCCAACAGTTGTTGCACCCTCGTAGGTGCACCACCAACCACCACCAGCTATGCTAGGGAGCCTCAGACAGCTACTGCACCTCATCAAGGGTGTTCCCAGGCCTCCAAGGCTTCTCGCATCCCATCGCTCATGCTTGCTTGGGCTCTGCCTAGCCCTCCAAGGTCCCGCCCAGCCCTCGAAGGCTCTGCCCAACCATCCTGGACCTCCGCCAATACCTCTTGGACCCCCGCCCAACTCTCCAAGGATCGGCTCAACCCTCCTATGGATCTACCCAGACCTCCTGGACCATCGCCAAGACCCTTTGGGACTCGCCAGACATTGTTGGGCACCCTTTTGCACCTTCCTAGGTACCGCCCGGGTCCTCGAAGACCTCCTGATCCGTTGGGCAACACGTTTTCAAACGTTTCGCATGCCCTAACGTGATTTCTAGGGCACTTCTTAGCCCTCATATGCATACTCTATCAACCATAGGGCCTTCATGGTCTCTATGTCTGGCCATCATGACATCTACTACTAAGACAAAGCCCTTGTCCACAATGAAGGATATGGTATAATCCTTAAGCGCATCACGGAAGCGTGATCGTCGTATCGAATACGACGAAGAATGACTAGTCGGACTAATTGTTCTAAGCAGCGGAAATTAAAATTTTTCATACGACGAAACCACATGATCCAAGAACAGTTCTCAGATTGTTTCGTCTAAACCACAAACAAGTAATAGGATTACCTCTTGAAGCGTGGTTGTGATCGAGTCTCTAAATGAAGAGACCTCTTGTCTCAAGTCCGATCCGACGGAGGAGACGCTTGCGAGCGCGGGGATGAACCGCGTGCTTCTCGCAATCCATGTTGATGATCCAAGCGGTGGATCTCTTGATCTCGACACACGAGATCTGATGTCTTCTTCAAGAGCGAGGCACACCGAAGGAGACGGAGATCCACGAGCAAACGATCGGGCAGCATAACGACGACGCTGCGGCGATGGAGAACCTCTCTAGGGCATCCATGGTGGACAACCACATGAGAGGGAGAGAGAGACTAGACGTGTAGAGAGAAAGAGAGAGAGAGAGCCTTATGTTCTCTTATGTGTAAAGAAGAGCAAATGGGTGCATCTCCTTTTATAACATTTTGGGATCCATAGATCTCAATCCATGGGACAACACAAATCCAATGGCTCCCATTGATTTGTGTTTCTTTAATAATCAAGATTGTTGTTGGTTAAAAACACAACAACTAATTTAATTTAGATTAAATATATTTGATAAATCAAATATTATTCAATCTTAAATTAAATCACAAAATTGGAGATAATGGAGATGAGAATCTCCACATTCCATGGAGAGCCGTGGACGGCCACCAATTCCAATTTGGAATGGCTAGCCATCCACACTCCAATTAGGAATGTGAGATTTTCCAATGAAATCCAAAGATTTCATGGTTATTTTATCTCCAATTACAACAGCAACTGTTACAAAATATTCTACAACAATAATTCATAATTATTTTGTGAATATTGCAATCTTGCCATTGGAAATTTGTGAATCACATTCACAACCCAAAATAAAATGTAAATTACATTTTCAATTTAATGTCCAATGTGAATCCAATTCACATTAACATTTAATTAACAAATGTAAATTACAAATAGCTCTCTCTTATATATTATAAATCACATTTATAATATATATGACTAATATGGATATTGCAATCCACATTATTCATATCCATGATAATTAAATCACATTTAATCATCTTGGATGTCTATTCTCTTGTGCCCAAATAATATGAATCACATTCACATTATTTACATCTTTGATAATTAAATCACATTTAATTATCTAAGATAAATCTCCTTATAATATGAATCAAAATCATATTATTCATGATAATTAAATCACATTTAATTATCTATTTCTCAATGCTCGGATATATATATATCAACAATAGAATTATCCATGAACTCTTTCAAGGATAATGCTCTTTCTCTGCGAATACTTGGAGATAAGGACATGGCGATTGTATTGTTCCACATATAGTGACTTGGATATTGAGATCATATCTTAAATCCAGATCGCGGGCCTCACATAGATGCTTGATTAAATCAAGACCGTAAATCTAATCTTCTCATTGCATCTGAATCACATTCAGATCAATGTCCAACATTTGGACCAAGATCAGATCACTTCTCTACTGAGAGGAGTCACTAAAATCCAGACCCGTTTCATCACTTCTTAGGAATGGAGCGTCATGGTTATACAATCGTTTATGATCACATCACCCTCAGGTATTCCCAATACCTGTACATCCTGCATACTGGAAGACTTAGAATAAACCCGAAGCATTGGATCAACTTTATACTGTCTACTTCATGGTTTTATCAGTAAGTTTCTCATTCGATCATTGGGAGTCGGTATTGATCATATACTTTCCAAAAGCATATATCATACCTAGGTCTTGATCATATACTTTCCAAAAGTATATATGAAACCAACAAATTCAGTCAAGCATCCAAAGCGAGACGACCTTGCGCACGGAATTTGATTCTTCCCAATATCTTATGAGTGAGCTCATGTCTTCCGGTTCAGCAATTGAACCTGTATGATCCCTTTGAGAGATCATATTACTCATATGCCCTTATATGCACACCAGCACTCCGATGTATAGACCTTGATTAGGTCATCGACCTATTGGTCTGCCAAATGTACATACTTAGACATATAGTAACATTTCTATCTTCGGTCAGAGGATGCGTGCCTGTATCGTGACAGCATACGATATAGGACTTTGGTTATCTCAATCTCGTTAAGTCAACTCTTGACCTAACTAATCTGACACCTCCTAATCTCTATTCCTATGCAGAGGACCTGCATCAAAAGGTCGGTCAGATATCAGCCTTAGAGATAAGGATTGCCATCTGCTACTCAGGTTGGAGATCAGCTCTTAACAATCATTTGACGGTGCTTGATGAGTCCTCAATCTAACTCTTTAGATATTCATCCAAGCATCAGTCTCTATGATTCAATAGTTGAATCAACAGTTGTATGATTATCAAGATGGTCATGGTACATAACCCTAATTGTACTAAGGGACCTATTATGCAAATTATTCATTCTTCATTTCAGATCAGGGAATGATATGTGCAATAACATTTATTGCATAATGGCTCACCGTGGGCTCGCATGTCCAACAATCTCCCACTAGCCCAAAGAGCCATTAGCGGGCTAATCATTTAAACCCACACTCATGTGACAATCATAGGCTATTTAGAAAATAGTTAGGTAAGCTGATTAGTCACTCTGTTCCTGCGAGACTACGCCAAGTCCTTTTATGACACTTGCATATCCTCAGTAACAGTACTCGCATCTAATGTGAATGTTGCATCTTATGCAACCAATACTTAATCTTGTTAGTTACAGTGTCCTTGACACTACAGCTTAACAATTATCATAACCAGTATTTCCATATTCCTTATCAGAATACCCTTATTCCTGGAGATCACTATCTCTTAAGGTATCCACAGTTAAGAGCTTTTAGATCTCTATCTATAAAGTCTTAAGCTTTTGAAGATAATACTTTTGAGATCACTATCTTAAAAATCTTGTCATCTATGAAGGTTTTGTTATTACTCCAATCAAGTGTTTTATTTCTATAGTAGGATTAGTAACAGTTTACTACTCACACTACATGGCAGACATCTGGTATTCGTACACATCTAGCATACACCCAGCTTCTCGTAACTGATGCACAAGTGCAAGCAGTTCTAGCATTCACTTCCTCAGCTCTTTGAGGTGCTATCCCTTTAGATGAGTCAGTACCATATCTTAAGGGATGGAAGCCTTTCGTGGAATTTTCCAAAAAAATGGAATATTTTCAAGGTGTACTATTAATGTGACAGTCCCAATACCCTCTTTTCTTTGCTCCTGAACACCTTCAGAATTAAGATCCAAGAGGTATCCTTGAGATCATATCTCAAGTTATGGAACAACCAGATAATAAAACACTTATTATTATTATCCTTATATCATTTTAAGTGATTAGGATATCATCTACATTTAGCATGATGAACACAAAGGCACTCCTACTAAGCTTCACATGGCTCATCAAGATTCTATTTAAAATCATAAAATTTATAATCTCATCAAATCTTATGGTCCAACTTCAAGAAGCTTATTTGAGTTCATAGAGGGATTCCTTAGTTGCACACCTTGGTTTTCTCAACCATGAAGCCCTGGGGCTACTTCATGTGAATATCCTCAGAGAGGTATTCATAGAGGAATGCAATCTTGACTTACATCTTGAAGATACAGAAGTCAAGTTGTGTAGCTAAGGTTAGCAATATTCTGATGATTTTAAGCTTGGTTACTGAAAATCAAGTCTCACCGCAAGCGATGTCTTCTTTCTTCATGTGTAGCTCATGGCTACGAACCGTGCTTTGAAGGTCTCTACCTTCTCATCAGGTTCCCTTTCTCTTGAAGATCCATTTACACCTTTACAAGTCTTTACCCATATAGGTGGATCCTCGAGGGTCCATATACAACACTTGTATATGAAGTCTACATTAGACTTTTATTGCTAACATCCATCTGTCCATGTTATGATCTTTAGAAGCTTCATTACATGAAGTTCGATCAATGCCAGATTTCTCTGACACATGGAATCCATCCTCAAACTCATTTGAAGAGGTGTTAATGTTTCATCTTTAGTTGTCCTTTTTAGTTTCCAATTTCAGGAGCCTCATTATCTTCTCAAGATTAAATGAGTTCCTACACTTCATTTTCATCTTGATTCTCAAGAGTCTCAGCCTCTAAGAATCACATTCTCAGAGATGAGATATTTTAAGAATCTCAAGGTCATAAATTAGGTATCTAATACCATCCTTTATTTTCCTAATGAAGTAGCACTCTCAAGTGCTAGATTCCAGCTTGCATGCATGGAATAATGTTAAGGATATATATTGTAGTCTCTACTACATATATACCTGGATACTAAGAGGAAATTATGCTAAAATCATCATTGATAAGATCATGTCACACAAGATCCAATTGTATCTCCCTATAACTCTATTGAGTTTAGATTTATTAGGAGGAGTGAGATAAAAAATAATATTCATATCTCTATAAGGTATTCCATGAATTCATCTAATAGGTACAAGGTACCAAGATTAGATCAAATTCATTTTATCTTCCTTCAAACTTTGGCTGTAAACCAAAATGACGAAATCTTTGAACATTTCAAAGGTTTCTTTAGGTGAAGAGAAGAAATCTCATATCATACATAATCATCAATAGATATCACATATCTATAATGTTTACTATGATATAGATGATCCACATACATCAATATGTATGAGATCCTGAATACCTTGACATCTTACACCATTCCCAAAGAAGGGTGTATTGGACATTTTACTTTGAATACAATATCCATAAGTATGTAAGTTTTGAAATTTCAGACATTCTAAAGTTTCATTTCTTACTATTCTATTGATCAAATGAACAGATAAATGTCCAAGGTTTGATGCTAGATCATTATTAAATGATCTTCATCCTCCTGTTGATCTTAAGGTTTAATTTCAGTATTTAGAAATGTTAATGAACCATTCATTAATTTTCTAATTTAGTGGAGTCCACTAGATTTTAGATTACTATCTGAAATATCTCCATCATAACTCTTTATGATAGGTCCATTCCAGAATTCATGTTTATTTTCAACATTTAGAAACAAACAATGAGTGTATTCTAATGTCTAGGTCATAGAGACATTCTCTAAGACTAAGGGTTCTCCTACTGAAATTATGAAGCCTTTCAATCCAATAGATATTGTTGCAACAATTGCATCAATATCTATGTGGATGACTATAAGCCTTAAGATAAAATTTTCTAGTCTTCTAAAACATATGCAACCCATTGCAAGTGCTGTTAGAAGATTGAGATACAATTATTAGACTTTATCTTATCAAATAAGCAAGTCAATATCAATGATTTATGTAGATTATTCTGATGCTCTATCCGAGTCCTTTTCTAAAGATTTTAGACAAACTTGATAGTCATACTATCAGCACATCAACTTATTGCAGTATTGGCATTCATCCAACTCTTTGGATGTCATATGGAAGTCACAGAAGTACAGTCAACTTTTTTTTACTATATTTCTCACTTGGGTCCAACCCATGCTTCCATTGCGCTCCTTTTATCTATAAACAACCATTGCTTAAGACTAAGGATCTCTTACGTTAGATTCAAAAGAATTCAATGTAAGAGCATTTCAACATTTATACATGCTTCATTAAATTCATACAATATGAATATTATGAAGCTTCATGAATGACTTGAGTATAGACAGTAAAATAATGACACTCATCATGTCTACATCCATCTAGACTCTTAAAACATTGGTTCAGGTAGGTATTCAAACATTTTAAATACATCATCTCTTATGGAGCCACCATTCTGCATGATGCAGAGAACCATCTCATTCGTGATAAATGTCAAGAGCACATATGTATGCCAGAATATCTTCATTGATTTTATAAAGATTATTTGACAATTGCGATCATCATCGACATGTCACTTCCAAAGTACATCCGATGAGAGATCAAGATTATAGAGACATACAAACCCTAGGGTTGTAGTCCTATTATCCATTTAATTGTCATTCCTCATTAGTATGAGGAGACTTGCACATTGCAACCACATACATTATGTGTCCAATGCAAGTACAATATCTGGATCATGAGTCCAATCCATGATATTTTACCGGTTATTATTGAGTATAATATTGAGTGGTTTCAATGAAGGATTATCCGAAATAAGAAATTTGCATAAGTGTATATATTTATATATATATATATACATATTTTACTTTGATTTAGGAATTTTTATATCAAAGTTGTCTTGCCTTGTCAACACTGAAAGTTCATTCCCTTAATCACTTTCAATGTAAGAGATATACTTACCATTATATCTCAAGCAAGATATGGGATCTCCTTCCTTATCTTTGTTGCATCCCAATAATATGAGAACCTACAACTCGGATAAAAAGAAGCGGGAACACATTCCGCCTTGCAAGTCCAACTTGCATCTTCCAATTCGGTCTTTAACACCCGGGCCCACCACCCCTAAGGCGATGTTGACCCATCGTTAATTGAACTAACCGTCAACATGAATATAACTCGCTATACGCAATCCAATATCGCCCCAATAACATGAGGACCCGATATTGGGGTCACTACGCATACGTCCTTACTCTTTCGAGAAGCGAAGAGCCCGATCCAGATGCGCTTGCATACAGGAGCTGTCAATTTAGACAGGCGTCTCCTATATACAATCCCTGGTGACGGAACCCTTCGCCTTGACGGGAGACCATGGATGTCACTTATGTGATCCTCCATATCATATTCAAATTTTAATTAATCATTATGAATCATATTCATTATGATTAATTCTTCCAAGGGAAATAACATCTCTATTCATAATAGAGTGTTTTAATTTTAATTGAATTCCAATTAATCTAATCATATTAAATTAATAATCCCGTTAATATCCAACAAACAATCTTAGATGTTACTTGAATTATGGTATTATCTCAAATACGTCTTATTTCGAATTTTAACATACATCATGATTTCTTAAGCATTGTACTAACCCTACCCGCTGTCATGGCCAGTATCGACGAGAGTGGGACGGACCACATACGTTGCAACCCGCTACCCCAATGCTCTTCGACTAGACACCATATCCACTTCGGGAAAGGATAATGCAAAATAGATCACTTTGTACTTGAGATGATCATCGGTTCTTCAACCGAAATTATACCCTATAATAATAATCAAAACAATTTTGATTAACATTATAATGAGATTTGCTAAACAAATCTCAAGTCCTATTCAAGCAACATGTTTGTTGGAATGTAGATCATGTAGATCATATAACCAATTAGTGATCTAGATCACATCTAATCAATTATTGGTTAAGGCAATGCCATTTAAGGAAATAATTATCATCAAATATTTCACAAATATTTATGCACAATTATTCCAGGAAATTAAACAATTTAATTTCACTAATTGATCAAATGACAATCACTAGGTTCTCGATTAGGAAAGTATTTCCATCAGTGACTCTCACTTAATAAAAATACTATATCTCAATCAATTCAAATCCAAATTAAACAAAGTAAGTTCCTAAAGTTTGCTAATTTGATTTACAACAGAACTTAAGTGATTTGCACGCATTTCAAGGCATTTCAAATCCGCAATTAACATCTTAATTACGTCATGATCCACAGTCCCCGAAACAGTGGATACATGTTCACTAAAATGAGCATAACTTGAGCAAACAGAATTGAAATCACGTAAACTCAGATCCTACGGTTTCCTTATTTAATGAGGAACAAAATCCAATTATTATTTTCGTATTTAAACAATTTAAACAGTGCTGAAAATATTCTCAAAACAGAGATGCGAAAATGAAATGCAAGAAAACTTTTGCAAACCCTAATGAACCCAAGTCGTCCTCGGCTAATGGATCGTATCCAAAACCAACGACCTAAGGCTCTGATACCACTTGAAGGATATGGTATAGTCCTTAAGCGCATTACGGAAGCGTGATCGTCGTATCGAATACGACGAAGAACGACTAGTCAGACTAGTTGTTCTAAGCATCGGAAATTAAAATTTTTCATGCGACAAAACCACATAATCCAAGAACAGTTCTCGGATCGTTTCGTCTAAACCACAAACAAGTAATAGGATTACCTCTTGAAGCGTGGTTGTGATCGAGTCTCTAAACGAAGAGACCTCCTGTGTCAAGTCTGATCTGACGAAGGAGACGCTTGCGAGCGTGGGGAGAAACCGCATGCTTCTCGCAATCCATGTTGATGATCCAAGCGGTGGATCTCCTGATCTCGACACACGAGATCAGACGTCTTCTTCACGAGCGAGGCGCACCGAAGGAGACGGAGATCCACGAGCAAACGATCGGGCAGAATAACGACGATGCTGCGGCGATGGAGAACCTCTCTAGGGCATCCATGGTGGACGGCCACATAAGAGGGAGAGAGAGTCTAGACGTGTAGAGAGAAAGAGAGAGAGCGCCTTATGTTCTCTTATGTGTAAAGAAGTGTAAAGGGGTGCCTCTCCTTTTATAACATTTTGGGATCCATGGATCTCAATCCATGGGACAACACAAATCCAATGGCTCCCATTGATTTGTGTTTCTTTTAATGGCCAAGATTGTTGTTGGTTAAAAACACAACAACTAATTTAATTTAGATTAAATATATTTGACAAATCAAATATTATTCAATCCTAAATTAAATCACAAAATTGGAGATAATGGAGATGAGAATCTCCACATTCCATGGAGAGCCATGGACGGTCACCAATTCCAATTTGGAATGGCTAGCCATCCACACTCCAATTAGGAATGCGAGATTTTCCAATGAAATCCAAAGATTTCATGGTTATTTATATCTCCAATTACAACAACAATTGTTATAAAATATTCTACAACAATAATTCATAATTATTTTGTGAATATTGCAATCTTGCCACTGGAAATTTGTGAATCACATTCACAACCCAAAATAGAATGTAAATTACATTTCAATTTAATGTCCAATGTGAATCCAATTCACATTAACATTTAATTAACAAATGTAAATTACAAATAGCTCTCTCTTATATATTATAAATCACATTTATAATATATATATATATGACTAATATGGATATTGCAATCCACATTATTCATATCCATGATAATTAAATCACATTTAATCATCTTGGATCTCTATTCTCTTGTGCCCAAATAATATGAATCACATTATCATTATTTACATCTTTGATAGTTAAATCACATTTAATTATCTAAGATAAATCTCCTTATAATATGAATCAAATTCATATTATTCATGATAATTAAATCACATTTAATTATCTATTTCTCAATGCTCGGATATATATATCAACAATAGAATTATCCATGAACTCTTTGAAGGATAATGCTCTTTCTCCGCGAATACTTGGAGATAAGGACATGGCGATTGTATTGTTCCACATATAGTGACTTGGATATGGAGATTATATCTTAAATCCAGATCGCGGGCCTCCCATAGATGCTTGATTAAATCAAGACCGCAAATCTAATCTTCTCATTGCATCTGAATCACATTCAGATCAATGTGCAACATTTGGACCAAGATCAGATCACTTCTCTACTGAGTCCACTCCCTCTAGTGAGACTATCACTGCTACTTGTGCTATTGCATCACGTACAATAACCAACTCTGTCATCATTAGTGCTCTTGCTTGGATCATTGACTCTAGAGTCTCTACCCATTTGACTGGAGAAGGTAGTTTACTAACCTTCTCCGAACCCTCTCCCTCTGTGAAGTCAATTCGAGTAGCCAACGGTAGTTGCTCACCTGTTACTACCATTGGAACAATGAAGTTCTCCTCCAAGCACCGACCGTCCGAGATTCATTGTGCTCATGATTTCCTCTTGGCTTATTGTCTGTTCATAAGCTATGCGTTGAGGTTAATTGTCGTGTGATATTTGATAAATTCTGTTGCTATTTTCAGAACATCCGGATGAGACAGATTTTTAGGGCATGAGAAGAATGGACTCTATTATCTTGACATCCCATCTGATTCCAAGTTTGTCGATGTTGTATCCATCTTCGAAAACTCTCTCTTATGGCATATGTACCTTGTGTATTCATCTGTCGAGGCTCTCTCCATGATGTTTTCATAACTTTCTATTCTGAAGCGCTTTCAGTGAGGCGTGCTAGTTTGGAAAACATCATCGAGCTTTTTTCCAGTTCGCGTTGAGTCCCATCGTGCCACTCTTTTTAGCATGGCCTCAGATTTCGGTGAAATTCGACCGAATTTCGATCTAATTTCTATTTCGGTGGGTGACCGAAATCCGACCGAAATGGCCGATGTCGACCGAAATTTGGGGGGTTAATTCAAAAACAGACCGAAATGACCGAAATTTCGTTTCGGTCAGTCTCCGAAACAAAACTGAAATCCGACATTTAAGGCCTTGCTTTTTAGTCTTATTCATTGTAATGTTTGATGGCCTTGTTCGGTCCGAACTTTGAGTGAACATCGCTATTTTATTGTGTTTGTGGATGTCTATAATATATATTGGATGTGCCTAGTAAAAGAGCTTTCAAAGATTAATAAAATTGTCAGAAATTTCTTTAAATATGTCAAAACCTCTTTTTCTTCATGTGTTCAAATTCTTCAAACTAATAATCCCCTTGAGTTCACACAACAGTACTTGACATCTTTCTTCGCTTCTCAAGGGAATGTTCATCAAACATCTTGTGCATATACCTCGCAACAGAATGAGGTAGCGGAAAGGAAACTTCGGCACTTGCTTAACATTGCCGGATCTTTTCTTACACAAATAGATGTTTCGAAGTACTACTGGGGGATGTCATTCTTATTGTGATCCATCTCATCAACATGGTTCCCTCTTCTGTCTTGAAAGTGGAGATTCTGTTCTCTTTACTTTACCATACTGTGTATGGTTTTTCTTTACCTCTGCGAATTTTTGGGTACATTAGTTTTGTTCACAACCAAGGTTCAGGAAAGTGGTATGTGTATGCGTTCGGACAGGTCACTGAATAGTGCTTAAGCGATATGCGGGGTATATGCGGTTCTACGCGGTTTCCTAATTTTTTATTTAAAAATAATTAAATATATACAAAAGTGACTACAACAAAACTACATTTACGTATAATTGTGGTCCAATAGAAGATCTACGAAAAATAACTTTCATATAGAGTTCAAAACAATCTCTATCAATCAAATATCAATACTTCAATAGAACGATTAACACACAAAATAATTGAAAACAATCAACAAAATAAAAAGATAGCGCACAAAATGCCTATATTATTGAACATAATGTCATTTATCTCTGTCGTTATATTTATAATTGATCGTCCATTAAAAGTACCAAACTTTACATATAATATATTGCATTCATAATAGCTATTAGTTGACTAAATTAGTTTGTTAAATTATTAGTATATTATTCTTTTTCTTCCTTGTGTGTTTACTCCAATCTCGCAGTACAACTACTTTGATGATTGATTTAAATGGTCATGGAATGCTTGGTTGGCATACATGCTAAAGCAAGAAAAAACATTGCATAAATAACACAATAAAAATGTAGCACGAATTTAAAAAATAAAAAAAATAAAAAAAATATATGCGGCCGCACATAACGCATAAGCGGCCGTACAGCCCGCATATGCGGCCCGCATAAGCGCACATGGCGCATAATGCGGAGCTTCAGGAAAGCGGTGCGCAAGGTTTGAAAAAACTAAAAACGGAACGAGGCGGTTTCCCTGGAATCGAGGTGAGGCATAGCCTCGAGGCGGTCGAGGCGTAAGCCTCAGTTTACAAGGAGAAATCCTATAAAAACTACAACAAAATATATACTAATGAAATTATATATATATATATTCTAACTAACATATGATATAAATTACTATAATATATGATGCAATTACAAAGATAGGAACACTGAAAGAGAAGATATACAAGTGTATATGTCTTTTTACTAATTTTCCATCCAATCATAGATTAAATCTGTTGATATTCCCCTAAATTCTATCCATCTAACCTAAGTTGAAGAACCATCGTATGCTCCCCTTCCTGCCATACCATACCCCAACAAGGCGGGGGTCTCGCTGCCCGGTCAGCGAGCCTGGGGGGGGGGTCTAGGGGGGAGCAGGTGCGCTCCCCCCCTGCGGGGGTGTGGGGGCAGCGCCCCCGGCGAAATTTTTTATTAAGGATTTTATTTCTATTCGGATATATTGATTTGTTTCAATGGGAGTAGTACATAAACTCCCGTTGAATTATATCTTGTTTGACCTTCTTGGTATATTACATAGCTCATTGTTTGAAAACTCCTTAAAAATAATTTTACGAGTAATTTTTCTATGATACCTGTGGATTCGTATATTTAAGGGCATAACTTAAGAGTTTCTTAACATGATTGAATATGTTTAACAGTAAATATGAACATGAAAGCGACCAAATTTAAGCATTCATCTTATATATTATATCCTAAACAACTACATCTTTATAAACATCCGAAATTGCTAATAGGATAATTGAATTAACACAAAAAAAATAATTTGAAAAAGAAAACGCCTCGGCGAGCGCCTCGCCTTCGCCTCGACCGCCTCGACCAACTGAGGCGACCGCCTCTTAGGACCCTGTCGAGGCGGTCGTTCAGAGGCGATTTCCGACCGCCTCGCCTCGAGGCGTACGCCTCGTGTGCCTCGAGGCGCGTTTTTTCGAACCATGGCGGTGCGCTGAGGGCACCGCATACGCATATGCGGCCGCGCAGATCGCTTTCGTGAACATTGTTCACAACTTTCATGATGTTTAAAAATTGTCACCTAGGGCCATCAAGTGTGTCTTCTTAGGTACTCCTGTACTCAGAAAGGCTATCGATGCTATGGTCCTGTTGACCATCGATAATATGTGTCTGCCGATATCACTTTCTTTGAGCAGAACAGCTTCTTTACACAAGCTGTGAGTGTCGGCTTCTTTACACAAGTTGTGGATGATCTTCCTCATCCACCAATCGTATATACTCGCAAGAACACCACTACACCTGCATCCGTTCCTTTGTCTATTCCGTTGCATGTTCCTTTTATGTAGGATAATATGCCATCTTCAAGGTGCCCATCACTGCTGCCCTGGATATACCTGAAGAGCTTCCAATAGCTCTCCATAGCAAAAGAGGTAACGTATTTTTCACCCTATCACATTTTACTTCTATTGATGGTTTAGCTAGTTGTGACAAGAGATTTGTGATGCCCTGAATGCTATTTTAGTCCCTAGAGATCATCATAGTGCAATGCATGACCAGGGCTAGTGACATGTGATGGATGAGGAAATGGATGTCCTTACCTTTTGGGGCACGTAGGATCTTGTGTCGTGCCCCCTGGGAGTTCGACATGTGGCTTGCAAATGGGTCTTCATGACCAAGCAGTCGCTTGGTGGGCCCATTGACAGATTGAAAGCTAGATTAGTTGTTAAAAGCTTCACACAAACCTATGGAGTTGATTACTTTGAGACCTCTCCAGTTGCCAAAATGGGGTGCATGTGCACCATTCTTTCTGTTGTTGCAAATAAGGCTTGGCTTATTTTTCAACTTGATGTGAAGAATACCTTCCTCTTGGTGACCTCGAGGAGGAGGTGTATATGATGCAGCCATCGAGTTACATAGTCGAAGGAGAGTGCATATGCAGATTATGTAAGATTATTTATGGCTTGAAGCAGAGTCCCATGACATAGTTTGATAGACTTACTATTGATATCAACACTCTCGGATTTCAGAGGATGACATCCGACTACTTTATCTTCGTCAGACGACAACCTACTGACACAATCACTCTTGTTGTCTATGTTGATGACATTGCAAAGACCAAGACCTTCCTCCAGTCACGGAGGATCTTGGCAAACTTTGTTACTCTCTTGGTATTAAGGTAATACACACTACATAGGGACTTCATTTCTCTCAGAGGAAGTATTGCATTGACATTCGGACTGAGGCTGGATTACTTGGGCGCAAGCCATCTGCTATCCCTATAGAAGTAAGGAAACATTCCACTACTATTTATCCTATCTTTGAGGATACTACACGGTATAGAAGCCTAGTGGGTAAACTTCTCTATAGCATAGTGGATAAGCTTCTCTATCTCACTGTCACTAGGCCTGATATATCGTACATTGTGAGCAGATCTAGCCAGCACATGAAGAGACCTCTTTACAGTCATTAATGGGATGTACTTCTTATCCTTCGATATTTGAAGGAATCTCCCGGACGTATACTCTTCTATGGAGTCAATGGTCACACCGATGTTTCTGTCTATACTGATGTTAACTATGCCAGCTTACCTCAGGACCATCGATCCAGTACAGGCTACAACCATGTTGTGACAACAAATCTACCACATATATTGCCACAAATTCTATTTTCATGAGAGGACCAAACACATTGAGGATGATTGTCACTTCATTCACGATACAATACGAGGAGGAATGTTCGCCACTCCATAATCTCCACTAAACTTCAGCTTGCAGACATATTCATGAAAGCGCTACAGAAGAAGTGCATCTCATGTTTGGTTTCCAAGTTGGGTATGATTGACAGATATGCTCCAACTTGAGGGGCACTGTTATGTCTATTTTATTTCTGCCTCATAACCCTTCGGGGTTATTCCTGTACCTTCTCCTTTATTTACTCTCTAGGATTTTTTCTATATATAAGAGACCCTAGACATGTAGAATATATTAAGGATTCATTCTCATCTCCATAGAAATAATTCTTTCTGTCAACTCTCCTGTGAAGTGGATAGTGGTGATAATTCAACAATTCTGATATTGAAACAATATAAATCGCCAAAAGACAAACTTATACTCGTAATACAAGTGATTATAAGTGAATTCCCATGTTTAATGTTCCTCCTATAATTTCAGCTGCCTTTATTTTTCTCTCTTCTTTTTTTATTATCAATTTCTTCACCTGTGCGTTGTTCCCGCATATTCCCAAGTGCCATTGTGTCAAAACATAGGACCATGACCCGCATGTTAGAGTATTTGGTTGTGCGCCCTTTAAGTTGTAGCAGGGTAAATGGATCCTGGAGAAGATCCATTTACCCCATCCAGTGTTTAGTCCCATACCGCCTGTGGGTGGGACTTGGAGGCTCTGGGAAGGCTATATAAAGAGCCCCAGACCTCCTGTACTCATTGAGAAAAAGCAATGAAGCATATGCCCCTTTGAGGGCTTCTCCCGTGGTTTCATCCCGCTCCTTACGGAGTAGGGTTCCACGTTAAATCCCACGTTCTTTCTTGTTCTTTATCTTTTCCATGTTCGCTTCCGCATTCTTCATATTTTATAACATGGTATCAGAGCGGGTCGATTCTTGAGGATTTCAAGTTCTTCTTTTATTCAAGATTTGTTTTCTTTGTTCTTGGAATCGGTTCGTGAAGAATATTGTTCTGAATTTTGTTCGTGAAGAGTTCAAGATTATATTCTAGGGTTTTTCAGTTTGAAACCCTAATTTTCAATCAGTTCTTGAAGAGCCGCTCCACTACAGCCGCATTTCAATTCCACAGCCACCAGAAGTAGATCTGATCCAGGATACGGCGTCGGAATTCCAGCCGCATCAGCATGTTCCAGTGGCAGTGATGGCCGCTCTTTGTCAGCCGATGGTGAACCCTAGTTTGGCTGCGCAAGATCCAGTCCAAGGGTTCCACACCACGGCGACTTCCTTCGTGAGATCCAAGCGGCGAGCCCTAGCCGCAGGAAACAGGCACCGAGCGGCGCCCCTCTTGGCGCATCACGCGCATCCCTCCATCGCGTGCAGCATCGCGCGCTACAACAGCAGACCCTCAGCATCACGCACAGGCAAGACCAGTCACATGCGGCAGCAAGTTCAACCCAACGCGTTCACGGGCCAGGAGGAGCATCTCCACTTCGTTCACGGGCCACCCGCGCCACCGTCATCCGCAGGCGACATCTCCTCTCAGGCGGAGGAGCCCATGTCGAAGCACAGAAGGACAAGTTGGAGGAAGGATGAAAAGTCTGTTAATGCTTGGTTGAAGGAATGGGTAATGGGATGTAAATAGCAACTTTGGATGGCTGAGTTGTTTGGAAAAGACATGAAATTACATGTTAGTCCTATTAGTGTCATGTAGGTTACATTAGAGGAGGACTAACGAGATTGCAGAGTAAATAGCATTAAAGTTAAGTAGATCCACGGAATACTTGTTATCACGCATCTTAATTGTTTTGACTATGGTTGAGTTTTGTGTTATCTTTTTCCAAGATATTTAGCATGTCTATTGTACTTAGTTATTTCTATATTTAGCTTTTGTTATATTTGTGTGATTCTCATTGTATTTGATTCTTGAATTTTATATCCTATGTAAAAGACCCCATGGTTTCTTCATATTATTCAATTCATTCAGTTCTTATTTTCTAATATATTATCGGGCATTGATCCTAGAATGTGATTTTGTATGTTTGAAATCCTAGCCCCTCAAATTTCCCGCATCGTCACTTCTCGAGTTGTTACCATGCATAGAAAAGCCTCAAGGAGGCCACTATTAACACTCCAGTGATTATTGGTGTTGCACCATTACCGTTGCCATTGCGCCTATTGGGCGACCCTGTTGCATCCCGTGCTACTTCATGCACGACATGCGTCTCCCAATCAGTTTAGAGCAACATTGTACTGATTTTGGGGTTTTATAGGGACGAGATTTGTTTAAACCTCCCTTGGAATTCTCGAGGCTTCTCTATTGCATATGGAGGTGGTGTGATGCTAGGTCTATGCCCGTACCCTCTACATGCCTAAATATGCCCTTGTTTATGATATTATTTTCTCTTCACGTCTAGTATTTTATCCTCCTTTAGAGATAGCAGAGGGCATTGGTGCAATTCAGTAGGGAGATTGTCCCATGTCTCGATAACTAAGATGACTGGGACCAACTATGAGTTATAATGCTTGTAATTTATAGAGATCAGCCACTGTTGTAATGATTGGCCGACTAAACCGAATATTCGATCCGAAGAAGGCTAAGGAAGCGGTCTTAGGTAGGAGTGTCATGATTATATCGGATCCTTACACTGGAATTCGGCAGAAGATAGCCTCTTGGAGCAAAAATATATGAATACAGCTTTTCTTAATTTGCTTATTATATATTATATATTAGAGGCTCGGCCAAATATATATTTCATGGAAATCTAGTTAGCAGGTTTGTCTCCCTCCCAATAGTGTCTTTTTAAGGCTGATCATATGAAAGCTTTTCTTAGTTTTATATAGTTTTCAAAAGAGTCAGAAATAAAAGAAGACAGAAAGACCCAAGCCCTTCTACCATGACCTGATCCAGATCGGTACTCTGAAAAAACAAGACACTTGCCTTCGTATCTCTACGGCTTGCTCCTAGCTCACCTTCACTCCACATTATGTGGGGGGGGGGGGGGGGGGGGCTCGCACCCTCGAATATATAGTAGTGAAACGACTTAAAAGTATGTGACTACCCATTCGGCTCAACTGAATAGTTTCTATTCACCCAATATTCGATCAAAAGTAATAAATTTTGATGGGGAGGGTACCACCGAGTACTACCCCTAAATTGCAGACTTTCAAAAAAAAATATTCGATCTGATTATTTGGCCGATTGACTGAACAGTCAATCAACTATTCATTAATTGCTGAAATGTTTTATATTTTATATTTTTAAAATGGTTTCATTTATCCTAATATCACCCCAAATATTAAACTTCCATATATGTAACTTGTTAATTGATACTTTTGTCTTGGATTATTGTTGATTGATGATCATATATGTATAAATATATAAAAATATATGTATTAGATATAATTTTATATTTAAAATTATTTAAAATACATAATCAAATGATTCTGTTGTCTCCCGAATACTAACTATTCTTTATTTAATGACCCCTCCGATCAGGGCTTAGTAGTCCCACATCATAGACTCTGGGTGGGAGGACAATGGTGAGTAGGGCAGTAACGACAGTTAACCAACTGACAACCTATATAAGACATACAGAATACCGAATTTTGCAAGATTGCACATCATTGAGGTTCATGATAAGAAGTATGTTGTGAAGGAGCTATAGCCTAAGGAGAGTGGGGTAAGATCACATCCTGGAAAAAGGAGAATGCATTAGATAAGGTAAGGTTTTTTGGACCTTGATCCCTTAAAGAGCAAATGAAATTCTGTGCAAGAAGACACCTAAGGATTTGTAGGAGTCTCTTGCCATCGCCTACCCTAAGGCGAGGAACAAGACTAGGATCTTGCAACTCATCATGATATTCATCAGACTAGGCATGGTATCTATCTTCTCAATGCCTACTATTCAATCCTGACGGTCCTATTTGAGAAGCTGCATAACTATTGTCACATGGTCAAAATCCAGCTATTGATTTCGACCTGTGCGGCATTAGCTAACCCATAGCTAACCAACCTTCCTGAGTAGGTCACAAACAACCTCCAACTCTTCTCGAACTTGCACTTGCTAAAGTACCAATGCTCCATCACAAGCACAAGCATGATTCTATGGATCGCTCAAGAACACACTCAAGAACACCACCAAACAATTACACAAGTACGAGCACAAAGCTTCTTCTCTTATTAGAAGAGGAGACTCGCTCTAGAATGGGGTGTGTTACTCTACACTGTGTTGGTGTGTTTACAAATGAGCACTACTCCTTATATACAAGATTGAAAGCAATCCAAGGGACACTCATTATTACATTTACAATAATGACAATAAAGACTCAAGACTCTTCAAGTTCTATGGCAATCCTTCGCGTTCCACATCAACCCTTCGTCTTCTCGTCTCTTCGATTCCCTTGTTGTCCTTTCGTATTCTCGCACGGTTGACACTGCATCAACCATCCAGTCATCAACACATTTACGCTTCAATGCCTTGTTGATGTAACTTTGCCATAATTCTTCGAGTGCCACCGAACACTTGGACTTGTGCCAAAGGGAACACGCGACCACCTGACCCTCGTGCATTAAAATCTTCCTTAGTGCTCCACATGCTAAGGGGTTGTCCGTCAGAATTTTACTATCATGGCCTCCAGACCACTCTTGTACGTGTATTATCGAGTATGCTCGCCCACGCTCATACTCGACACTTGCAATGCTCCATTCTTCCTCATACCGCTACACATCATGCCGATACCGTGTGCCTTTGTGCGTACGCCTGTGTGACCGTACTGCATATCTCCTCAATACTTACTGCTTCACTACATACTGCCCTTCTGTGCTCGCGTACGTACCTCTGTGTGCATTCGTCGTCATGTCTTGCACCGATGTCTGTACTCGTTATGCTCGCACTGCTACAAGCTGCATGACACTTTGCTACCGAGCTAGTATCCTCTGTGACGCTTCTTCATTGTCACATATGGTTGAGCCGCCAAGACTCCATGGATAATTGTTGTGCTACCCATGCACTCTAAACTTTTCCTGAAATCAGCTCCATCGATCATTCTCGTGCATCTGCTACCGTATCTGCATGATTATTCTCGATCATGGAATTTAGGGGTGTGACAAGCCTCCCCCACCTGAAGAATTGGTTGTCCTCAATCGAGCATGCCTTCCTCAGCTGTCGTCCCATCACAATCCTCCATCTACAGTGCACCCTTGATGCTTCTCGGAAGGATGGTGCAAGCTTGCACTCCCTCCCTTCGTACACCTTATGTTCTGCATCTGTCCATGACTTGGCCTTCATCTTGAGAAATGGTGCTTCCTCGTTAGTTTCCGTACTCGATGTATCCCTCTTGGATCCGACATCTTCGTCGTTGGTGTGTGGCATCTCCATCTCCACATGTGGAGTATTCGTCTCTACGCTCGCTCGTTGTCGATCTCAATCGTCCCCCATAAGCGTCCCCTTAACCTGGGGTATGTGCGCCTCCTGTACTCTAAGCGTCTTCGGTATCTTTCCTCCTGCAAGATCATTGGTGGTGTGGTTTGTCACCACTCCACCCCCATGGACATCTATCTCGTTGTCTGTGTTGCATCGCCTTCCATAGCTTTGCATTGTCTTCTCATGCACGGATGTTCTCTTATCCTCGCCTTTGACTGTTTGGCTCCAGCACGCACGTTGGTGCTCAACATGCACCTTCGCATTCCTGTACATCCTCAGTTGAGCCTTGGTGACTCCAAAGTTCTTTGTGGTAGAGTTCCCTCCCTCCACCAAATTCGAAGCTCTAACTCAAAGTGTTGTGAGGCGGCGTACCTTGCGCATAACACCGATTGCTCTCAAGCATACATCATCTTCTTCCTCCTCCTTATCCGCATGAAGAGAATTGAGCTTCTCTTTCTTTGAGCGTTCCTGTGCTCGATGTGGTCCATCGCGTATGAAGCATCCCTTACTCGTAGGTTGCTCCTTCTTGAAATACTCTTGTTCTCCATTATGGCTCTTGGGCAACGCCTTTTCCCTTGTCCTTCAACCGTGCCTTCAGCTTGCTGGTAAAGTCCTCTTCAGTATTGTGGCATGGTTGGGCACCGTAGTCGACCAACACATCTGCCACCACGATTCATGAATTCCTGTCCTTCACGAATTGCCTTCGCAATTCCGCTTGCGCCTAGATTTACAACCCGATCATGAATTTGAATAGATTATCTTCTTCTAACATGTCGTTGATGTCCACTAGCAAAGACGTAAACTGCTTCACGTACTCACAAACAGTTCTGCTTGCTTCAAGCATCGAAGAGCCTCCCGTACGACCTACACAATATTCTTCAACAGGAACTGCGCCTTCAATTCCGTGATTAGATTCTCCCAGTTAGAAATCCTTGGTCTTGCCTCTTCTACTGCATGGCTCCTCCACCATAACTTGGCATCGCTCGACATATACATCAATGCCAAGCCCACCTTCTCGGCTTCCCTCGTCTTGGTTGCATCGAAATACACTTCCATGTCCTGTGGAAGTTCTCCAAATCCTTCACACTCTGCATACCTGTGAAGGGTTTGGGCTCGGGTACCTTCAATTGCCGTACCTTCGTGGAGCTCGTGCTATTTGTTATCGCCTTCTTGATGAGGGAGATCTCACTGCGTAGATCCTCCATCATCGTTTTGAACGTCTCCAGCTTTTCCTCTAAGGACTTTATCTTTAACACATGATCCTTTTGATGCGTGATCCTCCAGGCTTGCGATGCGGTGGGAATGAGTCCTAATGGTGGACTCCATCTTCGCCACTGCTTGCTACAATGCTGCAGTACGCTCAGTAACACCCACCGTCTTCGCTCTATCGATTGAAGATGAACTTGTACCAACAAATTCCTCTGCTCCCGCGATCGACTACACCAACAATCACTCTTTAGCTTTGCCCTCTTTCTTGGTACCAACCAATCTCAGTGATCTGCTCCTTTGCTCCGATACCAACTATCACAGAGTCAAAATCCCGCTATCGATTTCGACCTGTATGACGTTAGCTAATCTGTAGCTGACCAACTTTCCTGAATAAATGGTCACAGACACGCTCCAACTCTTTTCAAACTTGTACTTGCTAAGTACCAATGCCCCAACACAAGCACAAGCATGACTCTACAGATCGCTCAAGAACACTCTCAAGAACACGCTCAAGAACATAACTAAATAATCATACAAGCATGAACACAAAGCTTCTTCTCTTATTAGAAGAGGAGACTCTTTCTGGAGTGGAGTGTGTCACTCTACACTGTGTTGGTATGTTTACAAATGAGCCACCACCCCTCCTTACACATAAGACTCAAGGCAATCCAAGGGACACATTATTACAATTGCAGTAATGCCAATAAAGACTCAAGACTCTTCAAGTTCTATGACAACCATTTGCGTTTCACAGCAACCCTTCTTCTTTTCGTCTCTTCGACTCCCTTGTTATCCTTTCGTCTTCTCGCATGATTGACGTTTTATCAACTGTCTAGTCATCAGCACACTTGCGCTCCAACGCCTTGCTGATGTAGCTTTGCCATAATTCTCCGTGTATCACCGAACACTCGGACTTGTGCTAAAGGGAACCCACGACCACCTCGTGCGGTAAAACCTTCCTTAACGTTCCACATGCTAAGGGAAGTCCGTCAAAACTTCGCTATCGTGACCTTCAAATCACTCATGTACACATTACCGAGCATGCTCGCCCACACTTGTACTCAGCACTTGCAACGCTCCATGCCTCCTCGGACCACCATACATCATATTGATACCGTGCGTCTTCGTGCGTATGCCTGTGTGGTCGTACCGTATTGCTCCTCGTGCTTACTTCACTGCATACTGACATTCTGCGCTTGCTTACGTAGCTATACGTGCACCCACCGTCATTCTTGCATTGCTGTCTGTACTCGTTGTGCTCGCACTGCTACAAGCTGCATGACACTCTGCCACCGAGCTAGTGTCCTCTATGACGCTTCTTCATTGTCACGTACAGTTGATCCTTCAAGACTCGGTGGATAACCTCTATGCTACCCACGCACTCTAAACTTCTCTTGGAGTTAGCTCCATCGATCATTCTCATGCATCCGCTACCATGTCTGCATTATCATTCTCGATCACGAAATTTGAGGGTGTGACAGCTACCAATGTATGTAACTGTCACTAGCAAAAGGCATACATGGATAGACTGATGGTTGACATCTTTTTTTTTGGACATTGATCTGATGTATGATTAGACCATGAATCAGTCACTCAGTGGAGCCATTCCTTCCATTGAGGAGGCATACATCCTTATTAGCTGATTGCAGTTCCTGCTGGTCAGGTTTTTTATAATGTCTCTCACATGGTAGTTACCCAGGGTTGTGGAGAATTCACCTTTAATGCAAGCGGCTGTGTAGGAAGAGAACATGGTGATGGAAATGCATGGTGATGGAAATGGTGACACATGCGGAGGTCGACCCCGATATTGTTAATGTTACAAGTATGTGCATATTGAGGACTTGTGCTACCAAAAGCATGGTCGCCCAGCTTCAGCAGTGGCCACTCTAATGGTTCTTCAGAGACTCCTATTGCCGTTTATGATAACAGGCATATGATATCATTTTCTAGGTTCATCGACTCCATATCTTATTGGGAAAGGTCTCCTGACAAGACATACTGGCCGATTGATTCTGGCATCTCTCATTACTTGTGGTAATGAAAAACAATTCAGGGGAATTCATCTCATTCCGCCCGACGAGTCTGTTGTGCTTGCTGATGTTAGTCGTTCCCGGTGGTACCTGCTTGATCTGTTTTCCTTTAATCCTTGCATTCATGGCCTGTGGTACCTGGTGATATTACTGACCACTGCCTACAATGACAATTACCTGGTGCGGCCATTTTCTGTTCCAACTTATCATCTTCGTCTTGAATGATCAACTCTTAAAATGAACTTTATGGTACGGAGTTATCTTCTGAATACTGAAGAGTCTGTTGCTATGAAATCTCAATTTTCATGATTAGATTTGATAGGGACTTGACTGTCTTCTTGCATCAGTTGATTCCCAACTTCAACTCAAATCCTCGTAATCTCAGTTTCGATTTATTTTTTAATGCTTTTCCGCTTGCGTACTCAAATAAAACATGTCCAAACACAACATTTAGGTAAAGCGTTTAGAGTCTTTAAACAAAATCCTTGCTTGGAAACTTGGCTTCCATTTCATATGTGACATGATGTGTCAAATGCTGGAGTAAATCCACTTCTGCAAAAACCTTCAGGTTACTAGGTCCAGGAAATTCCATGACCTTACTATCAACGTGTATTTTCCAAGAATTTGTGCATTCAATTTTATAACTTCCATTTGTAGAGATGAACATCAAAACTGGAAAATCCAACCCTTGTAGCGATCTGTGAAGTTCTTAAATATGGTCTGAAATATGGTGACCAGCGGATGATAGCCAACCATTCGTACCAAAATTTGAAGATCTCCAAATAGGGATGAAAATGGTCGGATACAGATACAAATATAAGTGTTATCACATCATTGTCCTTTTAAAATTTGAATACATATACGAATACACATACATACATACACATATACATACATACATACATACACACACACATACATACGTACATACACACACACACAGACACACACACAGACATACATATGCAGTGTTCCTGATCATGCATATAGCACATTTTCCAAGACTCGTCAAGGAGTGCTGCACATTGAATTGATAGCAGCCATGAATATGGAACTAGGTAAATGTCATATGGGTGAAGTGACTAAAAGGATCTCATGCACTCATAAAGATCCCATGTCAAGGGATCTATGCCTGGTTTTGGGCATCTGATGGCATGAAATCACACCAACCCAATTGCTTGTAGTTGGAGAAAGCTTTTTTTCTCTCGTCCTGTAGAGTTTTTAGCATAATAACTTTGACTTTAAACCTTTTTTTATAGCATCGCTTATTTTTATGGATAAGTTATATGCTATCATTTACTCGGTTGGTCATAGTTCATGTTCTTCAGTGTTCTTGTTATTGTCATAGGCATGCTACTTTGGAAACTGGCTGCCTGTGGAGCGTATGCCTGTCACTCCTTTATTTGATGCACCTGGAGTTGGGATAATTATCTGCGAGATCCTCGGATATCCTATCAGGACTCTGATGTTCAGTAGCAGCAAGAATCTCAAATTCTTGGCAACTGTAGTTTTAGAATCATGCTCCGTACTCAAGGAGCAGAACACTTCATTCAACCTTCTGATATCTGATTGTGGAAAGAAAATTTTCCTCTTTTTTCAGGTGAGTTTTCTTGTTTTTAGACTGGTAAATCCTTTCAGCCTGTTTCTTTTAATTTCTTTTCTTTAGTTTTTTGAACAGTTTGAGTGCCTTATCATGGTGGCCTAATGCTTTAATTGTGGGTGGAAGCGAGATTGAAAGGCATCATCTGCATGTGTTATTTCGCATGGTCACTAGATTTCTGAAGATTATGAAAAAAGAGAGGAGAAACTATCTTCTCTCTTTTACGTGTAGTACCTTGATTTGGAATACTGATTTCATTGTAGTTCGTTTTCTGGATAAAGGGAAGTATTTTTCTTATGGAATGGTCGAGAGTCTGGTCCAAACATAGTACTTCAGGGAGACATTACAAAAATGCCTAATTAACCTTAGAAAAGTTTCAATATAGTCATTGCAAAAAAAAATTAGCCTTAAGAGGCCATGACCTTTAAAAAAAAGGAATAAAGGCATATCAAGTAGTGCCTTGATGGAATTGGGTAGGAAAGGCTTGGACACATGTTGACAGAGTAGAACAATCATACGGAGGAGTTTTAAATATAAACATGCATGGTAAGACTGCGAGATGAAGTGTATTGCGGTGCTTGAGGAACTAACCTCAATGCTCTTGTTTCAGGCTTGGTTGGAGATGACCGATATTGATAGCAGAGTGATGGTTAACCACTTGCTGATAGGGATGGCAAACCCCTTACAATATAGTGATAAAAGATGAAAAAGATTTGGTTTTGGCAAAAATTTGTGCCATATAATGGGGTAAAGGTAGTTTATTAAAGACACTTGGTAGAGAGATATCTATAAATGCTTGAAGGAGGTAGAAAAAATGTGATTTTAAGGTAAGTTAAATGCTGTGAATTATTGAAGACTGTCGCTGTTTAATATGGCAAAGCCTAGCTGGATCAATGGATTTTGACATTAGTAGAGGTGAATGAGTAAGAAGGGGCTGGTAATGTAAGGAGACAACTACTGGAAAGACGGTGAGGACAAGGGAATTCAGATGATGGGTGGTGTTTTAATGATCGTTTATTGAAGACTTCTTTATAACCCCTCTATTTTGTTGTAAGATGCGTTGCTTGTTTCAGATGTTCATGTTATTGAAACTCTCACATTATCACAATGTTTTAGTTCGAGGTGTTGATAAGCACCCTTTCTGGTAGAGCACAAAGCCTTAAATATCTATTTGGTCACCATACCCATGACCAGATAAATTTGATCAAGATTTCAGTCATTTCGTTCACCAGTAAATCTCTCGACAACTCAAATGTCAGCAATTTTGGTTGATTTCGGTCACTTCTTGAAATCGAAATTCGACCTAATATCAGCAAAATTTGATGCAATGGTAGTTTAGACCACATGGATGGTGTTGAAATTCAGATGAGTGGTGTTTCTTGTTTGAGCATTCTTAGTTGTTGGAGGTTTTTCCTAACATTGAAATCAATTGTGGGAATATGTTGCTTATGTGTGTTCTTGATATAAATAGCTGAAATTTTTTGCCTTCTTAAATGTTGGTAAACACAGATCATGTGATACGGAGAAGTTATGGATTGGTAATTGTTGACGCATATTAAGTAACTGTATCTCTTTGTTATTTTATTTTCTTGTTATTCTCTTTATGTAATTTACCCATAGGCTACTCTCCTATATAAGAGAGCCTAGGGCTATGGAATAGAATTATCTCATTCACGTTTCCCAACATGGTATCAGAGCGACGGTCCTAGACCGGAGTTCTCGAAACCTAACCCTAACCCTAACCCCACCCGCCGGCCTCTCTTCTCTCTCTCTCTCTCTCTCTCTCGGATCGGCGCCGCCTAGCCGATCGGCGATCGACTGGGCGCATCGCCTCTTGCCTGGGCGCCTGTGCGCATCGCCTCTCGAGCGCCTCTCGCGCCTGTGCGCATCGCCCAGCCTCTGCGTGCATCGCTGCACGCCTCCGCACAGCATCGTGCGCCTGTGCGTGCGTCACCGCACACCTACACACAGTCCCGTGCATCGACTGCGCGCATAGTCGCGCGCTCCTGTTCGCGCGCATAGCCTGATCGCGTGCATAGCCTCCTGCGCGATTGTGCGCACTGTCACGCGCACAGTTGCGTGCGCATTCTCCAGTTGAGCACTCCAGTGCGCGCGTGATCCTCCAGGTGCGTGCGTGCTTCTCGCACGTGCGTACGTGCCCTAAGTCCCAAAACCCTAGGGCACAACTTCTGATCTACATGGGGTTAGTTGCTTGAAGTCTACACACGCAACTAATCACATCTATGTCATTGTAGACATAGACTATATCCTCTCAGTCGCTCCAGTCTTCCGTCTCCATCATGTCAGAAAGCAAGGCAGATATCCCATCTATGGGCGCATTTCGTGGTCCAGCGCCCATTGTCAAGATGGATGGTACGAACTATGAACTGTGGGCAATGCAGTTCATGAGTATGATGAAGTCTACATGTAAGAAGCACATTCTTACCGAGCCCGAGCCTGCAGAGAAGACTGGAGTTTATGCCTCATGGGAGGTCGATGATGCATATGCCAAGGTGTGGCTATCCGGTACATTGGCTATTGAAATCGCCAATGACATCTTACATCAACCCACGGCTAAAGACATGTGGGATATCCTGGCAGCAACGTATTCTCAGGCGAAAAATGAGACGAAGATCCTGCAACTACAACATGACATATTCACAATAAAGCAGAACGGCCGTCCTTTACATTCCCTCTATACATCATTGAGAGGGATGTTTGAGAAGCTCTACAGCTTCATGCCTCTTACCGCCACGCCAGAACAGCAGAAGACATACAGGAATGCGACGATGGTGGGGGTGTTTCTCGCTGCACTTGATCCAGAATATGAGGCAGCACGTTCACAGATTTTGGCGGACTCGACTATTCCTCCCATGGAGGAGGCTTTTCACAGATTGAGTAGGATCGCAGTACCTTCAGCAGCTGCGAGTCAGAATCCCTCAGCCATGACGGCCAACAGAGGCTGTGGTTCTCATTACCAGGGCCGTGGACGTACTCCCCGTGGAAGGGGTGGTCGCACTAGGCCGACATGCTCATATTGTCACCGAGTCGGACATACTGAAGATACATGCTACTCAAAGCATGGATTTCCTGCATCCGCACGAGCCGCTGAGCAGATAGAGCCCCCGTCTGCTGCTACACTGGATCAACGATTTGATGATCTAGTTGCCCGTCTCAGGGGCATTATTCCACCATCTGGTCCAGCACCGACTACAGAGAACCATACTGATGCTGCTGCTTCTGCCTCGGCCTCTACTAGTACTTCAGGTGTCCACTTGCACTCCACAGTAGTAGATCTGATACACTGCCATGGATCATGGACTCCGGCGCTACACATCATCTATGTGGCGACCAGAGCCTACTTACAGGATACACTCAGATCCCTCCAGGACGGACAGTAGTTATTGCCAATGGCACGCATTCTCCTATCACGGGTCAGGGGGAGATTAGATTGACGTCTTCTATGCAGCTCAAGAATGTTTTGCATGCACCGCATTTTTCTATGAATCTGTTGTCAATTAGTCAGATTACGAAGGATCTTCATTGTCGAGCTATTTTTGATTCATCTTCATTGATTTTTCAGGACATCCGTACGGGCAACGTGATTGGTCATGGCTATGAGCAAGGAGGCCTTTATCGTCTGAACCAGACCCCGTTTGCCGGAATCACAGCTTCTCCCGCAGAACAAGTATCTCCTCTCCTGTGGCATCTGCGTTTTGGTCATTTACCGCTTCAGAAGTTGCGTCTAGTCCTACCTTATAGTCTTTCTCACACACCTATCCAGTGTGAGGCGTGTCAGTTGGGAAAACATCACAGGTCATCTTTTCCCAGTAGTCAAGGTCGGAGTAGTAACTCCAAGTTTGAGTTGTTTCATACGTCTGGGGTCCGAGTCGTGTTCCCGATCATCAGGGGCACAGGTTTTATATTGTATTTGTGGATGACTTCTCTAGAGCATCATGGGTATTTCTAATGAAAAATAAGTCTGAAGCTGGAAATATTATTATTCACTTTCTAAATGAGATTCAGAATGTTTTTTCCACAACTGTCAAAATTATGAGAAGTGACAATGCCTTAGAGTTGTGCACCAACAATCTAGCCAACTACTACTCCTCTAAAGGAATTGTTCACCAAACATCCTGCGCTCATACGTCTCAACAAAATGGGGTTGCAGAAAGAAAACACCGTCACCTACTTGATGTCACAAGGTCACTTCTCATTCAGAGTCATGTTCCGTATTCCTACTGGGGTGATGCAGTCCTCACTGCATGTTATCTTATAAATCGTATGCCCTCGTCTGTCTTGAATGAACAGGTTCCTTTTTCACTTATTTATCCTGACAAGGATCTGTTCACTCTTACCCCTCGTGTGTTTGGGTCAGTCGCATTTGTCCATCAGTTGTCGCCTGGTTCTGACAAGCTCTCTCCTAGGGCTGTCAAGTGCGTCTTTGTGGGGTACTCCAGAACTCAAAAGGGGTACAAGTGTTTTGACCCTGTGCGTCGGCGGTATATGATCAGTGCAGATGTTACATTCTTTGAATCCATTATGTATTTTTCAGAATCCGGGAACATGCAACCACCACCTATATCTCCTGAAACCGTATTCATGGCACCACCGACATCGCCACCGTCACCACCACCACCGCCACCACCACCGCCATCAACAGTATCCCCGTTACCATTCCATTACACCCGCAGGCCGCATCCAGCTCATGGTCCTGACCAGTCAACTAGCTCGCCTATGGTATGTAATGAAAATATTAATGTTGATGGATCTGACGACATTTCTCAGCAGGATGCATTACAGGAGCATGGTGATACCACAGAGGATCTGGATGTTCCAATCGCTCTACGCAAGCCGAAGAGAAGCTGTGCCAAATATCCAGTATCAGCAGCTGTGTCTTTTGAGAGGCTATCTGGACACTTCAGGACGTTTGCATTGGCACTTTCAGCTACAGACATTCCACGGAACCACCATGAGGCTTTGCAGGATTCTAGATGGCGGCTAGCAATGGAGGAAGAGATGGCGGCACTTCAGTCTAGAGGAACATGGAGCTTGGTTACTATACCTCCAGATGTCAACCCGATGAGTTGCAAATGGGTGTTTACAGTGAAACACAATGCAGATGGCTCCATTGACAGGTACAAGGCACGCCTAGTTGCAAGGGGATTCACACAGACATATGGGGTAGACTACCTTGACACGTTCTCCCCTGTGGCGCGTCATTCCACTCTGCGGATCCTGTTATCAGTTGCAGTTACTAGAGACTGGCCACTCTATCAACTAGATGTGAAGAATGCCTTTCTGTATGGAGACCTGCAGGAGGAAGTCTACATGCAACAGCCACCAGGTTTTGCTGTTGAGGGGGAGTGTTCCAAGGTTTGCATATTACATAAGGCCATCTATGGCCTTAAGCAGAGCCCCAGAGCATGGTTCCAGAAGCTGTCAGATCTCTTTGAGAAACAAGGATATAAACGCTCCAATGCTGATCATTCCTTGTTTGTACAGAAGACGGCGAGAGGTATTATTGTAATCATGGTTTATGTTGACGATATCTTGATTACAGGTGATGATGACCAGGGCATTAAGCAGGCAAAGGAAAGGCTGGGGACCGAGTTTGTCACCAAGGACCTGGGAGACCTTAGATATTTTCTGGGGTTGGAATTTGCCAGAAATTCGTATGGATTAGTCATGTCACAGAGAAAGTATGTTACAGATCTACTGAGTGAGACAGGTATGCTAGGGTGTCGACCTGCTACGACACCAATGGACCCTAGCATGAAGCTGTATGATGATGACACAGAGGAGGTGGACAGGAGAAGATATAGAGAACTGGTAGGCAAACTGTTATATGTCACGATCACTAGGCCAGATATATTATTTGCAGTGAGCCGTGTAAGCCAGTTCATGGAGCAGCCACGCCAGGTGCATATGGATGCAATACACATGATACTTAGATATCTCAAATCTGCTCCAGGTAAAGGTCTGCTATTCAAGAAAGGAAAGGGGATTTCTATCTCAGCATGCGCAGATGCAGACTATGCAGGATGTCCTAAGGATAGGAAGTCCACCTCAGGGTATGCTGTCTATGTTGGAGATGCCCTAGTCTCATGGAGGAGCAAGAAACAAACTGTGGTAGCTAGATCCAGTGCTGAATCCGAATATAGGGCTATGGCTCAGGCTACTACAGAGATGATGTGGGTGAAAGCGGTGCTGACAGATTTATGCTTAGATGTACCACTTCCTATGAACTTGGAGTGTGATAATCAGGCTGCTTTGTTCATTGCAAACAATCCTGCATTCCATGAACGGACCAAGCATATTGAGGTGGACTGTCACTTCATACGTGATATGATTCAGAAAGGATTCATTGCCACATCTCATGTTACTTCAGAGAACCAGACTGCAGATATATTCACCAAGGCATTGTTACGAGGTCCATTTCAGAAGTGTGCTTCCAAGCTGAGCATGATTGACATCTATGCTCCATCTTGAGGGGGAGTGTTGACGCATATTGAGTAACTGTATCTCTTTGTTATTTTATTTTCTTGTTATTCTCTTTATGTAATTTACCCATAGGCTACTCTCCTATATAAGAGATCCTAGGGCTATGGAATAGAATTATCTCATTCACGTTTCCCAACAGTAATATGAGAATCTGGGCAAGTTAGTGCAACGCAAAATAAAGTAAAATTGAGAGCCTTCTTCAAGGCATGATCAGTTAGTATTATATTTTAAAGGCACGTAAGTTCAATAATGGTGAGTATTTGTGAGGAAGGATTGTAAGGAAACAAATAAGCATGAGCTTGCTTGGATCTCAACGAATTTAGGAATTTGGGGATGAGGGGGGAATGATGAAAAGCATGACAAGCTTTGCAAGTTTATGGAGGAATGCCAATAAGAAGTCGAGTTCCAAAAAAAGTAATAGATAGGAGTGGAAGGTAAACTCCTATTTTTGGATTTTACATCTTTATAAGCTTCCTTAACCTAGCTTTTCCTTAAAACCAGTGAGCCAAACACTCATGCGAAGGGTAATTGGGCATCAGAGCCACCACTAATGGCAGTGTGTGTAACGTCCCAGGCTTAGGTCCCCGGTCCGTTATTGAGGAAAACTGACCCTGACAACTTGTCGGGTTCGGGCCCATATGGACCCGTTAACAACCACCCAAAATGCTTAAGCCCAAGTTGTCAAGTAATAATCCCCACCACTTATAAACCACACCCACACTTCGTGAGTTTTAGGTATGGCACTATGTTTGGGGGTGGGGTATTACAGTGTGTCAGTTCGGATCTGGGTGCATGGTGAGTTTTAGGATTTTCGATGAAGAAAAAAAGAGGACAAGCATGAGACTGGATCTGATAAGATTTAAAGGGGTTCCAATGAGAGAGAAACAATTTCAAGGAGCAGGGAGGTTGGAAGATCGTCCAATGGAAGAGAGGATCCAATGACAAGGTAATCAGGGAGCATCAAGATGAGCAAAAGAGAACAGTTGGGAGGAGCAATGGATCAAGGAAAAGATCAACCTTTCTATACAGTTTTGTAGGTAGGTGTCTGAGCTGTGGTTCTTGAGACCACATTGCTAGAGAATATCGAGACGCATTTACATGCTTTATCTGTGGAAAAGGTAGACATGGGCAGCAAACCTGTCTAGGAAGAAAGGTTTGGAAACCTTGCTTGCTCGAATTAAAAAGAAAAAGGAAAGTTTGGGTTCTGTTTTTATAGGCATCTACAACTCGGCGGAATCCTTCCTCTGGGATGCTATGGGTGATATCAAATACGTCATTGGTACTTAGTTCTTTGGTGATGTGATGAAATTAGGGGAGAAGGTGATCATTGCGAGGGCTCTCTTGATGATTCAGTTAACCACTCTTCTGAAGCTTAGCCACTTGGCAACGGGTAATGTTCACCGGAGGAAGTTGAGGCCCAGAGATGGGTTACTGGATTTGTCATCTCACTGCAGGCTTCGAGTGAGGGGACTCCCTTTCATCTACCGCTCACTACCAATGGTGAAGGAAGCCCTAATGACAGTTAGAAAGGTACATGAAATCATCTCTGGTGGCTTGTCGCGGGGACAAGATGTTGATGATATTCTTTCAATGGCTAAGGTTTGTAGAAAAAATCGAGAAGGTGGAAGCATATCAAAGATAAAGAGATATAAACATGGAAGAATATCGAGATTTTATGTGGAACCCTACTCCCCAAGGAGCAGGATGAAACCACGAGAAAGCCATCTTAAGGGTTGTGTATTATGTATTGATCTCTCTCATATGTTATAGGCGGTGTAAGGATCCTTATATATCCTCACCCGTAAAAGCGAGTCCTACTCACAATGGATGTGGGACTAAACTTGTGTATGTAGTAGTTGGACATTGGAAGGATCCAATTACCCTTCTCTACATATGACACATACTCTAATACTCCCTCTCAAGCCGGAGCATGCAATGCTCAGCTTGGACAAATAAAAAGAAATGACTCCTACACAATAATAAACACTACAGACAATATCAACTCAATGCATACTCTACTGGCATGTTTCTAAGGATGTTGTTTCTCATGTCGTGCTGATGAAGAGCAACTGAAGGGTCAGAGTGTGAACCAAGTCTCCTCGTCGGAGAACGTATGCTTTGTATTGCATCTGTCAGAGTCACTGGAACTGAACAAGACTCCTCATTAGAGAATATGCACTATGTACTATGCAGAGTCACTGAAACTAAAATGAGTCAGCACCTGGACAACTTTGGCCCGCAATTGCTTCATCTCTCTGAAGGGCCAAACTAGAGGAAGCTGTAGAAACGTCCTTGCCGAAGTCTATGGACATTGGAGAATGGAGTCTGAAGAGTTTCCTCCTTGGAGAACCAAGTCTCTCCTATACTGACTCAGAGAATAGGATCTCTACTTTGGAGTCCCTATAGTCCACATAAAAACCCTGAGCCAAAATCAGTATGAGAACCTCTCAAATAGATCGCTCATATGTGTATTGTAAAAGAGTCTCTCTTTGGAGAACTCAAAGAAATTGGGTCACTCAAATATGGAGTGCATCGAACTTGGACTCTGAACCAATCTGAACGGTGGAGTCTGAATCTGAATGGTAGAGTCTAGAATCTATATGCTCTACATAAAACTCTCGTTTCTCCCATATTGGTCAAAAATAAATGACATCGATCAAGTTCGGAGAAGAAATGAACCGGGTAAATCAAAATCATCAAAAAAAATTCTCAAATAAGCCGCTCTATTTTTTCCTCCGTTTTTCTTCATTTTTTTCTATTTTTTACGGGTTTTTTACGTTGGTTTTTTTTAAAAAAACAACGACAACCCAATTGGACTCAATATCTCGTAGCCCCCTTTCGGGCTTCTTTCGCCTTTTTTCCCAAGAACTCACGACCCAAATAGGGGCCTAAAAAACCGCTCCCTTTTTTGATGCATCAGTAGGCCCCTCGATTTTTTTCGGACCTCATAGCCCCTTTGGACCCCTCTTTCTAATAGAACCACGACCTCTTGGAATGACAATAATGATTTAAAGAGGCTTAGGGCACCCATTATAAGATAAGGTTACACGACGGGGGACCATCATCTCTTTCCGACATGGACTGGTTGCTTTGAAGAAGGATGGGGCATGCAGAGGAAAGCTCGCTGCCTCCTAGAGTTGCCACATAGGCAGAGCTGCATTGCCTGATGAGGGGGTTTGTGTAGAGAGATGCGCGAGGGGAAGATCGGGGGCGCACAGGTGATGCGCCTACTGGAGTTGCATGTAAATGGGAGGCTGGAGGTTGAAGATCAGGGGTGACTGATGTTCTTGTATAAGGGTTGATGCCGCATTTGCTGGGGCTAATGCCTGTGGTAGGGTTTTGTAGTGATGGCGGTGGTTGTGAGCACCATGGGCTGAATATTGCATGCATGGTAGATTCACACTTTCTTCGCACCTTCTTCGATCATCATTGAATATGGAAGGAAATGTGTCACCTTTGTCTTCGATCTATGGGTGAGCTGGAGTAGTTGCAGGTGTGCGCTTAAGAGATCGGGCCCAACTAGTAACATGGCATTGAGCCCCACCTCCCTATTCTTCGAACTTCATGGCTAAGACCTTGTTGGAATCGTGAATTTAAGGTTACAAAACAACCTTAGATTTTCTAGAACTTGTTGGAATTGCGTGGAGGCTTCAATATCTTCAGAACCGCTCTAAGCACATGGAATTATGGTTTCATTTGAAACCCTGGAACATGTAGAAAACGGTGTGTGCGGAGAAGATACGCGTAGAGAAGATGCGTGAACTACGATTGTTGTATCTAACTTCTGAACTTGCAATTGAACTCAACTTGGAGATCTAGGGTTTCATGAAGAAACCTAACACAACCGGTCTAGAGTCGACCCGTGAAAAATTTCCAGAATTGATCTTGAATATGAACACAATAAATCTACAAGAAAACTCAGAATTGAACCGCAGAACCAAGCCAATCAGATTGGCATTGTCGATGACAATGGAGAATTAGGGTTTCAAGAAACCCTAGAACGGAATCTCGAATCTTGAACAAATCCTGAACAAAAAATAAATCCTCAAGAATCAAACCTACTCTGATAATATGTAGAAAATGATAATGCATGAGCATATCAGAGATAAAGAGATATAAACATGGAAGAATGCCAGGATTTTACGTAGAACCCTACTCCATAAGGAGCGGGATGAAACCATGGGAGAAGTCATCTTAATGACTGTACATTCTGTATTGATTTCTCTCTCATCTATTACAGGTGGTGTGAGGCTATATAGCCCCACTAATAACTCACAGTAGATGTGGGACTAAATATGTGGATGCGCCCTCCATACCCATCTTTACATATGACACATACTCTAACAAGGTTCGATGCCCATTTTTTTATCACAGTGGGAACTTCCAATGAACGGCAACATGTTCGCCCGGAGATCGAACAAGTGGTCCAGTGGTGTCTCCGAGGTTATCTTCAGCAAACAGAGAGGTAGTTGCAAGGTCAGCCAGGGAAGATGAAGAGTCTCTGTTAGATGGGGCAGAAGCTGAAAGGTCATGTTCAGGGCATAACTTGGAAGCTTCTCGATGAAGCCGAAAGATCGAGATTGGTTATAGTGCCAATCCATCCTTGTCGCATAAAATCGATGTAGATTGTATCGGGGAAGAATATAGTGCTTCGATCCCTAAGCCCGAGTCTCAAGTTTGTATGTATAAGGGTGTGGTTTCAAATTTTTGCCTCGATTCGGGTCTCCAAATGATTTCATAAGTCTTTCGCCTCAGGTTGGGTCTCTAAACAGTAATCCATGTTGTCAGACCCTCATGCTTCTGACTATGCATGAGTCATCAAGCCCACTTCAGGAGCCCATTAGAGGAATGCTCCATAAGGATTCCTTATCCTTTGGATCAAACTTGGGCTTGATCCGTTGGTGGACATGATCTCTAAGAAGCCTTTTTTCAATGGGTTCTAAACTCAACTCGCTACTCGTGCCAAGGTCAAACCTCTCGTTTCTGGGATAAACCAGAAATCCATGCTCGGATTTAAAGCAGAAAGGATAGACGATCCCTACTGTGATGCCTTCGTTGAATTCAAGAAGGGTATCTTATGTTCGTCGTGGATTCCAAAGCCTCCTACGACCACATTTGTTGCCTTCAAGGAGGTGGGGAATGTTTTACATTCAGAAAAGCTGTAAAGAAGTAGACATTGTCTAAGGGTCTTAGGTTCTCAATCACAAAAGCACTCTTGAATGACCTTTTAGAGGCAAAGGAAGATGTAGAAGGTTCATTTGGCCAAGAGACACAGAGATGAAAAAAGTCGCAAACCGAACTTCACAGATCAATATCTTCTCCATATGAACTCAAAATTCATCAAACTCATTTCTCTTGTACTTTTAATTAAATTATCTATTTAATGAAGATGATTTCATTAAAAATAGAGTTAAGACACGAAAGCCGGCTTTGGGTCCCATTATACTAAGCATTTGTATATTTTATTCATTTATTCATTATTTATTTTTTACTCTTCTTATATTTTTAAATAATTGTATATATTGTTTGAAATATATTAAAAATATAAATAGAAAAGAAAACCATTAAAAAACATTCAAATAAACAATGTATTAAAATACATAGGTATACTATACCTATAAAGTATATACATATATTTATTTATGGATATAAATATGTGGCAAAGCATTCTCCCACTATAAGTAGGGTCGGCTACATGGATTCTTGTTCAAATCCATGTTGAAAGATTCGACTATTTTTTACGCCGGTTGTTGACTACCTAACGCAATCCCCACAAGGGAGATTTGAACCCTGGTCTTTTAGGTGGTAGGCACACTATACAACCATCAGACCATTTAAGTGGATACATTTGTGGATATAACTAAATTTATAAAAATAAAATAAAAAATGCAAATATGTATTTAATTATACTATACATATATAAAGATGATAATAAATATTAAAATACAAAATAAAAATAAAATACATAAAACATATGTATAGAGATTTGATCAACGGCTGCAGGTGGGTAAGATCCAACAGTCACGATCAGAATTGGAGTGCAGGATTGATTCAACGGATGTTGCTCTTCTCCAAGAATGGGGAAGAACAATTGCTCGGGATTGCTTTGATCAGCTCCACTGCGTCGCTTCGACATGCTTAGGTACCCCTGAAGATCGAAAAATAGAGCCGGAAGGCCTCCGCCGCTGCTGCTGGTGTTTGTAAGGTCCAGATCTTGCCGAGGAGAAACCAGGAGGTCGGGGAAGCTTTGCCTGCTTGGACCTGAAAGTTCAGGTCAACTCACCTCCAAATGAGGCTCTCTTGGGCTAGGGCCTGCACCAACCAATGTGTGGCTCGATGGTGAAACTTGCGGCCCAAAAATCAGATGAAATGAGTGTGAGATGGGATGTGACATAGGTCTCCGGAAAGGTGATCGAAGTGGGACCTTGATCTCCCGACCTAAGCAAGATCAGTGTGAACGAGAGTGATCTGGAGTGTGGGGAAGCGACGAGGATTGAAGTAGGGGTGTTGCCGAGTCGGAACGATGTGTTACAAAGGAGAAACAGTGGTCGGAGCCTAGAGCTCCGTCGAGCTATTTTTTTATTTTTTAAGCTATATAGGTTGAAATAAAACGAAACTACGTACTGTACTACACTACACTACTGACTATCCTAAGAATCCCTCTTGTGACAATGATGTCTTGTCTCTTGAGGACCACGGGCATGTTCTCGATTTGTGTGTTGAGGATTATATTCTCCAAGTTGAGCATTTTATCCTTCAGCTTGAGGAGTGTTTAGAGAATTGTGTAATTGGGCATATATGTGGAGATGTTTAGTCCCACATGGATGGGTTGTGGGATTTCGTTTAGTTGGTGGTGTTATTTATAGGGCATCACACCCATTGTGCCCATTGAGAAAAAAAGTATAAAACCAAGTCCTTGGGGCATTTTCTCATGGTTTCATCCCGTTTCTTAGGGAGTAGGGTTCCACATAAAAAATCAAGTGATCTTATGTTATGCTTTGATATCCGTTATTTATTTTGTATTTCATTTTTTCAATTGTTTCCATGCTACTCAAGAGCAAGTGGGGAACACGTTCTGACAATATGTACCTAGTGTGTGATATTGGGGAGGGCAAGCAACACATTCTTCAAGTACTAGAAACTAACCATGATTTTGGGAGAGTTGAAAATTACTTGGGTAGATACTAGGAAGCAAACACTTTGTGGACGGGTTTTAAATTGGACATAATGAAAGGCAAGGAGCATGCTTACTAGAGGCATCAAGATAGAGCTGGCCACTTGTGGTTCTATGGGCTATTTGGCACAAAAGAATTGCGATGGTCTTTTGGAGCAGAAGGTATTATGTTGAGAATGTGGTAGACAATAAGGAGGTGATGTATGCATCATGGGTGCACCGACATCTGTAAAAGGTTTTTGTAGGTGGTTGTGGTATATGTTTTCCTTATTTTGTGAGTAAAACATGGATGGCCTCACATAGTAAAGGATTATCCTTTGTTTTTTTTCTAAAAACTTCCTTTTAACCTCGTACATCTACATAAGCATGTAAGATTTCTTCTCTAGGGGCATGCATCTCATATGAGGCAACTGGTAATAAGGTTTGTGGTCGTAGTAGGAAGTTGCATGTGCGTTGAGGTAGCATAGAGAAACTTGATGGCAATCGCACAAGAGAGATGAATAAGGTGACATGGGCTTCAGCGGCCATGCAACGACAATACTAGTTTTGGACTTCAACTGCATATAACATAAAACCTCTTGATTCAATGAAAGGAGGCACAATCAGGGCGTAAGCCATGTGGTACCAATGTGTGCAAAGGTTGCGACGATATTACCTCTCCTTCATGGTTTAAGAGGCAGTGTGATCCTCAGGGCGTGACATTTCTTAGCCATGTAGAGGAGATTGTTTGTAGTCGTGGGGAAGGTTCCACGTAGAAATTGAGGGGATCTCACCATTGCCATTATGTATATGTAGTGGCTCAGGTCAGCTTTGACAACACGAAGTAAATTAGTACGATGGTGAACCATAAATGAGGTAGCATGTGTCAAGGGTTTCATGGGGCCAAGACAAAGCATCAAAGGTCATAATGAACATGGAATGAATATTAAGGAGGATGGAAAGGAGAAACTCGAAGTAGTTTCTTCGGAGCTGAAGCGGCAGGGCAACACCATCGGATGTGGGCGTAGACGGTTAGGACCCTCTAGGGTTGTTGATAGATCCAGAATCGAAGCAATGGTAGAGGATGGAGGCTTCTGTGATTGACACAGAGAGTGATAACACAAGGTTTCGCTGGTGAAGATGGGGTTGGGGAATGTGGCGATGGTGAAGGTGATGTTGGATAGCGGTTAGTGGTAGGATTGGATCAGAGATTACAATATCATTAATGACATCATGAACAATTGAAGATCGTCCTTCCTTTTTTGTATATTGATTTTTTAAATAACTTTGTATGGAATTCAATGTATTCAGCATTTTTCAACATGATCTGTTTATATATGAACAAGATATTTGGATTTCTAAGTAAATGGTGCTATTCTTGGAAGATGAATTTGAGATTTATTTTCATTTGCAATGATAGGCTGGTGATCGACTATTTTGTCTTCTCTCTTTGGTCCAAGGCTTTAAATGTCGGAATTCAATTTTGTTTTGGTAAAGCATGGAAAAAGGAATTCGGTGGAATTTAGGTGGAGTGGCTGGAAATTGGGAACTTGCTTGAAAACTCATTTTTAAAATTACGATTTCTAATATTCTTTAATCAATAAATGACATAGAAATACACAGTTTTTAAAACTGATAATAAGATATTAACCTTATATGCTACATTAAGTTTCCATCCAATCTCTCCAATGTTCATAGTATGTTGCTTAGAGCTTGAACCATATTTGGAATCATAATTAGAAGCCATTAGTTTCACCTCCTAAACATGAAGGGACTGATGACATGTGCAAGAATTATAAAGAAAACATAGGCCAACAAAGAGGACCGTCAAAATGATATCTTATATAAGAAATTAAAGATCGAGATGATAGCTTAGAACTTGTATCTAACCAAAATACTTTTAATTTAGAAAATATATAATTTTAGGAATAAAATATGACACACATATATACTCACAAAAGCACAAATCTTTCTAATATGTATGTCTAATCGATGCATTATACAACTTGTGATCATAAAATATATGTTTTACGACATGCAAACAAATCAATTAACACTAAGAAACTATATAGCATTCAAAAATCACAATCTGTATCCAACCCAATAGTAGGCAAATACTTACAGTCACAAGACTTGAAAGGTTGCTAACAGACTGGCCCTTGAACAACCCCGTGTACTCCTTGTAGTAGAGAGAAGTTGCAAGAAAGAGAGTCTGAGAAGTGAGCAAATTTCTAGTGTCTTGTGAGATGAAGTGATGCAATGTAATGCACAAATATATAGAGCTCAAAAAGTATCCTAATTGGCAGAAATTAGGTGAAAGAGTGGCTTAAGAGGCTAGGAGGATGAATTTCGGTGAAACGTGACTAAAGTCATCTTTTTCTGTTGTTTTAGCCGAAATTCGACTGAAATGGACTGAAATGGACTGAAACGGATTGAAATGTCAGCGAAATCTGGGAAAGGAAATGTTATGGGATATCGATTTTAGCCACTTGTCGAAATCAAACTTCGATCGAAATTCGATGGAATTTCAACAAAATTTAAGACCATGCTTTCTTTTCCTTGTGTGCATTGTAGTATAGTCATCTAGTAAAAATGTCTAGGAATCTGATTCATACCAATTGGTGCAATATAGAATTTGGAGCTGAGGGGATAAGAAAGAAGAGTATGACAAGCTTTGGACTTAAGAGAGGATGTGGATGAGAGAGGTCAATTCCTGGTAAAAAAAAGAGAAGGGAATATAAGAGACATTCCATATGCCATGATCTTATTAATATGATCCTACTACTTCCTTTTAAAATAACAAAACCCAAACAAACCATCATAATCATATTCCAAATTTAAATGAACCATATATCCTTGCTAGGGATCTCTAATTGATCTTTATAGAAAATGATGATGCGGCAGCATATCCGAGATAAAGAATAAAGAACACTTAAGAACACCGGATTTAATGTGGAATCCTTCTTCGTAAGGAGCAGGATGAAACTGTGGGAGAAGGCCTCTGAACAGGCTGGATACTCTATATTGAATCTCTCTATTGATACAATGGGTGGGGGGCTTCTTATATAGCTCCATAGACAGACCAGAGTCCCATTGGTAGTAGATGTGGGACTAAATCTGTAGATATGGTAATTGGACCATGAAGTGATCCAATTACCCATCTCTACATATGACGCATACTTGAACACACCCCTTATGCTAGAGCATGCAATGTTCATCTTGGATAAATAGTTAGAAATCACTCTCTCACACAATACATGACATTACGAACAATATCAACTCAACGCATACTTTATTGGTTGCCTGTTGAGGATGTTGCTTCTCATGTTGTATCGGTGAAGAGGAACTGAAGGACCGGAGTGTGTACTGAACTAGGTATCCTCATCGGAGAATGTGTGCTCTGTATTGCATCTATTAGAATCACTAAAATTGGAATGAGTCTCTACGTGGAGAACTCTGACATGCAACTGTTCTATCTCTCTGAAGGGCTAAACTGAAAAAAGTTGTGGAAACATTCTTGTAGGAGTCCACAGTTGTTGGAGAATGGAGTCTGAAAATCTCCACATTAGAGAACTAGATCTCTCCCGTACTAGCTCAGAGACTGGGATCTCTACTCTGGAGTCCCTATGAATCCACGTGAAAACTCTAAGCCTACAATGGCTTAGAGAATGAGATCTCTACTCTGGGGCCCCTATGGATCACATGAAAATCACAAGTCCAAATCGAAGATGGGGACCTCACAAATAGTGATCGCATCTATGTGCACATCAAACTCGTAGACTCTGAAATATGAACCTCTGAATCTGAACTGGAGAGTCTGAATCTATTATGTAGAACTCTACATAATATTCCTCGTTTCTCCCATACTGGTCGAAATAGATGACATCGAGCAAGTTGGGAGAAGAAATGACGATGGGGAGAAACAAAAAATCACATGAGCCATTTCAATTTTTTCGGTATTTTTCAAATCATTTTTCCCTTTTTGAACGATTTTTCTTTTTCTTTTCTTTTTTTTGTGTGCTCACCATTTTCTAAAAAAATATCTCATCTCTTTTTTTAAAAAATACAGCCCACTTGGGCCCTATACTTCTCCAAACAGAGTTTCGAACTATTGGGATTGGGGATTTAGGTATTACGCATTACGCTACAGATCCGAGAGGGTTCGCAAAACCCATCTCTCTTCTTGTTCGATCTCCGTATTCTTCATTGTCTTTGCAGCATGATTAGGAGAAGAACAACCGTGAGAATTAGGGTTCCGACAAGGAAACACTAGCCGTGACATGTTGGAGATTGTGTGCCTGCCTGGAGACTGATTGCGCCTTAATGATCTTTCTGGAGATGGCCTGAAGATTGCAATAGATTAATTGGCTTTGTCGATGACAACGGGGAATTAGGATTTTAAGAAACTCTAGATCTTTCTTGAATTTCGAACTTGAACAGAAAAATGAACATGAACATGAACAGATCTTCCCATGATATAAACATTGAAAAATAAATCTTCAATAAACTCAACTGAATTTGTTGTTAATCGAATCTCAAACAAATCATGAACATAAAATAAATCCTTGAGAATCGAATCCACTCTGATACCATGTAAAAACGATAGTGCGGAAGCGTATCGGATATGAAGAATAATGAACATGGAAGAACATTGGGATTTAATGTGGAACCCTACTCCGTAAAGAGCGGGATGAAACCATGGGAGAAGGCCTTTCAACAAGTCAGACACTTTGTATTGAATCTTTCTCTCTCTCTCTCAACTAATACAATGGGTGTGGTGCTTCTTATATAGCTCCACATACATACTAGAGTCCCACTAACAGTAGATGTGAAACTAAAGGGATCCAATTACTTATCTCTACATATGACGCATACTCTAACAATCTCAAACTATTTAAATAGAATAAAAAACAATGATGGACCCAAAATAACATAATAAGCCATGATATGTGCTTACATCAGATCTTGACCAGGTTGGAGACAAAGGAGTTGATTTAACTCATGCGCTAAAAGGCTATTTATTTGACTTTTTGACCTGGATCACACTTATATTTAAATTTTGGTCTAGGTTTACATAGGTGGTTAAATTGCTTATACGTGATTGTGGATTACATTAAATAGCTTGCGATTGGTAGGTAAAACCCCGCGCATGGTGAGCACATGTTTGAGATAACAATCTTTCCTCCAGAAGAGTATATATGCAGCGTCCGAGAACTAGGAAAGTAGATCAGTTGGTTATGAAGATCCAATATCAAAGTAGATAAGGGATGCGTCCCTAGGATGGTTGCCTCCTGCCCCTTGGGGTGTGGTATCCACCTCAAGAGCTGGGGAGCAGTTGCCCCAAGGTTAGTTGAACTTAATGAGCGCACTTACATGGAAATGAACCTTAATGGTGAATATATGGTGTGCAAAGCTTGAGAGCTTGGTTGAGAGGTTGAGAGAGAACTGAGACAACCTAGAAAGATCAGGAGGGATAAAGATCAGGAGAGATAACCTTGAGGTCAGGTATGATAAAATTAAGGCCGCCTCAACCCTAGAAGAGTCCCGAGATCTGATGAAAATGCGAGATGGGTAATGAAGATGATCATTTCGTTCTCCATGGGCAAGCCATACTAAAATACAATGATATATAGTCTTCCTGAAGTTGGCACGACGATCGTGGAACTTGGGGTTGGCACTTAGACATAACATGAGGAACTAGCAAGATGCAGAGACTTTGGAGCTTCTCCAGGCAAGGTTTACCTCCACAGACCCGAAGTATAAATATACAAACAAGTTACAAGATGGCATTCAAGACCAGTGAAATCCAACCTAAAACTGATGGTCATATCCTAAAGGCAAGAGGAGTGTCTGGACTCATTGCGAGTGGCATTTTGTATTGTCTGAGAGATCAAATCCTAGTAAGCAGGAGAGCAGCAGCCTCCGCACTACCAGATTCATCGACAACCCATATTTGAGCCTCCAGAGGTACCTTCGATGAACCTAGCATTAGATTTGCTTGCACTCCTGATGAAGAACATAAACGATTTGACTCAGAGGCTCGATGACCTGACCGCTACGAAGAAATCAATACCATTTCACGTCGAAGCCAATCATACATAGTCATACTTGGTCGACTGTTCCTTTGAATGGCTGAAGCAGTAGTTGATTATGGTACTAAAGAGATAACCTTTCATTCACTTAGTGACAAGGTTAAGATAGAGACGATCCAAGACCCGAAGCCATCACGGGAGTTTCCAGTGCAAACCTCCTTGTGTCGTGAATCAGAGTCTTCCTCCCCATGATGTAATTGGTAGTTACTGTAAAAATCTATGTTTGCTGATTTTCTATGCCTCATAATATCCTCATTAGTGACTTAAATCTCCTCGTTAGTAACCAAGGCCGTTCCATGATCTTGGAGAGATTACGTGTTCCTTTTCATGCCTTCACATACCAACCATAAAAGATGTTTTTATTTCTGATTAACAAAGTTATTGTTTGTGTTTCTCATGAGAAGAAGTATTACATATATTAAATCTTGGTTCTTGTGAAGGCAGTAAAATTAAAAAGAGATGGTCTTGCTAAAGCAAGATCACGTATTCATGTCGATTACAACATCTTGCTGCGTCCTTACTTCTCAAGTATAGAAGCAGTACAAGGGTTTTAATTCAGACTATTAGCCACATGCAATTTTGAACATTAGTAGGTGAGAAATTTTTAGATTTTTGTAGGATCCAATTATCCAGCTATCTTATCCTCATTCTTCTGTTGTGCATGGACATAAAGTTCCACGTTATTTCTTTAAGACTTTTTGAAAGGAAGCGGAGCCTTTTCAATGATAAAGGTTGTCGTTCTGTTACTGAAAGGCCGGGGACTGAGCTGTGTCAACGGCCTCTTACTCGAAAGTTTAAGGTAAAATGGTGCACAATATTCCCTAAACCCTTCGCAGATCCTGCACATGGTTGGAGCTCCATATAAAATGTTGCCCTTTGTTATAAGCACTTTTCATGTGTAAAGCTGTATTTGATCACCACTTGCTATTCGTCCAATATTATGCGTCAATTTTTATAGTGCCGATATTTTATAGTGCCAGATATAGGATTTTTTAGATCACATGAATCATTAATAATACTTGTTTTTTTAGTTGTGTAATCACATCGATCACCGCACCAGATATCCGTAAACATCTGCATCCATATCCGTATATCTGTTTTCATATATAAATAATCATAGATTTATTCTTAACCTTATATAACATTATTTTATACCATCTTTTACCATATTTGTGTTACTTTTATGATACAAACACATTTAGTAAATTTATATCATGTGTTTTCAATCCAATTAGTATATTTTTAAGTCGATTCTATAAAGTATTTCTAACATTACATGTATGCAATCGATATCCATTTTACATCCATATCCGTTTTTTAAAGATATGGTAAAATAGTTTTAATATCTGTTTCGATATCTGTATCCGCATCCGTATTCGTATTCAAAAATAGATAAGGATACGACAATACCTATTTATGTACCTGTATTCCTCCGTTTGCATCCCTGGATGTAAATGACACCTTTTTTCTCATCAATTGTTATTGAAATCCCCAAATTGTTTACATGTTACGGTTGAAATTCTGCATATTCCCTACTAATACAACTGTGCAAACAGAACCAAGAAGCAGGGGATTATCTCTCTGCCTGGGAATGTGGAGGGCACTTTGCTTTCACCACTCGTCAAGAGTTCGACCAGGCCAATGAGGATGACATCGTGCAACGAATGGCTGCCGCTTCGCTCGATGATGTTTCCTTTCAGGTGGTGAAAGATATTAGCTGCAGCATTGCCTGTAAACTTGTTCCCTCAGGTCATTGTGCATACCCGGGCTAACTGTCTGCTTGACAATCAAGCAGGGCCCCAGTTATCTTGTGTATATGGATTTCATGTTATCCAGGATAATAAACATGTACTTTTGAACAGACGAATCTTCTGGAGGACTTGCTCTGTAGATCGTTACATATTCTTCTTTTTCCTAATAAAATAGAATCCTAGTACTCCTTATAGTCAAAGGAGAAGGCATCTCGGTGATTTCTATGAACTGGGAAATGCATTTTACTGAATTGGATCTATAGATGGAAGTATGTTTATGGCATGGAAGTATGTTTATGGCACGAATTAGCATTGGTTGAGAGCTTCCTGAAGATTTTGTATTGGTTAGTGAAGTGAATAGAGGAAATGCACCAAGGAATCGAGGAGAAGCTGCCGTCACTTAAGTTATTCATAATCCTAGTCACCGTGTCATTCTCCCCATTATCTTCGGCCTCAGCGTGGTTTTCGATCTTGGGAGGCGCACTCTCAGCATAAAACTCTACCCGAATCTGATTCAGAGGAGAAATGGCGTGCACGATAGAAGCATTGTACTTACTCTACCAAAGTGGCTACTAAGCAATACCGTAAGACCACAAGCCGGGATTTGGGCTTTAATCCTAAAGAAACATGCCTCTCTAAATAGATTATACATGTAAACAATATGGGCTTTGTGAACCTCGTGCCATGTCGTAAACTTGAGATGTAATAAAGAACAAATTATTTATACGTTAAAACATCGCTTTTATGGTCAAAGGAATGAACTTGGAAAGTCGTCCTGGCAACTGCTCACCGCTAGCGTGATACGGTATTGGAATGAGTTGAGTTATCCAAACATGATTTGATTAATGTTAAATGAGTCTACTAATCCAAAGATGAGAAGATTGAAATGTACATACCTCAATTTTAATAGTCTTTTTAGTTTCATATACTATTGTGAAGGGGGTAGAAATGGCTATCTAATCGCATAGAGATCAAGCCAAAAAGCAGAGTGAGAAGATACAGTGAGGAAATTTGAACAGAAATTAGACCTAAAGTAAATGTATGTAGTGCATGAATATGTGGCAAGCATGAATGCACGGTTTGTGCATGCATGCGTGGGCACTGGGCAAGTATTACACCGGCAATGTGTGTGTTGTGTGGGTGTTTATGTGCTTGCGTCGATGTGTTGTGTGCGTGCATGCGAGTGTGCGTGTGCACATGCACATGCACACGTGCATCTATTTATGCTAAGTATGTGCATGTAGACTTATAATTATAAATGATGATATATACTTATATTGAATGTGAGTGCCTAAACTAAGTATGCGCATATAGATTTACATTTATCAATGGTGATATATATTTATATTGAGTGTTATTTTTTCTTTTTTGTGCAATTTATTTTGAGTATTTTGTATATATAGATTCTAATTTATTTAGGGTCCTCGGATTTGTTATCTCTATTCTATCATTTTATATTTTTTGAGTATTGCATCTCTTCTACCGGTTTATGCCCTTTGGATAATTCTTCCTTTTTTCCTTTAACATTGAACTATGATTAATTATTGTAATTTTACTGCCAATTAGATGCAATATGTCTTAGCTATGTGAATATGATGAAGCTGTTTTGTTTTGTTTTGATTTTTTTTAATTTAGTTTTTATTTTGATTTTTTATTAATTGTAGAAAATATTTTAAAATTTTTATACATGATTTTAAGTTTCAATGTTTTTGTGGGTTTTAAATAGAATATAATGATACTTAATAGGTAGAGAATTGTCTCCTTTTTTTAGGGGGGGTCGGGGGGGGGGGGGGTTCTTATTTTGAAAAGGTATCTTTGAAGTAATGTTTTGTGTTTGTAGATTTGTTATAGTTTTTTATATAAGAAATAAAATGATAATGAAGGAAGTAAATTCTAGAGACAAGAAAATAGATAAAAATTAGGAAATGGACCTAATAATACCTAATGTTACTTTTAAAATGCAGAAGATAGTTAATGGATCAAAATGGGCCCTTTTTTGGTCTTTTCAGCATTGTAGGTTTTTGTATGCTTTTTCTAATTCTTGCAATATTTTTGTACCTTTTAGCAAGAACACAATGACTTTGGAAGTAAGAAAGACTTTTGTATCTAATAAAGATGCGCACTTCTAGAAATCTTGTGAAATTTTGATTAAAAGATAAATTTATAATCAAGGCAAACAATAACCTTGTAGTTTTAAATTTTTAATAAATATCAAATTCAACCAACAATTTCAACAAAAATGTGAGATGTGCACCAAAATGAAAGCTACTTAAGGGTATTTTTAACTTCAAAAAGTGATGTAATAAGATCCTAATAAAAATCCAACAAGCACTATCTTATGCATTTAATATGCAATGTAAATAAAAATATTGAACAAAATCACTTGACAATAATATAGATGAATGCAATAATTATATCAATTTTCAAATCCAAAGTATTGCTCCCGGCAATTACAATGAATCAAGTACCAAGAACATGCTAGTTTCAATTTAAATATTTCTAGTAAATCAACATGCATACCAAAAATCTCGAACTTGAATATAATTTGCATCATGGAGTCTATAGCTTATACAAAAATTTGCATCAGATAATATAACATGGTTTGAGAGCAATTAACATGAAAAATGAATGTGCATAAATGTAAGTTTAAGAATTTAAGTTCAATTACAAATAAGAAGACGAAGGACTTGGAGGTTCAAGTAGAAATAGTGCTCGACACCACTCAAACGAAAAAATGGGTCCCCAATTGCAGGAGCTTCCAAAATAAAATGGCTCTTCTCTCATAATCAAGCGTGAAGATTGGGAGCGGATTCTCTGTTGTAGTCTATTCTACAACAAAGGTGCTGTGATATTTTTTGTGAGAAATTACTTCCAAAAAACCAACATTATAGATTGAATTATGATGAATGTTCTAGCGTACTTACCCAATTTCATTCAAATCCGATGTCTGTATTATTTCATAGTAAAAGTTACATTCTTTCTTTTCCTTATTTGTCTTTTCCCGCCAAGCCATTCATTCTTTTTTTAACCTCTCATTCTATTCTCAGCACCTTCCAATTCTATCTCATTTATTCTTCCTTATGTAACCATGAACTCAGCTCCTAACTCGCTTGAAAATCAACTTTTGATACTTGATAAAATCTATACTATATACTAAAGCTGGCTTTTCCCGGCTTTAACCCTTATATTGACACGTGGAAAGGCCCTACGTTCTTCCAAATCATCCCTCCCTCTACCCACGATCTCCCTCCCCTTTCTCTCTCTCTCGATCCGCACTCTCTCTCCCAGTTTTCATATCCCCTCTCTCTATTTATAAAATACACGATCTCCCCTTCCCCTTTGCGTGCACTCTCTCTCCCCCATTTCACATCATCTCTCTCTCTCTTCATAAAATACAAGATCTCCCCTCTCTCTGCCCACTCTCTCTCCCCTTTTTATATCCTCTCTCTCTCCCTCTCCATAAAATACACGATCTTCCCCTCCCTTCCCGTTCTCTCTCTGCGCACTCTCTTCCCTCCCCTTGTGTAGGGAAGGAATCTCTCTCTCTGCAAAAATGCAAATAAATCTTTTCTTTCCTCTCTCCATTTGCAGAAGTCTCTCTGTCCAAGACCATCTCTCTAACCTATACCTTTCTCTTCCTCCATTCTTTCATCTTTTTTCCTGAAAATTTACATTACTTTACATTATTATTGTGAAAATATTAATTATATTACCATTTTCAAAGCAGATTAGTAAAGATTGGTATTTTTAATTCTTCTCATACACACCTTCACAAATGTTAAGTCTAACCGATATGTTTCTTCTAGAAAATTCTCTTAACATGTTTTAGCAAACTCCTAAATACTGCATTTGTTCCATCTTTTAAATTTGCAACTTTAGGGTTGTTACTCTAGAAACTTCATGCATATATGATTATCATATATTTGATATTACTGAAAGTACTTTATAAATTTCAACATCACATATGTTCTTGCATTCGTTTTCAAATATATCACCTAATAGCTATTTCATGTTACAATGACGATCCTCTACATTTTATTTAGATTGCAGTGCATAGATTTGCCAATATACATGTATTACCCTTCACATGAAACTTTATATATATGATCATATAGACATTATATCTATTACATATTCATCGTCTCATAACATTTTCTATTTATAGGTGGCTCTGCAAATATTGATATAACATAAACAATATGATATGAGTAATCAAATGGAATTAAGTGCTCACTGATTGCCTTCATAATTGATTATATTGTAAAAATCATTTAATTCATATACCCATCGTAAATATCATTTAAACATCATGTGACTATTTTATAGGTACGTCCTATATCAACCATTTCTTTTGTAGGATCTTTCGTAAATAATCGTAATATTCAACATTACCTAGAAGTTTAGAATACCTTCACAATAACATTACTTTATGTACATTCATATAGAGTTATTAATACAAATGATATATTGGTTTTTTTAGTTTTCATACATATCATTTCTTACATGCACAACTCTTTAAATAATTTACGTTAGATATTTATGTGCCAGCTTATATTAGCTTTTAACCACTGCAGCGGCTTCTTACCCATATGATTTTAAAAGTTCTGTATGAGCTTATACTTATATAATTCGTTAAGTATTAAACTACATGTATATCGTTATATACGTGAACTTTTATGTAGAATAACACTGTATACATATGTGTGCATGCGCATGTACGTATATGTATGTATTTTAAGCTATATATACCTCCATTTATGTGGGACTTTTACATAGGCGACCCAATAGCTATTTGGTCTAATATATTTGCATATTTTTCCAATGCCTTCTTTAAAAATATGATCACGCACCACTTTTTGTGGGTGTATGACAGTATATTTTTAATTGCATATATATATATATATGTATATGTATATTGTAGTAGATTTTAACGCAAATGATCATTTAAATTCTTTATGTTGTATATGATAGTATAAATCCAATCTCTATATTATACACTTACATTTACACATAATACAACTGTATCATATATAATTATATCTATAAAGAGAACATCATATAAAAGATACATTATATGATTCCTATTATACTTATGTCATTCTACATGTATAATGTGTTAATCGTTTATTTATATATTTTTCATGATCATACATACATACATATACGAATATGGATGTTTTTCAAAAATCGTATACATATAATGTGTTAATCGTTTATTTACATATTTATCAAATGTGGTTAGTTATTGATAATTCTTTAACCTTAATACCTTGAATCGATAATTTTTCTTTGAAATATCAATCCCAGGAACAAAGAGGAATTGATTCTAAAATCAATCGAAAGGCTCTTTTTTATTCAATGCAATTACAAATGATTCAAATAATGAAACAAATAGAAGTAAATTTATTGCAATACAAGACATCAAAAAAAAAAGGGTGCACATAAAGATGTATTATCAAATGAATCTTTCATAAGATAAAAATGTGCACATAAAGATGTATTATCATTTTTTGCCTCTTTCTATTAAGGTTTTTATACACTAATGGCATTAATTTCAAGAGCTTTAGTCTTTTAAAATAAAATAATATTCAATTTTAACATCATTTATAAAACTTGATAGTTTATTTATATTGATACTATCTAATTGAATTATTTACACAAAATTTAGATTAAATAGATCTTTATTGATTTTGATGTTGGTACCATTTCCATAAACATTAAACATAAATTTAAATAATACTCTTCACTTCATTGACAGATATTTAATAATCTATTCAGTTTTTTTATAAATACTCGATTTTTATGATTAATTTGAGAACATGTAAAATAAAGAATTTGCTTTTAATTGATTTGTTGTTTTATAAATATATTTTATTATTGTGATTATTGAACGTTGATAAAGTTTTGTTGATTTTTTTGGTTTTTTTAGCATGAACTTCCATTTATTTAATCATAATATTAGCAGTTCCGCGATTGGTTGCAGAAATGTACACGTGGAATGTGCATGTTCTCGCACGTGGAAGCGACGTCGAAGTGTGGGTCGCAAAGGTGGTGGTGGTCCTCCTTTGGCTCGATTTTTAGCTTGATCTATTTGATAAAGGCTGCTTTTGGTTGTCGCTTTGCTATTTTTTAAGCAGAAATCTGATGGTGGTTTGGGTCGACATAATGTAGTTGATTGGGGTGGAATATTTTTTGTGAAATTAGAATCTAAGGTTTTGCGTTGTTATGTAACTGGTCATTCGAGTAGAAATTTTGTTGAGTACAAATGGATGAAATGAAAAAAATGGATGAAATGAAAAAAAATGATGTGTGCTTGTATTAAGTTGTCTGCAGCTCTTTCAAACCCTAAGGATTCTGTGATTCTATTGTTTGACCTTTTGCATATTATTGCAAAGGAAGAGTATTCCATAAAATCTGAATGTGTAGCAATCCTGATGATGCCTAATCTTATCACGCATAATAATGGCCAAGAGCCAAAAAAAACATGTATAAGCTACATAGGATAAGGTCAAATGATTGATAAAAAATCAGGTCATAATATCTGGTTTTTTTCATAGAAAACACTAACTAAGGTATCTTCATTGGGAGGTATTTTTAATGTTAAACTTTAAATTGCTAAGCTTAGTTGAATATGGAAGGTCGTAGAAGGGTTAACTAATGAAATGATACTAGAGAACCGACAACAACTTAAACCAATCATAATGGCAGAGTGGAAATAAAGACCAGGGGTCTCTGATGAACATGTTTAAGCGTCTAAGAGATGAATGGATAGAAAATGACTTGCCTAGATGGCTTGGTGCACATAGGTAATATACCGTGAATGTTATTGTGTATGATTGATAATTTGATTGTTTGGTGTACTACATAAGTTACTTTTTTAGTATTATTATCATTTTATCTTATTTTCAATTTGTAGCGACAATACTGACGCGGAAGAAAGAAACATAAGTCGATGATAATTGAGTACTTTGTTCCATGTAGATTATATCATGGTATAGTAGATGCCTTGAGATTCACAAGCTTTGAAATTCATATCGTCACCTTGAAACGGGTGACATTGTATCCAACTATTAAATGCTGCGAGAAAAAAGGCAAGTAAATGAAAAAAATACACGTCATTAATGGTTTGACGACTCAATTATTTCAAGTGAATGAACAAATGAAATCATAAAAAATATGTATGACGACTATTCTGCTAATAAAAACAAAGAAAAATAGATCGATAGTGTGAGTAATAAAAGAGATATAATAAAAAAGAGAGTGAAAAATAAAACATGAAAATACTTATAGTGTTTGTGTAATGATCTTTTTAAATTTTGATACTCCACAACATAGTTGTGAATATTGTGGTGCATTACTTTGAGAAGTAGGATGTGTAAATATGAAATGCAAAAAAGTTGCCATAGTTTCAATGGATGCAAAGTTGATAAATTAAAGTTAATAAATTCAAAGAAAAAGTTAGACTATATTAGTCATTATTTGCATTTAGTTTTTTTTACTTGCAGGACTCTTTCATTATTTTTATTATGGTTTTACTTATTCGAATCTTTTCAGGTAAATATTATTTTGGAGACTTGTGTGTAGATATCATTATAATATTAATCTTTTTAGTTTAAACTCTATTTTTAGTAAAATTTTACCTCAAGACGTATATGTATATATTATAATATTCAATATACGATATGATATTAGTTATTCATGTGATTTATAATTGAAATAAACTCCATCCGTATAATTGAATAGTTTAAATTTGTTTTCAAAAGTCTTATTCAGTAATGCTAGCATATACCTATTATTTTTTTAAAAAATATAATTGCATGTTACGATAAATGTAAATTAATTGATTTTATAATCAACGATTAATAATTATTCTACATGAATTGATGTCCCATGATATTAATAACATTGGTCCAAGGATATTTTATTCACTTATTTATTTTGTAAAAAAATATAATCTAATATCTTGATTAATTTCTATAATTTTAAAAAAAATTACAAATCAATGCATATTCTCCAACCCGCCGTGAAGCGCGGGCTAGTACACTAGTATATTAAGAAACTAGATATACATGAAATGATAGATAAAAAAAGTCTTTTTTTAAGGAAGACCAACAATGACCTGCAAAATTGAGATACATTTTATGGAAGAGGATGATCGGTGCCTTGACCATTACAACTAATGCCATCTTGATTTCAAATTTCACACATCTTGGATTCTTTTTAAAAAAAGAGTTTTTATCACTTATTCCCCTCTGAGATATCGTAATTTCAGTTATCCCCTATCTTTTTGGTAATATCAGTTGTACCCCTCACTTATTGCTAATCTATCACTTGTGTCCCTCGTGTTAGTGATTGTCCATAACCAACGCAAACGGGCGTTAACTTCAAGGACATAAATGAAATTAAATTAAAAAAAAGATTGAAAAGTTCTCCTCCTCCCCGGTCTTCTTCCTCCCTTCTCTTCCTCCTCTCTCATCTTCTTCCTCTTCCTCCTCCTCTTCTTCCCTTCTCTTCCTCCTCCGAAGCTCTTCCCTCCTCCTCCTTGAGCTCTTCCTCTGCCCCCACGCCTCCATTTTCTCCCAACCACCTGCTCCTCCAGCGGCTCCTCCCGACCGCCCTCACCCCTTCCCTCCGCCCCTACGCCCCGGTGCTCCTCCCCGAACTTCGCACCTCTGCCCTCGCACCTCCACGCACTCTGAGTCCACGCACGAAGAGGGAAAAGATCGAGCTTCTCACAGCAAAGATCAGATCTTTTGAACGGATTGCCAGGACGAGGTATAAGAACCCACCCGGGATTAGTGATAAAGACCTGATCTTGGCAGCGCGCTCTTGTGGATTTCGGCATTTGGCAGTCTGATTTCCCCTTCCGGTGAGAACCCAATTTGTTTTCGTGTTTCGTTGACGAGCTGATGCGAGATATGACCTACATTGTTCTTGTTTAGATCGAAGTTGGTGCCTTTTTCTCCTTCCTTTTCACCTTTTTGATATGTGGTGGTTTTGATTAGTGATGGGTTCATGGCATTTCAGGGATTCCGGGAGGGTCTAGGGTCTGCCCGACTTGTTTATGTCACGTTGGAGTTTTGATTTTGTTGCTTGTGAGGTTGATCTGTTTGTGAGATTTGGGCAATAGTACAGTCTTCTTGGTTGTTCCATCAAGAGCTCAAAAAACAGATCTTTCAATGGGATTCGAAGGCTTGAAGTGATCTGTGGTGTTTCTATATGGATTATTCCGATTTTGAAGCCAAAATCTTTGTGCCAGTACTTGGAAGAAGATCCTCCAGCAGGGGAGAGAGAGGAGAGTAATGGCTTCTGCAGGGATTGCCATCAACAACATCCGAGATGAGCATGCTCTCTCTGTCATCACGAATCTGGTGAATGCAACGTTCGCTAGATCGGATAAAGGAACCCACCTGTTCGATCGTCGGACTGGATAGCTGTGTAGATAACTAAGAGAGAGAAATTATGAAGAGAAATGAAGAAGAGCAAATGGAAGAGGAAGAAGATGAAGAAGAATTCTGGACAATAATACCCCTCTTAAATGTACCAAGGTTTGAAAAAACCATGGTTAAGTCAATTCATTGACGGTCAATCTAATGGAAGGGCACAAGTGATAACGGAGAAAGAAGTGAGGGGCACAAATGATATTACCAAAAAGATAGGCATAACTGAAATTACGATATCTCAGAGGGGCACAAGTGATAAAAACTTTTAAAAAATTATGAAGCATCCTCCCACTATAAGTAGGGTCGGCTACATGGATTCTTGCTCAAATCCGTATCGAAATATTCGACTATTTTTTACATTGGTTGTTGACTACCTAATGCAACCTTAACAAGGAGGGGATTTTAACTTTGGTCTTTAGAGTGGTAGACACACTGTATTACTGTCAGACTATTTAAGTGGGTACACATCTTGGATTGTCTATCCTGAAATATATGTCGACTTTAGCAACAATCATTCACGACCCTCTTACCGATCGTACATGGACATTCTTTTGAGGGCTCGTACAAACGCTTAAGATACTTCCTCCAATTGTGTGGTGCCATCAATTTTGCCATTATCAGTAAGGAGTACACATTTCTACGAGTCATTCTTTTCATCCTTAACAGATAAACTCAACCTTTTGGTCATATGTAACACCCCAACCAAACATAGTCCAATATCGAAAACTCATAAAGTGTGATAGTTGATTATAAGAGGATTTACTACTTGATAACTTGAGCTTAAGCATTTTGGGTGGTTGTCAACTGGTGTAATAGGGTTTGAACCCAACAAGTTGTCAGAGACAATTTTTCTCAATAATATGGAACCTATCGAGGGGCTGTTACAACATGGACTACTTTGAGATATTGGGGTTTACTAAAAAGTTAGATGTTGATGTAAATAAAGCATTTATTAGGATTTTTCCTTGAGTCAGAGTCAAGAAGCTCTATAACAGCTATAACCACATACAAGAACCTCTACTATGTTGAACTTTGAGGAAGAATGCATCCTTTGGATAGAGGATAAAATACATAAGATTGATTAAGCACATGATATTAAGAAGAAAAAAAATAGAAGATAGAATGGATAATTTGGGAAATAAGGTAGGCACACTAAGAAAGATTTAGACACTCATATTAGGATCATTCATGTGCCACAACCATTTTGGTAACTACCTATTTTACTATGCCAATACGAGACCCATCTACCATATTAAAAATTTAAGATAAAATACCTTTAAAACACATGTCAATAAATTTTGAGTCCATGCAATTACAAAAATACACAAAATCATAATAATATGAAATTAACCTATAAAAACATAAAAAAGAAAAAAGAGAAAAAATAGAAGAAAGACTTAATATTGAACTTTCTTCTATGTGCAATAAGACGAAGAAAATCAAAATAAAAGATATATTACAAAAATATATTTTATAACACTATGCATTGATTACAAGTTAACATAACTTACATGGTAGAAATAATGCACAAATAAAATTGAAAATCCGAAGAAATATTACTTTATTGTATAAACATTTATATTTATATCCTAAAAATAGCATTCAAACATTTTTATCTTGTTTTATTAAAATCATCTTAACTTAATTCATTTTAACATGTAGAAAAAAATAAGTTACACAAATAAAAAATATATCAAAAATACTAACTCAAATAATTGAAAAATGATCCAAATATTAAATGGATAGGTATATTCTCATATCAATAACTAGTTATGTGTAAATCCATTTTTACTTTAGTCGCTTTTAAAGTTCATATAATAATAAAATATTTAATTAAAAAATACCAAAAATCATAAACCTTAAACACAAAAGATCATTTTTGAGCATTTTTGAACATGTATTTATATAAAGAACAAATTTAAGTAATTATTATCTTTATTTCAACTTTGAACCACATAATAAAATGAGACAACAAAAAATATTAAAAAAATCTACCAAAAGTAACTAGCATGTATCTTCCGAACCTAATTCTTAAGTAGATCATTTTCCCATAGGGAGGATGCGTTTTATATGAGATTGGGGCTCATAGATCCTATAGAAAGTCAATATAGTAATAATTAGGATTACAAATCAAGGGTTAATAATGAAAACCACCTTCCAAACCAATGGTAATTTTCATTTAATTAACATTCCTAAATTGCCAAAAAAAATACATGAACATGAAAGTAGGAATACAATACTAACCAGTCACTTACAATAAATGAAGATGAAATTTACTATTTTAAGAGAAACAAGTGGGAAAAGTTGAAGGCGGGCCGTATGAAGGCCTTTTCTGCATTTAATATATGTAAAATTGTATTTTTCTCAATGTTTTAAAAATCGAACCGGTTGTTGAACCGGTACTGTGTCAAAATTTTGGTTTGACCGGGTCGAACCAATGATCTGAACTGGTTGAACCATTAATGGTGTCGGCACGACGTCATCTTTCATATAAATTGATAAAAAAATCAGACCGTTCATTTCAAAGAGGTCGGATCAGTTGAACCGGAGTATAAACAAGTGAAAAAATAGTCTTTTCTATTCATGGTATCGAATATACATATAAAAAGGGATGTTTTCACATGGAAAATCGCATCATATATAACAATGTACAACATTGTAGGCTCATATGTAAATAATGAAAATTAGGTGATGTACCTGGAATCCTCGTATTATTCTTTAAATGCTCAAATCGCATGTATAATGAATCACTTGATTCATCCATCATCAATGTCAATCGACACTTCTTTTACCTAAAGCAAGTATTATATATGGATACTCTTGCATGTTGTGCAATGCTCAAACTAAAAACATACATGTTATATAAGAAATGATGCATTGATTAAAGCAGTAAAGAGCTAAAAAAATATATTAAAATACGTAATATTCAAAAGCATTCAGTGTAATCAAATGACAAAGTTTTGTCATACAAGTACATCAGTTCTATACAACTATCCTCCAAAGTTTAAAAATGACAAGGATATAATGCATTTCAAAATTCTTCCGATCTCAGAATTTTAGAATTTATCATGCCTTTCGTAATCCCAAGTCCCAACCATAAGTATATGCAATATATATATTTATATATATATATATGAATAAATTGTATTCAATTATAGTGACCAAGAAACACTAGTAATTATCTTGATTTTCATATTTTATGATTGCACCTTACCAAATATCAAGCAAAGTTGATATAGGATCATCTGGATCATCAATCCAAACATCCCCATGGTGAATGCATTTGTATTTGGTTCTTACACCCTATCACCATACAAATCCATGTCATCCAATGGTATTGGTTCTAATATTGCATTGCTTTCATTTTTCCTCCTATAAAAAATATTATTAATTATAAAACACAAAATTGCAAACTCATTAATATTTTTGTAATATTTTGAATGAGATCAACCTAAGTCGCCGATTAGCATTAATGAAAACCAATCCACTCAATCTTTTGTGAATTAATTTTTTCCTTCTCAAAGTATGGATATGTTCAAAATGACTCCAATCACAAGCAGATGTTGAACATGTTTGGCTAAGAACTTTGATAGCTAACGATTGTAATGCAGGAGTTAGCCCACCATACATCTTCCACCATTCAGCTAGAATAAAAAAATATATATATAAGATTGTATATTCATTAATGAAGTATAGAAATATTATCATCATCCTTTACCTGGAGCCATTTATGCACGATTTCAAATGGTAGATGCACGTCCAAAGTCACCCATTGCATCTCTATATAAAGAAAACTCTGCATTGATGCAATCAATTTTCTCATCATCATTGTAGAACAAAGTTTCTATTGTATCATGAAAGCTTGCCAAAATGTGATGATATAGGATAAAGTATCATCCTTATAAAAGAATCCAGGATTTAAAAGTAACCCTGCTTTATGAAGTAGATGACCGAGCTGTTTATCCCACTTGTCATAAAAAATATCAATGTAAGGTTTGTATTCGTAGGAATTTCCATTAACTATTGCTTTAATAGAATCGTGTGTTCTTCTCATGACTTCATATATAAATCCCATAGATGGCTTCTCATCACTATCCACAATACGTAATACCTTCACAATTGGTGCAGATATACTAACGACTATTGCATATTCATTCCAAAATGACATGTTGAGCATCATTTCATAAAGCTCTTTCTCCATTAAGGTTTTAGAGAGTTTATGATCAATCCATTATTTTGATGCAACCATCGAAACTAAACCATCTTTTTATCAAGAAGACTTTGCACTGTCAAGAAGTTAGTTGCAAATCTTGTGGTAGCAGGACGGATTATCTGATTGTCTCATAATTGTAAAATCTTCGCATCAATTGAAGAATAAAATTATGGTTGTATATAAATTTTGTAATATTTCTAGCTGCTTCAATTACGTGCTTTACTCTTGGAACCTGATCAAACTTTTCCAGTATCAAATCTAGGCAGTGTGCAACACAAGGACTCCAAAAAAATATTACAATAGTGTCTTTTTATCATTTTCCCTGCAGCTTGATAATTGACAACATTATCTGTGATAAAGTGCACCACATTTTCAAATCCCACAAAGTCCATACAACCTTTGAAAAATTGAAATATCAATTCTGTTGTTTTGAATGTTCAGAAGCATCTACAAATTTCAAAAATACAGTGCATGCAGTAGAATAAATCAAAAATTGATTAATGTACGCTGCCTTTTATCTGTCCAACCATCGGCCATTATGGTACATCCATTCATTTTCCAATTCTTTCTATGTGTCTCCACATGAGCCTTTAATTCAATAATAGTTTTTTCATGAGTGGATCATGAACCGCATGCGATGTTGGTGCCTTATAACCAAATCCGATGGATGCAATTCTATCAACTATCATCTGAAAATTAGGAAGAGCAATGGTATTAAATGATATTCCTATATCATATAACCAACCAACAATTAGCATGTAAACCTTTTCAACGTCAACTTTTCTTTGAAGTACCAATTTAATTTCGGGTTGACTACCAGGTGTGGTACTCTGTGGAAGAAATGAGGATTTTATTGTTTTTGAAGAAGATTCTCCCTTTAAATTTGTCTTGTGAAATATTTCCATTGTCGTAGGACCATCTTCAATAATTTCGACACTAAAAGAATTAGTAGAAGATATAGAATTTCTTTTCCTTTTCTCCACTTTGTATTCGTCTAAATTTACCTCCATTTGAAACTGAATGTGATTTGGCACCTTTTTACAAGGTGCAACTGGACCTCTCTTCTTGGCTAGATGCTCTTTCACACTGTACGTACATCTGATGAATGAGGATTTCCATCAGTCGTGCATTCCACACAAGGTGGGAACACAGTCGTTGAAGTGACCGACAAAAACCTCGGATTCAATCAACAATTAACCCACAATAATCCTTGAAGCTAGTAAATCCCAAAAATGTAGAGTTAAAATTTATTATAACTCTACAACAAATTTGTATAGGTGTAAGTACATGTAGAGCATGGAAGGCCGTATCGATATCGTATCGGTACGATATTTCGACGATATATCGTTGAAATATCGCCCATATCGACGAGCTTTTGTGAAGAGAATGCCTGGAAATCGGGATATATCGCCATATCGATACCCATATCGGTCCCATGTCGATATCGATATATCAACGATATATCGTCGATATATCCTGATATTTCCTTCTGTAGAGGTCGAATACATGAAGCAAACGGGAGAAGGAGGCATGAGAAATGCACAAAAATTCTGTCTTTTATCTCTTGTACAATTTATTGTTTTTGTGGGTTTTTAATATTATATTTATTTTTTATTTTTTTTGGTTTTATAATTTTGTATTTTTCTTTTTATATTTTTAATTTTTTATATTTTTTGATTAAATATAATATATATATGTAGGTATGTATGTATATGTACAGTATAAGGAATATATATGCTATATGGATAAAAATATGTAAAAAATACATAAAAAAATCAGTGCATGTAATGTTTTTGTGATTTTTATATTTTCTAATTTTTTGTTATTTTTTTGGAATTTTTGCTAATTTTATGTATTTTTAAAGTCAAAACTATCCCATATAATGGATTAAATAAATATCCAAAATTAATTTGGGTTTTAAAAATAATAAATAATTCCCAAAATTATCCAAATTAAATTTAATATATAAATATGTATATAAATAAATTATAAAAAAGGAAAAAAAACATATTTTTGATATTTTGTTGATTTTTCTATATTTTTTTGATTTTAGACCTTTATGTTTTTTATAATTTTCTTTTTCTATTTTAGGGGTTTTTATTTTATAGACTCAATAAATACCAAAATATATCATATATAATTTTTTTAAATTTGTCAAAACATTTTTTTATTTTTTGGGATTTTCTAAGTAAATAGGGATCAATTAGTCTCCTTTTCATTTTTACAAAAATATATAACGTGATTTTCACTTTTTTTGGACTAAATATCAATTACAAAAACATGTAGAGGTCTCCCTGCAAATTTGCCACCTCACGTGGGACGACGCGTGAGGTGACGTGGACTGGACCCAAATGCAAATACAAGAAACTATATGGGGTCATATACAAAATGTCTAACACGTGATATTTTATTTACAGTAACTAATGATAACATAACAAAAATTGTGGGGCATGATATGCAAATTACCCCATAATAGGCGTTGATGGACGACGATCTTGGATTCACTTGAACATGTGGCGCCCATCCGACGGCCGGTATGCTTCGTGGATCAACGGTGAAGATAGATCACTTGACGTGATCCAACGGCTGAAGCTCGGAGGATCCGACGGTTGAGGTTCGATCTGGGGCCATTCTTCATCCGATGGCAGGGGAGGGCTGAGGAAGAGCAGGGAAGAAAGTTCGCTTGGGCGAACTTCCTCCGGTGATATCTCCCTCCCCTATCGGTCTTCACTGCTCCAAAGGGGCCTCAAAGCTTCCTGGAAGGTTTCTCTATCTCATGGAGGCTTCATAATGGCATGAGGTCGACCGGAGATCCTCCGCGAGGTCGGGAAAGACGAGGAGCCCCAGGTACCTCCGTCCAGCAAGACCGGCTCCTGGCGCTTCTTTGTGCGCCTAACCTACACAGGAAGGTAATACAGTTCAAGGCGATTCTCCTCGATAGGCGATGAAGCTATTAGCGTGAAAAACAAGGTGGGCAGAGACGCTTTCGACGAGGTGGTGGAGGGGAGCGTCGATTCGCGGAACCAAAGGGGTTTCGGTGGTTTTAGGATTGGTGGCAGGTGGAACACGAAGGGAAATGAAGGCGAGTCGGCACTAGTGGTTTGGACAATGAAACGTTCACCGGAGCAGAGCTCCGGTGAACTATGAAATGGGTGATTCACGTTGACATATTACACTAATGGCTAACCTAATGATATAAATAAAATGCATATGCAAAGATCTATTTAAAACAAGTAAAAAACGTAGCTCATACCTATCTGGAGCCAAGGAGCAGAGTTGGTCGTCGGAGCAGACCACCTTGGTGCACCTTCGCCATCCATCAACCGTCGCGAGCTCAGGGAATCTCCCTCTGTCACAGGGATGCTCTACTTTGGCCGAGACACGGGGTTTAGGGGGGTGAAAAGTGACTAAATTTGAGATGGAAGGCAGATGAACTTATTTATCAACAATGATGGGCACCCTTATTGACCGGCTTAGATCGATGAATAGATGTTATTTACAATGGATCTATAGAGCTGGCATGTATGTACAAAGAGTGATGATCAAATGTCAAGAAGAAATCAAAGCTGGTTGATCGATGGATTAATCAGGAAAAAGGGAGGAAGTTGGGGATTTGATAGTTCTGACAACAATCAGAGGCGCAGGGGGAGTTGACCAGAGGTCAACAATCCCTGGCCTCTGATTGGTCCAACTAGACCCTCTAAACGATAAAACAGTAGGTTTAATAAAGAAAAATTATTTAAAAATAATAAATGATTTTATTAATTTTTGAGTATAAAATAAAAATGTTACTATTTTATGTAGTATTTTATTATGATTTTTATTTATTGTTTTGGTGTATTTTATTACAAGTTTATTTTTAAGAGCTTATTTATAGGTATAATTACCTATATTTTGTACATTTTTATTTGTTATTTTGTATATTTTATTTTATTATTTTATCTTTTATTTTATATATTTATAACTTATTTTTATGAGTATAAATATATTTTTATTTTATTTTTATGGTGTTATTTGTATACTTAAATAAATAGATATGTTTATTTTATAGGTATATTTATAGGTATTTTACTTATGTTTTATATACACTATTTCATTCTATTGTATTTTATTCTAACGTATTTTATTGAGTTTTATCTTGGTTTCGTATATTTAATATAATATGAATAATATTTACAATATTAGAAGAATATAAAGAATGAAAGAATTTATTTCCCTTTTATTTATTTACAAGTAGAAACATAGGTATTTTATCTATGTTTTCACATAGATTCATTTTATCTTGCGTTTACCTTTTGATTTTATTCTAATTTTAATATACACATATGTTATAAATAGTATATACAAAATAAAAATATAACTTTGTGAAAATAATAAGAAATGTATAAAATGAATATTTTAATCAGTAGAATATACAATATGGGTCAAAAACATAACTTTCACACAGTAACTCCAAAAAATATAAAACCATCATCATTAAATAGCTTGTGAAAAGTTATATACAATTAGAGTGATTTCTATAAGTTTTGACTTTTTATTTGAAAGATATTGGTCCGTGAAGTTTTTTTTTGGCTTTTTATTTTGTGTATAAAATGTACACTATGTATTATTTTTGTACAAACTCAATTTTATATTTTTACTTACATTATTATCTACAACTTTCATGTACAAAGTTTCTTTATTTGATGAATAAATAATAAAGAATAAAACAGGTGTCAAAAATACAAAAATAAAGAATGAATAAATGGGATTTTTATTTCATTTTTGGCATTTATCTCCCTTTACTTTATTCCTTGTCGACCAACTCAATTCTTGTCTTGGTCTCGGAGTTTAGGATCATAAAATACTTTCAGTTATTTCTTTTTCTTTTCTTCTCTTTATTCTATAATTTTGGCATTAAAAATCTTATTTTATATACAAATAATACAATAAATAATGAATATTATTATGCACAAATTGATGCTAATTACATGCATTAGCTAGGGTTTTTAAGACCAAAATGATAAAATAAAAGTAATAAAATGGAGATTCATCAATATCCCACCACCTAAAAATAGTTTGGAACAATACATACATTTCTTGATACCGTTCTCTGTCAATGTCACATACTGTCATGCAATATCAGTTTTTTGTCAAACATTTGTTGTAGCATCTTCTAATGATTCATATGCAACATTTGCTTCAACAGGTATTTGTGTATCTAGTGATTCTTTCAACTAAAAAAATAAGATAGACACAAAAAAGACTTTGTCATAACGTTATCATCAACTATTTTATACCACTATTCAATATGCAGGCTATAAAAAATATTATCACGCACAGATTTAAAATACAATACCTTAATATCTAAGCTTCCAAAACCTCAGTCCACGGTCCACAGTATAATTGACAGACGAATATTATCAAATTGCACCAGTTTTTTTCTCTCTTTTTGACAACACTATGCTTCCTTATTAATGTTAGATGCATATTGCATATAAAGCCTTTGAAGACTTCAGTTGTTTTAATTATAGATCATTTTTGGACAATTGCTTCATTTACTTTAAAGTTAAACTGGAGACCGCCACCAATTTCATAGTGTTATCCACGTCATAATGGTGCTATCTTGCTTATTGTTCAACAATTTGTTTTTGGATTGCTATGTAACCTTTGCGGAACATTGGATTCAACATTCAAGATTTTTTTATACTTCAGAAATCCAATCGTAAACAAAAATAAAGCAGCCAAAATCCCCAAACGAGCTCACCAAAGTCACTAGTTACCAGCTTGTGCAGGTCCTACAAGAGGGAAATGAGTCAGATTTTTGCTTGTGGACAGCATCGTCGGGGAGGCGGCACGTCGACATCTCTTTTTTGGTGGTGGCGGCAACCTTCTGCTAGTGAGTGACTTTGAATATGAGCCTAGATCAACCGTCAGTGGGAGGCTCCAAGGCTATGAGTAGTGTCTCGCCGCCTCCTTGCCGTTGTCGTCGAGCAGGTTGGCAATGGGAATGGGGTCAGGGGTGGGTAACGGGTCGTTGGTTTGCAGCAAACTTGCAACTACATGGGAGATGTTGCAGTCGAAATGTCGAATCCGTTGCAACTGCATGTGATAACGGACTGACGAGACCTTTGGGTTTCCAAAAAAAGCAGGGGAAATGGGGGGTTTTTAGGTCCGGTCCGGTTCAGCCAAACCGGTTCGGTTTGACCGATTTTCAAGCGGTTATATTTTTTGCTTCGACTTTACAAATCGGCTGGACGAACTAGATCTTCGCCAATTCTTGATTGGATCGGTTGAACCGACCGTTCTGGTCCAGTTTTTAAAACACTGATTTTGCTTACCGAAGATACAAAATAGCGAAGTTAATTCTACAAAAGCTTTACTCTAATTACAATAGAAAATTACTTTTTCATGGTGTTAAGTTACGTGCATGATTAACCAAATCACCTACAATAAAAGAAGATAAACATTACTATTTTAAGAAATACATATCCGCTTGATTTACTAAAAATGGTCAATTAATGAATATATGGGACGTCAATATGATTATTGTGTTTTGTACTTTGATTAAAAAATGCATTTTTGATCATAAAGAATACAAAATGGTATTTGGATTCTACAAATGCTTTAAGGGAGTTAAAAAATACTATTAGGTTTGTTTAATTTACAAATACTTTCGAATTTACCAGGATTCCTACATTATAGAACGTCAATATATACTATTTTAAGGATACCCCAGAGAGATTTGTTTACTAAAAAATTATGGATCATATGCTGGGAGGAAAAAACTATGGATCATACTATTAGGGTATTCTAGTGTTTATGAATGTTTTTTAGACTGACTAGGGTTTAAGGGTTTTGGGAAAAAGGATTATGTAGAAGTTGAAGACCAAAATCATGGGATTCGTCTTTAGCAATCACAAGAATGGGGAGTTAGACAGAACAAAGCTCATATTTGGTGAATGGATTTATGTGATTTCGATGATCTATACCAAAGATTTAAGTTATGTGGACAACATATCAAATACATTTAGTATATACTTCATATCTTATTGTTCCTGATAGTATTAAAACAATATAAGGATTATTTTTCTGCTAAAAAAATATTGTTTTTAATTGGTTTTATACAAAGATTCCTTCAATTTATTGGTAGGGTTAAGAGATACGAAATAATGTATCAAATATTTTTTATTTAATCATTGCCTACAAAATATTTATTTATATAAATAATTGGATCCAACTGAGAACAAGTGAACTGTACTGTATATTTTTTACATTGCTAGTTAAACATTCATAAGTATTTTATTTTCATTACAAAAACTGAATATATATGTGTGGATGTGTGTGTTGGTCAGTTACAAAGGTCGCTATTTGTTTGGATCAGTGAATTTTCAAACCAGACCATGCTATAATTAATAAGAAATTATTCAGAATAGAAATGAAAAAACACATCTATATCTGACTTGCAACTACTGAAATACAGTGATGATCTTTTATATGCTATAACATAAATCTTGATTTTAAAAATAATCAAATGAGATTTTGAACTTTTTTTGCCCTGATTTTCTGAATAAATCAGTAACATTTATATTTTAAACTTATTTAAAATATAATTCACAATACAATAACGAAAACATAAGATTAGTAATTTAGTATGGTCTTGAATATCAAACTAGCAATATTATGAAATAGGGATGAAAACGCTCAAGTACGGAAACGAATATAGGTATAATCATATCCTTATCCACTTTAAAATACGAATGTGGGAATGAATATTGACGGATGTGAAAAATGTGTTACTGTATCTTTAAAAACGAATACGAATCGGATACGAATAATAATAGAAATTTTTAATAGATTAACTAAAATATACATGTTTAAGATGATTTACACATAAAATAGATATACCGCATATAGTAATTTCATAACAATTATATCAACAATGTTGAATGCAATCATAAAATATTGTTACGCACAGTTATAAATAAATCTATTAATATCTTTATGTACAAAAATGAATATACGAATATGAATGTGAATATTAACGAATGTCAAAGTGATATCCATATCTGCATCCATTTTAAAACGAATACGAATGTCAAATTATGTATAAAACGAATATAATAGCAGATCGGATACGAATATATTCACATTTGTTTTCATCTCTATTCTATTCTGAATCATTGATTTAATTGTGGAAATATATGAAACAAGTAAAATAAACAAATATCTAACAACAACTAAAATAAACTAATGATTTACACCCACACTTCGTGAGTTTTAGATGTGGTACTATGTTTGGGGGTATGGGTGTTACAACATCCCCTACTTATATTCGCAACGTCTTCGTTGCAACATGGCACATCACTTATTCCAAGTGACAACGGCAGATGCACGCTCCCGGTTTAGGTCCCTTTAGGTAGCCTTTTCTACTATCAGAAGGACCAGCTCTGATACCTTTTATAACGTCCCTGGCTTAGGTCTCCGGTCCGTTATCGCGGAAAACCGACCCTGACAATTTGTTGGATCGAGCCCAATTAGATCTATTAACAACTATCCAAAATGCTTAAGCTCGAGTTTTCAAATAGTAATCCCCACCACTTATAAGTTTTATATGTGAGACTACATTGGGGGTTGGGGTGTTACAATGTGCATAGAAGATTGTCTGCAACAACCTCCACTTAGTTTAGATTGTGAGATCTATGTAATGAAAATGGAGTATCTTTGTGAAGGAAAACTGCTTGATTTTACACATGAAGGCATTGCAAATTTCAGATCGGAAATTGCTTCAAAGCTACTTACTTATCGAGGGATAGAAACAAATGGAGCTTAAAATTTCCAAAAAAAAAGGAGACGATTTTAGTGATTATATGGTTTAATAATTAGAATTCTGACTCGGAGAATTAATTAACTTAATGGAAGGAGACATTTTCTTGGCTTGTAATTTAGTTGCATTGTTTTTTGGAAAGCATTTTGTATACGATAAAATTATTTTGAGAATTAAGTACATTATGTGTATATGTCAATATTGAATAAAGGGCTATGAAACCGTGTGAACTTTAAAGTTACGAAACTGTGAATATCAATTGGAGATATGAAACTATAACATTCTATTCCGATAAGCAAAAGAAATGTGATTTTTCGTCGCTCATTGATATCGTCAACTGACACTTATGAAGCCTTGTGAACTTTCAAGTTATCAAACAATATAAGAAAAAGATGTTAGTAATTAGGAACATGAATAAATAACTGTAACAAAAAACAAATCAATTTCAAAAATATGTTAGTATTCAGCCTTTGAAACTGTAATGAAAATACGATTAATGAACGTGGATAAGTTTATACATTGAGAACATAAAAAAATATTCAAGGAATGATTCTGTAACTTAACCACTCATGAAAACTCTAATCAGGATATAGATTACTTGTAAAGTTACATCAGATGGGATAAATTATAACAACTGAATTCAACTTCCATTGTTCACAAAGATAAATGATCACTAAACACCGTCTCGCTAAACATATCCACAATACATCGATTTGCAAGTTATCGTATAGCGATGGTATCGAATCCATGACTTGAACACTTGTTCTTCACACCTTGAGCTTGCTCACAACCGTGTTCAAGCAGATGGTGACGCGTCCCGCAGCGGAGTCGTGGAGATCTGCTATGTAGCAGCTCATGGGAGGAGGATCGTCTGTTGTAGCAAGGGCTGCAGCAGACTCTGCTGCACGCTCAAGATCGAGCGGTTCCCACAAATTCGTATGATCTGGACCCATAAAAAATGTGAATTCGTAGGAACCGCTCGATCAAGATCGAGCGGCTCCCAATCGTGCAGCGGAGTCTGCTGCAGCCCTTGCTACAACAGACGATCCTTCTCCGCAGCTCGTGTGGTTCTTAAGCAAGTCGATAAGGACGGGAGTCTTGATAGCAGGTGCACACCACAACAAACACCATGTGATCCATCTGAAGATTTCAGATATTATCATGGTTCATCGGATTAAGAACAACTTGAATCATACGAGCTTTCTTATTGCAATACCACCATATCTTTGTAGTTAATAGATCCTATATTGTATATTATTAACAACCATGGGAATAAACCATAAAACTAGACACATTCCATAACGTGACAAAATTGAGAAAAAACATACAAACTAGGAAGTATTCACGAATCAAATTTCTGATAACAAAATTTTGTTTACAAACATGTAACTAAAAGGCATGTTTGAAATGAAAATTTAAAATTGTTACACTTGAAAATGAAGAATGAAATGTAGCGATGCATGGAAGTTAAGCAAAAAGAACTACAAAGTTTTTTTAAATATTTGACGAGATGCGATTCATGGGGAAAAATCTTGCTAGTTGTGTTATAATGCAATCATTCTTGGCATTGATAGAAATGAAACTCCACATCATTACAACTATTTGTGTGATGAGCTTTTGATACTCCAACAATTCTGCACAAAAAATTTGATTAATTCAAAATTACAATAGAAGTGAAATGTATAATCACAGTACCTGGGAGTAGAAAGTTGTACTAATTACAGTGCATGGGAGTGGAAACTTGTACCATTTATAAAAAAAACTTATGGTCACGGTCCCCTTCCCCTTTCGCCACGCGCTGCTCTTCGCAGGCATTTGATTCTCTTGTCTATCACGATCTCAGCCATTCCTTCCCGCCGTAACCTCATCTGATGGATGGCAGCCCATCCTATGGCTTGGAGCCCTCCACGTCACCCTTTCCTTCATAGCCGTAGGATCAAACCCGTGACTTCATCTCGGCCGTCCCTCAGCGTTGCACCCTCCACCCTTGGATAATATCATCAAATCTGATCCCACCCACTTGCTCACGCATGCTTCCTGACCGTTGGATCGCAAGATCGAACGGCCCATAACCCATCATCCACCTCCAGCCGCCCCCACCCTTCCACGGCCAACAGTGGTCGTTACAAAGTCACCCTTCCATGTTTGTAATGCTCGACCTCCACCACTTGAATACCCGACCTCCACCTACCTTCACACTCGTCCACCATTTCATGGGCCAGCGTCTAGTTCCTCTACCTCCTGTTGTCACAGAGGAGTGGATCGAGAAGCGATGACTGCCAACATGCCTAGATGTACGCTTTAGCCGTCTTTGAGCACCATGCTCCGATCAAGCATGTCATCCGACGACCTAAGATCCTTCGGACCTTAGCCTAGGTCGCCACCTCCACCCGTTCTTCTTATTCGATCATGTAAGATTCCCATCTTATTTTTCTTTCATTTTCTTCTGATTTCCTAGATGCATACACATCACTTCCCCATCGATTCACCATCTCCCAACATTCGCCGCACTTCAATCATCTTCGCCAACCATCCCTATCACGCTCTCCTTTGGTCATAACCCCCATCACCTCCCAGCTTTCTCCTCCGTCGGAGGCAGAGGAGAAGCCACTCCGGGCTTCACGTGCTTTGCCCTACCCACCGCTAACCCTCTGCAAGTACTACTTCATTGGTCGGGCACCTCAGAGGAGCTCCGTTCTAGAGATCCTACTCCGACGAGCCTTCACCGCCAGCACACGGCAGCACTCGCCAGCGCCACCTCGAGCAACCTGCTTCTTCGCACTGTGTCCGAGGAGCTCATGCGACCTTCAGATGTCGCGGAGGAGTAGGGAGGAGGGAGTTGGCCCTTACGGAATGTCCATTATCGCCGCCATCTTTGTGCAGAGTGCAAAATCTAGGAATAGCAATTACAGGTGGATGACACCTCCTCGATGGCCATCCAACGGCCCATATGTGGCCACGTCATCCCGCCCACGCCACAACGCTCGATGGAGCCGAGCCACCTCCGAGGCACCTTGTGTGCAGGCGGCAACCCTTCCTTTTTCAATAATTGCAGAAACGCCCTTCCCAGGGGTGTATGCCTCACGTGTCGTGCATGGAAAATTTATGAAGGAACCTTGTCAATTTTTATTATTACATTTATGTCCTTCCGAAGGACTTAAATGCAACTTTTATCCATTTTATCTCTATATTTCTATTGCAATTATATCCTTGCACACTTTTTGTAACGTCCCGGGCTTAGGTCCACGGTCCGTTATTGAGGAAAACTGACCCTGACAACTTGTTGGATACGAGCTCAGATGGACCCGTTGACAACCACCCAAAATGCTTAAGCCCAAGTTGTCAAGTACTAATCCCCACTACTTATAAACCACACCCACACTTCGTGAGTTTTAGTTATGGCACTATGTTTGCGGTTAGAGTGTTACAACCTACCCAACTTATATTCGCAACATCCTCGTTGCGAAATGGCACATCACTTATTCCCAGTGACAGTGACGGCTGCATGCTCTGGGTAACATTTTCCTCCAACCTCTTTGTAGGGGCGGCTCCACCTCTCGGGTAGCCCTTTCCACTATCAAAGGGAACATGACTCTGATACCATTTGTAACGTATCGGGCTTAGGTCCCCGGTCCATTATCGAGGAAAATTGGCCCTGACAACTTGTTGGGTATGAACTCAAATGGATCCATTGACAACCACCCAAAATGCTTAAGACCAAGTTGTCAAATAGTAATCCCCACCACTTATAAACCACACCCACACTTTGTGAGTTTTCCATGTGGTACTATGTTTGGATTGGGACCGGGGACCTAAGCCCACACTTTGTGAGTTTTCCATGTGGTACCATGTTGTAACACTCTAACCCCAAACATAGTGCCATACCTAAAACTCACGAAGTATGGATGCGGTTTATAAGTGGTAGGGA